>OX376372.1:121428111-121496360 GCA_947369275.1 Nemotelus nigrinus | reverse complement strand
TTGCATTTTCATACCTTGCACGTTCCCACACAATTATTTTCCCAGATTCTGCAGACAGGTGTAAGGTTTTTTCGCAATTCGGGCACATGTCGCATCGTCATCAAAAAGTTGAACTCGGGAGTCAGGTTTAATTTTGTAGATTCGTGTAAAATAGAAAATTGGTAACGTATGTTTTTGAAAAAGTTATAAAGAGGCAAATCATGTTTCATTTATGTTAGCTATTGTCGACACGTCGTGAAATAAACGATATTTAAAGAAGATTGCATTTTATTTCAAAATTCGCTAAGCAATTTGTACATTGTTCAATTTTTTTTGTCACCCCTATTGCGGAAAACCCGTTAACTGGCGCCCGAGCTAAAAAAAACTGTTCCCATGAGAACACAGTTATCCATGCTACTCGAAGCATAATAGTTACGCGAACGGTTGAACAGCAATCTTTTCTGTAAATCCGCGGAGTAAGTCAATACCGCGCAAAACGACGTGTGTGAAAAGTGTCTCTGAAAATTCGTAAGGATCAGCAGCAACGTGTGCGAAACGCCTATTCGAAAATTCGTAAGGATCAGCAGCAACGTGTGCGAAACGCCTATTCGAAAAATCGTAAGGATCAGCAGCAACGTGTGCGGAAGGCTTTATCAATAAAAGACCAACGACCTAGAAGATATTTGGACAGGCGGTGAGAAATCAATCTTGGGACCGAAAATGGGTTTTTCTACCAACTCATATAAAGCCGTACGAACACATACGAAAAAGTTCAAGGGTGTAGGCAATATGCAAAAAGTGAAATATTTAAGGGGCATCAGCTTGGCGCGTAGGTTTGAATGGCAATTGTATATTGATATTTGTAGAAAATGTATAATCGTTGCATTTATCAATTGTTTTTCATATGCATTATTCTAAAGTAATCTGAAGACATATGTACCTTGTCCGGTCTACTTTATCAAATTTCACTGTCAACGTCTACGAAGGTAGTGTGATGAGTTCCACGTCTCACTTTACCCTTGGTTTCACTCAGGTACCTATTGAGAGCTGCGTGAACTCTAACCTAGTTATACAATCTGTCGTTATAACCTGCAGGGACCCCACACATTACGAGCTAGTACTAGACTGTAAGAAGTTCCATATGCATTATAAACCAGATTGAAAGGATAATCTGCATTATTAGGTTGCTTAAATCTTGAGAAATATATCCCAGAAAATACTTTAAGCATATATTTCTGGTTTGGAGTACTTAGTTATGTATACTATTAGAAATAAACTAATGAAAAGGTTAATCAATAATTTTATTTCTGATTAACATATGCCTCCCTCTTCCTTTCTAACCGGGGTTGGGACCGGCTGCGGCGGAATTACGGCAATGGTAAATATATAAATATATATATATATATATATATATATATATATATATATATATATATATATATATATATATATATATATATATATATATATATATATATATATATATATATATATATATATATATATATATATATATATATATATATATATATATATATATATATATATATATATATATATATATATATATATATTCAAACTAAACAAGCAGTAAAAGTTTAGAGAAATGTATTATTTTCCACGTTTTGAACAACGAAACACGACAAGACAAACAAAAAACTGGTCAAATATTGAATTTTAAAACAATTTCACACAAACTAGAAGAAATTGCCCCCAGCGACAAGTCATTTATACCACGCCGATGTTTCCCCTTCACCCCGCTATTTGCTACCACGACCGATGTTCAGTAAATTGTCAAACTCGGTGAGCATCAGTACGTGTTGAATCGATCGGCATGGCGGACCAAGATAATTGTTTGATTTTAACGAGTACCTTGCCATTTTTTGCGAAATAAACTTCATTTATTTAATCGTTACACCACAGAGAGCACTTATGTATACTTACTTGTGGAAAAACACACCGACCGCACGAGAACGAGCTGTGTTTTGGCAATGTGGCACTGAACACTTCATTTTTACCGGATTTTAGTGTTTTCAAACACTGTCACTAGCACTTTTTCTGTTTAAATCCTGCGAATGTACCTAATTACTTCCGAAAAGTACTTTAATTCGCGAAAAACACTTTATATTGGTGATTATTCGGCTTGTTTATAACGTTGTTTAGCAATTCACGGCGGGAGAAAAGTCAAACTGACAAATTGATGAACAACGTGGTGCGTTGCATGGTCAGAGAGGGAGGGTAGAGACGAGGAAATTGGTCCCAGCGCACTTTCCTACATGTACACTATAACCGCCTGTCCAAATATCTTCTAGGTCGTTGTAAAAGACGATATCACGAGGGCAAGGAGTATTCGTACCGCAGTAGGCAGCTTCCAAGCATCAACGGTCGGCGCCAAAAAGGAACAATACGGTGCTCTGTCATGTAAGTTTGCCTCTTTTCGTCAATAACTGCCAACATCTTTCAAATATTTTTTATATTTCATTATTAATATTAAACATTTTTTCACATAAATAACACATACAACTGTATCCATTCGAATTCAGAAATCTATCTATTTGAAATTGAATTGATTATTGATTATTATTGTGTAATTATTATTGTGATTACTTGAAATTGAATTGATAATTGATTATTATTATTGTGATTTTTGTGTAAACCGAGTTCAACTCGCGAGTGTTTCGTGTTTTCGTGCCTTGTTGTATTGTGTTTTATAGAATTATTGAATTCCATTTCGGTTAAGATGGAAAAAGTTAAACAAACCCTTATTCAATTGACGGGTGCAATAAATGCACCAATCGAAATAAGTAAGAAACTTGAGAGTATATTGAATAATCTTGAGCAAAACGCAAGATTCTATCCAACGAATCCTTCCTCGCAGATAGATTCTGCCACACCTAAAACAGAGCAGGACCTTGGAGATATTAAAAGGTTACCTGATTGCGTGAGAGATCTGCAGGGATTTGAGGGAAATCCTGTGCAGTACGTATCCTGGGTGCATAGTGTTGAGACTATACTCAGTGACTACGAAATATTGCGACACAAACCTATCTACCGGGCAATTCTACGTCACATCAGACAAAAAATAAGAGGCCCGGCGGATGCGGCTCTCATTTCATATAATATATTTGATGAGAGTTGGTTAAGCATCAAGAAGTGCCTCTCTTTACATTATGCCGATAAGCGTGATGTACGGACCTTAGAACATCAACTGCATTCTATGTCGCAAAAGCATAAAAGTGTTGATGAGTTTTACACCGAAGTAAACCATCAACTGTCCCTTCTAATTAATAAAATCAAAACCGAAGATTATTCGCAAGAAACGGTGAACGTGCGCTCGATGTTTTCATACGCGGTCTCAACGGAGATTTGTCTCGAATGTTAATTGTGCAAAGACCCCAAACTCTTCCAGAGGCATACGGTTCTTGTTTAGAATTTCAGAATTTGAATTACAGAAGCTATCAAATTCATCAAAAATACGTGAATAACTCCATTTCGGCCCCAGTAAACCAATTTTTCTCTGCTAAAATTGATTCAAACAAATATGATCCCAATCTAGCTACGTATCCTCGTCTAAGAGCTCCTCTTCGTAATCAAGTTTATAACATTCCAAGGAATGTGCAGCAAAACGTACAGGACTCACCCCCGCCAAGACCTAGCTATCCAAAACCCGCTGTCCCGATGGATATTGATAAATCTGTACAAACCAAACAGGTAGACTACATGAATAGACCCCCTTACAAGCAGGCTATGACGCGTTCAAACGACTCCGTGGCTTACCCCAAAAAATCACAGCGGCTATTTAACTTAGAAACTGAAGAGCAATCAGCATGCAATGACTCATCTGAAATTCGTGATGATTTAGCTTTACAGAACTCATATAATGAAAACTATTTTGAGCAGTCTCAAAATTACGACCATGTTGAGGATGATGATGGTGAGGTAAATTTTATGATGGACGCCTTTCCAGCGTGCCATACTTAGAGTATGTCTTGCGTAATGGTCAGATACTAAAATTTTTGGCTGATACTGGCGCAAATAAAAGCTTTATTGCTCCAGAATTTTCCTTTAATGCCAAATTGATCGAAACTCCATTTAATATATCAGCAGCAGGTGAAATACTCATCACCAAAAAAGTTACAGGTCAATTTTTCAAAAAAGCAGGGAATGCTACGACTTTAAATTTTTATGTTCTACCAAGATTAAAATCGTTTGATGGTATAATTGGTGACGATACCCTCAAACGGTAAGACGCGATTATAGATAGGAAAAACAATATTTTACAAATATCTCCGAACATTAAAATACCTCTAAAAGCAAAAAGATCTAAACAAGCGAATAATTTGGATGTTGTAAACAATCATTTAGATCAGCAGACTAAAGATAATTTGGACAAAATACTTAGGAAATATTCTGAAATTTTTGGACCGGTGACTGACGCTGAAACAGTGGAAACAAGCGTAAGGGCCGAGATAATGACATCAACATCAGATCTCATCTACGTCAAGTCCTACCCATACCCTGTAAACTTGAGGAACGAGGTCGAGAAAAAAATCGAAAAGATGCTACAGGATGGAATTATTCGCCCATCAAAGAGTCCTTATAATTCTCCAATATGGATCGTGCCCAAGAAACCCAATAAGTTGGGTGAAAAACAATATCGTCTTGTCGTCGACTTCAAAAGGCTTAACGCCGTCACTACATCGGATGCGTACCCAATACCCGATATTACCAATACATTAGCCAGCTTTGGGAAATCGAAGTTCTTCACTACTCTTGATCTTACTTCTGGGTTTCACCAAATCAGGATGAGAGAAAGCGATATTCAAAAAACTGCCTTCTCGACCGCAAACGGCAAATCTGAATTCACGAGACTGCCTTTCGGTCTCAAAAACGCGCCAGCCATTTGTCAGCGCATGATTGATGATGTGCTGAAGCCGTTTGTTGGCAAAATTTGTTTCGTATACATCGACGACATAATCATCCTAGGGGAAACCGAGGTAGAAAACATTTGAAACCTTGAAACAATTCTTGAACAATTAAAAAAGTCAAATTTAAAGGTTAACTTAGCAAAATCCACTTTTCTCAAAAGTCAAGTTCAATTTTTAGGATACATTATTTCGGATGCAGGAATTCTTCCTGACCCAGAAAAAAATTCCGCTATTAGGAAAATGAAGCCTCCATCGAATTTAAAGGACTTAAAAGCCTTCCTGGGCATGGCGTCCTATTACAGGAAATTCATTAAAGATTTCGCAAAAATCGCGAAACCATTGACCAACCTTACTCGTGGTGAAAATGCGCAGGCTAGAGCCAACCAATCCAAACATAAAGATATCGAATTTGGCAATCCACAACTCGAAGCATGCAATTCCTTGAAATCATTACTTACTTCTTCTAAAATAATGGCATTTTCAGACTTTGAAAAACCATTTTTGCTTACAACTGATGCTTCAAGCCACGCAATTGGTGCCGTGTTGTCCCAAGGTGACATCGGGAAGGACAAACCAATAATCTTTATATCTAGATCACTTAATAAGACGGAAGAGAGCTACGCCACCAACGGAAAAGAACTCTTGGCGATAGTCTGGGCACTCGACAAATTAAGAACTTATCTATACGGGGCAAAAAAGATAAAATCTTGACTGATCACCAGCCGTTAACTTTTGCTCTAAGCAACGCGAATCACAATGCGAAGCTCAAACGCTGGAAAGCCAGAATAGAGCAGTATAACTATGAATTAATTTATATACCTGGCAAAAGCAACTGCGTAGCAGATGCTTTATCTAGGCTGCCACTCGAAATAAATATGCTGAATTCAAGCTCTTCAACTGCCCATAGTGCGTCCCAAGACAATACCGATCTTATTCCATTCTGTAACGCCCCTATAAATATTTTGAAGAAACAAATTATCCTATCTGAAGGCAAGGAAATAAATGCATATGAACAACCGCATGCAGGGTTCCATAGGCACTATATAAGTTCAAATAAAATAACCAATGAAGCATTAGTAAAAGTTCTAAAGGAAACACTTTCTCCTAACATTATAAACGGGATTAAGATTCCAGAGCGCTTTATACAGCTTTTGCAGGATGCTTATAAAGAGCTTTTTTCCAAATTCAAGATACGAATCACGCAGCGTGTAGCGGAGGACATAGCTCAAGAAGACAACCAGTCGCGGATTATTCAACAGGAACATCGCAGAGATCACAGGAACGGAATTACAGGCCGGAATTACAGGAAACCCCCATCCCCGAATATCCGACAGAAATCCTACACATAGATATTTGGGAGATCATTGGGGAGGAATATATCACTTGTATCGACAAGTTCAGCAAATTTGCGCAATTTTTTCACTTAAAGGATAAATCTGCACTGCACCTACGCAAAAAGATACTAAACGTTCTTCATTATTTCTCAGTCCCCAGACTTCTAACCTCCGATAACGAGGGTGGATTTATTAGCCCAATAATTCACAACCTTTTGGAGGAATTGGGCATTACGGTATATCTAACACCACCACAAAAGAGTGAGGTAAATGGCACAATTGAAAGGCTCCATTCAACAATCCTCGAAATCGTAAGGTGTCTAATCAGAGAATACCCAGATCTTTCCGCAAAGGCCATTGTAAGCATTTCTGTCGACCGATACAATAGTTCGTTTCACTCCTTAACTGGAAAAAAAAACTGGTAGATATATTTTTTAATCGCTCTCAACGTATAAATTACCAGCTACTGCATAATTTCAAGGCCAAACTCAATGAAAATTTAAAAGAAGAAATCCTACGGAAACAAAAAAATCAATTGAAGAGCCACAACAGGAAAAGAACAAAGCCAAGAACATACGAACCTGGCGACGTAGTATATAAGATCGATAAACAGATTAAAGCTAAGCATAAGCCTCTTTATAAGAAAGAAACAGTATCAAGGGATAACAAAGTCACGATAACTACTAACACTGGAAGGAAAGTCCATAAGTCCCATCTGAAAAATATTTCATCTTTTTCAGAGTAATCCTGGGCAGCGCATGCGCTATTGTTGACATCTACGAATACAACGGTCCCATCATGACGATGAAATAAAGATTAGGGAAGATTACCAACGGCAATTTCAAAATCATTCATACTATCGACCTAAAACAGTACGAAGATATCCTGGGAAACATCGAACCTGTCATACAACACCGAATTAACAAAAGTAGCATTTTACGGCCACAGCTTTACCAGCAGCTATCTGTTATTTCAAGGCAATTGAATCAACTGAAGAGTAAAAGGAAACCAAAGCGCGCTATAAACTGGATTGGATCCGCCTGGAAGTGGATCGCAGGAAATCCCGACGCTACCGACTGGGACGAAATAGTTAAATCCCAAAATGAGATCATAGAAAACAGCAACAAGCAATATAAAATTAACCAATATATTTCTAAAGTATCTATAGAGCTTGTAGATACCTACAACATGATAGTGGCAGATACTAATGCAAGGACCGACGCTAAATTCGAACAAGTACTGATTAACAAGTTAACCATACTCAAGGACGAAATTCGAGAAATTGGTTTGGCAGTCCTGCTTGCGTCTAAAGGTATAGTAAATTCCAATCTTTTGGACAATGAGGAGATTAACATCCTTCTATCCCGTATGGAAACCCTTCCCTACCAAAATGAGATCGAAGCCATAGAATAAGCAAAACCGATGGTTTCGGTAAAGGAATCTCTCCTCCTGTATGTCGTCTGCCTACCTACAACTGAAACTACGGAATTTAACCATGTTTTGATCCGACCGACGATCCAAAATAATAAAATGATTCATGTCACTTACTCTAATCTCTTTTTAACGCGATCAGAAAAATTTGGCATAGTTGACAATTGTCTCAATATTCGTGATCTGACCATTTGCGAGAGACGTTCTCTTCAAGAACTTAGCGCAAACAATTGTCTCACACAAGTTTCGGATGGTCTCAACGCTGATTGTGAGTATGAGTTTCACAATAAACCGATAGTCGAAATGATCGATTCAAATTCGGTATTTCTTACAAATTTCTATGGGAAAATCATTCATAGCAACTCATTAAAATTATTAAACGGTACCTTCTTAGTAAATTTCCAAAATGATTCAATCCAAATGAATGGCACAATATACGCGAGCCGTGAAGTTAAAAAGTTCTATTCACTTCCTCCTGTCTTGGAAAATAGCCTAACCGAAAAGGGTATTAAATTAAATCTGGAATATTTGCATAAATTACATTTGGATAGTTTGGAAAAATTAAACAAAATCCAAGACGATAACGTGGTTTCTATTGCTTCTATTGCAATCGTTATCTTGTTAATTACCTTGGCAGTAATATTCACATATCTTTTTTATCAGAGCGGGATTAAGTTGAAATTACCAGAATCCAATCTGAGTTACACTTCCGAACCCAATCAAATTATCCTTTTAATCTGTGAGACACAGATTTGAAGGAGGAAGGAGTTAACACGCTATTTTCAGCTTATCTTGCATTTTCATACCTTGCACTCTCCCACACAATTATTTTCCCAGATTCTGCAGACAGGTGTTAGGTTCTTTCGCAATTCGTGCACATGTCGCGCTGTCATCAAAAAGTTGAACTCGGGAGTCAGGTTTAATTTTGTAGATTCGTGTAAAGTAGAAAATTGGTTACGTATGTTTTTGAAAAAGTTATAAAGAGGCAAATCATGTTGCATTTATGTTAGTTATTGTCGACACGTCGTGAAATAAACGATATTTAAAGAAGATTGCATTTTATTTCAAAATTCGCTAAGCAATTTGTACATTGTTCAATTTTTTTTGTCACCCTATTGGGAAAACCCGTTAACTGGCGCCGGAGCTAAAAAAAAACTGTTCCCATGATAACACAGTTATCCGTGCTACCCGAAGCATAATAGTTACGCGAACGGTTGAACAGCAATCTTTTCTGTAAATCCGCGGAGTAAGTCAATACCGCGCAAAACGACGTGTGTGAAAAGTGTCTCTGATAAAGGAAGTTCCAGCAAAGTGTGCGAAACGACTATTCGAAAATTCGTAAGGATCAGCAGCAACGTGTGCGAACCGCCTATTCGAAAATTCGTAAGGATCAGCAGCAACGTGTGCGAAACGCCTATTCGAAAAATCGTAAGGATCAGCAGCAACGTGTGCGGAAGGCTTTATCAATAAAAGACGATATCACGAGGGCAAGGAGTATTCGTACCGCAGAAGACAGCTTCCAAGCATCAACGGTCGGTGCCAAAAAGGAACAATACGGTGCTCTGCAATCAACAATGAATATATTAACTTGTATCATGTAAATTTGCCTCTTTTCGTCAATAACTGCCAACATCTTTCAAATATTTTTTATATTTCATTATTAATATTAAACATTTTTTCACATAAATAACACATACAACTGTATCCATTCGAATTCAGAAATCTATCTATTTGAAATTGAATTGATTATTGATTATTATTGTGTAATTATTATTGTGATTACTTGAAATTGAATTGATTATTGATTATTATTATTGTGATTATTGTGTAAACCGAGTTCAACTCGCGAGTGTTTCGTGTTTTCGTGCCTTGTTGTATTGTGTTTTATAGAATTATTGAATTCCATTTCGGTTAAGATGGAAGAAGTTAAACAAACCCTTATTCAATTGACGGGTGCAATAAATTGCACAAATCGAAATAAGTAAGAAACTTGAGAGTATATTGAATACTCTTGAGCAAAACGCAAGATTCTATCCAACGAATCCTTCCTCGCAGATAGATTCTGCCACACCTAAAACAGAGCAGGACCCTGAAGATATTAAAAGGTTACCTGATTGCGTGAGAGATCTGCAGGGATTTGAGGGAAATCCTGTGCAGTACGTATCCTGGGTGCATAGTGTTGAGACTATACTCATTGACTACGAAATAGTGCGACACAAACCTATCTACCGGGCAATTCTACGTCACATCAGCCAAAAAATAAGAGGCCCGGCGGATGCGGCTCTCATTTCATATAATATATTTGATGAGAGTTGGTTAAGCATCAAGAAGTGCCTCTCTTTACATTATGCCGATAAGCGTGATGTACGGACCTTAGAACATCAACTGCATTCTATGTCGCAAAAGCGAAAAAGTGTTGATGAGTTTTACGCCGAAGTAAACCATCAACTGTCCCTTCTAATTAATAAAATCAAAACCGAAGATTATTCGCAAGATTATGCGCTCGATGTTTTCATACGCGGTCTCAACGGAGATTTGTCTCGAATGTTAATTGTGCAAAGACCTCAAACTCTTCCAGAGGCATACGGTTCTTGTTTAGAATTTCAGAATTTGAATTACAGAAGCTATCAAATTCATCAAAAATACGTGAATAACTCCAGTTCGGCCACAGTAAACCAATTTTTCTCTGCTAAAATTGATTCAAACAAATATGATCCCAATCTAGCTACGTATCCTCGTCTAAGAGCTCCTCTTCGTAATCAAGTTTGTAACATTCCAAGGAATGTGCAGCAAAACGTACAAAACTCACCCCCGCCAAGAACTAGCTATCCAAAACCCGCTATCCCGATGGATATTGATAAATCTGTACAAACCAAACAGGTGGACTACATGAATAGACCTCCTTACAAGCAGGCTATGATGCGTTCAAACGACTCCGTGGCTTACCCCAAAAAATCACAGCGGCTATTTAACTTAGAAACTGAAGAGCAATCAGCATGCAATGACTCATCCGAAATTTGTGATGATTTAGCTTTACAGAACTCATATAATGAAAACTATTTTGAGCAGTCTCAAAATCACGAGCATGTTGAGGATGATGATGGTGAGGTAAATTTTATGATGGACGCCTTTCCAGCGTACCATACTTAGAGTATGTCTTGCGTAATGGTCAGATACTAAAATTTTTGGCTGATACTGGCGCAAATAAAAACTTTATTGCTCCAGAATTTTCCTTTAATGCCAAATTGGTCGAAACTCCATTTAATATACAATCAGCAGCAGGCGAAATACTCATCACCAAAAAAGTTGCAGGCCAATTTTTCAAAAAAGCAGGGAATGCTATGACTCTAAATTTTTATGTTCTACCAGGATTAAAACTGTTTGACGGTATAATTGGCGACGATACCCTCAAACGGTTAGACGCGATTATAGATAGGAAAAACAATATTTTACAAATATCTCCGAACATTAAAATACCTCTAAAAGCAAAAAGATCTAAACAAGTGAATAATTTTGATGTTGTAAACAATCATTTAGATCAGCAGACTAAAGATAGTTTGGACAAAATACTTAGGAAATATTCTGAAATTTTTGGACCGGTGACTGACGCTGAAACAGTGGAAACAAGCGTAAGGGCCGAGATAAAGACATCAACATCGGATCCCATCTACGTCAAGTCCTACCCATACCCTGTAAACTTGAGGAACGAGGTCGAGAAACAAATCGAAAAGATGCTACAGGATGGAATTATTCGCCCATCAAAGAGTCCTTATAATTCTCCAATATGGATCGTGCCCAAGAAACCCAATAAGTTGGGTGAAAAACAATATCGTCTTGTCGTCGACTTTAAAAGGCTTATCGCCGTCACTATATCGGATGCGTACCCAATACCCGATATTACCAATACATTAGCCAGCTTTGCGAAATCGAAGTTCTTCACTACTCTTGATCTTACTTCTGGGTCTCACCAAATCATGATGAGAGAAAGCGATATTCAAAAAACTGCCTTCTCGACCGCAAACGGCAAATCTGAATTCACGAGACTGCCTTTCGGTCTCAAAAACGCGCCAGCCATTTGTCAGCGCATGATTGATGATGTGCTGAAGCCGTTTGTTGGCAAAATTTGTTTCGTATACATCGACGACATAATCATCCTAGGGGAAACCGAGGTAGAACACATTTGAAACCTTGAAACAATTCTTGAACAATTAGAAAAGTCAAATTTAAAGGTTAACTTAGCAAAATCCACTTTTCTCAAAAGTCAAGTTCAATTTTTAGGATACATTATTTCAGATGCAGGAATTCTTCCTGACCCAGAAAAAATTTTCGCTATTAGGAAAATGAAGCCTCCATCGAATTTAAAGGACTTAAAAGCCTTCCTGGGCATGGCGTCCTATTACAGGAAATTCATTAAAGATTTCGCAAAAATCGCGAAACCATTGACCAACCTTACTCGTGGTGAAAATGCGCAGGCTAGAGCCAACCAATCCAAACATAAAGATATCGAATTTGGCAATCCACAACTCGAAGCATGCAATTCCTTGAAATCATTACTTACTTCTTCTAAAATAATGGCATTTTCAGACTTTGAAAAACCATTTTTGCTTACAACTGATGCTTCAAGCCAAGCAATTGGTGCCGTGTTGTCCCAAGGTGACATAGGGAAGGACAAACCAATAATCTATATATCTAGATCACTTAATAAGACGAAAGAGAGCTACGCCACCAACGAAAAAAAGCTCTTGGCGATAGTCTGGGCACTCGACAAATTAAGAACTTATCTGTACGGGGCAAAAAAGATTAAAACCTTGACTGATCACCAGCCGTTAACATTTGCTCTAAGCAACGCGAATCACAATGCGAAGCTCAAACGCTGGAAAGCCAGAATAGAGCAGTATAACTATGAATTAATTTATAGACCTGGCAAAAGCAACTGCGTAGCAGATGCTTTATCTAGGCTGCCACTCGAAATAAATATGCTGAATTCAAGCTCTTCAACTGCCCATAGTGCGTCCCAAGACAATACCGATCTTATTCCATTCTGTAACGCCCCTATAAATATTTTGAAGAAACAAATTATCCTATCTGAAGGCAAGGAAATAAATGCATATGAACAACCGCATGCAGGGTTCCATAGGCACTATATAAGTTTAAATAAAATAACCAAGGAAGCATTAGTAAAAGTTCTAAAGGAAACACTTTCTCCTAACATTATAAACGGGATTAAGATTCTTGAGCGCTTTATACAGCTTTTGTAGGATGCTTATAAAGAGCTTTTTTCCAAATTCAAGATACGAATCACGCAGCGTGTAGCGGAGGACATAGCTCAAGAAGACAACCAGTTGCGGATTATTCAACAGGAACATCGCAGAGCTCACAGGAACGGAATTACAGGCCGGAATTACAGGAAACACCCATCCCCGAATATCCGACAGAAATCCTACACATAGATATTTGGGAGATCATTGGGGAGGAATATATCACTTGTATCGACAAGTTCAGCAAATTTGCGCAATTTTTTCACTTAAAGGATAAATCTGCACTGCACCTACGCAAAAAGATACTAAACGTTCTTCATTATTTCTCAGTCCCCAGACTTCTAACCTCCGATAACGAGGGTGGATTTATTAGCCCAATAATTCACAACCTTTTGGAGGAATTGGGCATTACGGTATATCTAACACCACCACAAAAGAGTGAGGTAAATGGCACAATTGAAAGGCTCCATTCAACAATCCTCGAAATCGTAAGGTGTCTAATCAGAGAATACCCAGATCTTTCCGCAAAGGCCATTGTAAGCATTTCTGTCGACCGATACAATAGTTCGTTTCACTCCTTAACTGGAAAAAAAAACTGGTAGATATATTTTTTAATCGCTCTCAACGTATAAATTACCAGCTACTGCATAATTTCAAGGCCAAACTCAATGAAAATTTAAAAGAAGAAATCCTACGGAAACAAAAAAATCAATTGAAGAGCCACAACAGGAAAAGAACAAAGCCAAGAACATACGAACCTGGCGACGTAGTATATAAGATCGATAAACAGATTAAAGCTAAGCATAAGCCTCTTTATAAGAAAGAAACAGTATCAAGGGATAACAAAGTCACGATAACTACTAACACTGGAGGGAAAGTCCATAAGTCCCATCTGAAAAATATTTCATCTTTTTCAGAGTAATCCTGGGCACCGCATGCGCTATTGTTGACATCTACGAATACAACGGTCCCATCATGACGATGAAATAAGGACTAGGGAAGATTACCAACGGCAATTTCAAAATCATTCATACTATCGACCTAAAACAGTACGAAGATATCCTGGGAAACATCGAACCTGTCATACAACACCGAATTAACAAAAGTAGCATTTTACGGCCACAGCTTTACCAGCAGCTATCTGTTATTTCAAGGCAATTGAATCAACTGAAAAAAATTCCGCTATTAGGAAAATGAAGCCTCCATCGAATTTAAAGGACTTAAAAGCCTTCCTGGGCATGACGTCCTATTACAGGAAATTCATTAAAGATTTCGCAAAAATCGCGAAACCATTGACCAACCTTACTCGTGGTTAAAATGCGCAGGCTAGAGCCAACCAATCCAAACATAAAGATATCGACTTTGGCAATCCACAACTCGAAGCATTCAATACATTGAAATCATTACTTACTTCTTCTGAAATACTGGCATTTCCAGACTTTGAAAAACCATTTTTGCTAACAACTGACGCTTCAAGCCACGCAATTGGTGCCGTGTTGTCCCAAGGTGACATCGGGAAGGACAAACCAATAATCTTTATACTAGATCACTTAATAAGACGGAAGAGAGCTACGCCACCAACGGAAAAGAACTCTTGGCGATAGTCTGGGCACTCGACAAATTAAGAACTTATCTATACGGGGCAAAAAAGATAAAATCTTGACTGATCACCAGCCGTTAACATTTGCTCTAAGCAACGCAAATCACAATGCGAAGCTCAAACGCTGGAAAGCCAGAATAGAGCAGTATAACTATGAATTAATTTATAGACCTGGCAAAAGCAACTGCGTAGCAGATGCTTTATCTAGGCTGCCACTCGAAATAAATATGCTGAATTCAAGCTCTTCAACTGCTCATAGTGCGTCCCAAGACAATACCGATCTTATTCCATTCTGTAACGCCCCTATAAATATTTTGAAGAAACAAATTATCCTATCTGAAGGCAAGGAAATGAATGCATATGAACAACTGCATTCAGGGTTCCATAGGCACTATATAAGTTTAAATAAAATAACCAAGGAAGCATTAGTAAAAGTTCTAAAGGAAACACTTTCTCCTAACATTATAAACGGGATTAAGATTCCAGAACGCTTTATACAGCTTTTGCAGGATGCTTATAAAGAGCACTTTTCCAAATTCAAGATACGAATTACGCAGCGTGTGGCGGAGGACATAGCTCAAGAAGACAACCAGTTGCGGATTATTCAACAGGAACATCGCAGAGCTCACAAGAACCATCGTGAGCATAATAAGCCGTTCACACTACACTCTAAATCAAGTAGATTTAGAAGCTGTCAAAGTTAATCAGGTAAGCGTTCACACTACCAGAAGTGATTTAGAATGAGTAGATTTAGAGAGAGAAATGTCATTCGAATTTATGTGTACAATCTTTTTTGCGTGAAAGTTGTTGAAAATGGTGCAGGAACATGCAAAAACATTTATTTTCACTTTTTAAAACTCACATTTTCCTGTTTTATTCAATTTTTGCTATTTTAGGACGAAATTCGAATGACATTTCATTCAAATCTACTCTCGCTCTCACGAATGGAATTCGCCGCGCTCTGAGAAAAATTCGCCAGGGACAAAATTCACAATAGTACCTGATTTGTACTTGATTAACTCTAAATCTACTTGATTAAGTCTGTCGGAAGCCGAAAAAAATGTATGGGTAATCAGGTAGATTTAAGTTGATTTAGCTCTAAAGCGATCAGCTGATCGAAATCGCCTGATTTAGAGTGTAGTGTGAACGGCATATAAGGAGCAGATCCTGGAAAAGTACTACTTTCCAAAAATGACCAGCCTGATCCGCAAATATACAAAAAATTGCCAAGTCTGCAATACCAGGAAGTATGACCGCCATCCACCCAGGCCGGAATTACAGGAAACACCCATCCCCGAATTTGCGACAGAAATCCTACACATAGATATTTGGGAGATCATGAGGGATGGAAGTTTTGGATGGTCTCAACGCTGATTGTGAGTATAAGTTCCACAATAAACCGATAGTCGAAATGATCGATTCAAATTTGGTATTTCTTACAAATTTCTATGGGAAAATCATTCATAGCAACTCATCAAAATTATTAAACGGTATCTTCTTAGTAAATTTAAATTTTTTACTTCTATATCACTTGTATCGACAAGTTCAGCAAATTCGCGAAATTTTTTCACTTAAAGGATAAATCTGCACTGCACCTACGCAAAAAGATACTAAACGTTCTTCATTATTTCTCAGTCCACAGACTTATAACCTCCGATAACGAGGGTGGATTTATTAGCCCAATAATTCACAACCTTTTGGAGGAATTGGGTATTACGGTATATCTAACACCACCACAAAAGAGTGAGGTAAATGGCACAATTGAAAGGCTTCATTCAACAATCCTCGAAATCGTAAGGTGTCTAATCAGAGAATTCCCAGATCTTTCCGCAAAGGACATTGTAAGCATTTCTGGGGTAAACTGGACCTGATGCCCCACATCCGGGAAATCCCACCACCAGAGGGCGAAAAGGTGGTAGAAGGGCTGAAAAAATGAAGAAAAACAGACAAAATTATACAAAAAAATAAAAAGAGAAGATAAAAAAATTAGCAAAAAGAAAAAAAAAGAAAGAAAAGAAGCCCCAAAAGCAAACATATTAGCCCGAAAAAAACACAAACATATTAGCCCGACATCTATCGGCGAAATTCATGTAACAGCTGTGTGGGGCATCAAGTCCAGTTTTACCGCATTTCTGTTCTCCGATACAATAGTTCGTTTCACTCCTTATGCCTAGTACTATACTCTTCGCGAAACGAATTCAACGGTCAAATCCCATACAAAAGAGCTTTACTGACGAATTGAAAAGCTCTTTTTGTATGGGATTTGACCGTTGAATTCGTTTCGCGAAGAGTATAGTACTAGGCATTAACTGGGAAAAAACCGGTAGATATATTTTTTAATCGCTCTCAACGTATAAATTACCAGCTACTGCATAATTTCAAGGCCAAACTCAATGAAAATTTAAAAGAAGAAATCCTACGGAAAAAAAAATCAACTGAAGAGCCACAACAGGTAAAGAACAAAGCCAAGAACATACGAACCTGGCGACGTAATATATAAGATGGATAAACATATTAAATCTTAACAAAGACCTCTTTATAAGAAAGAAACAGTATCAAGGGATAGCAAAGTCACGATAACTACTAACACTGGAAGGAATGTCCATAAGTCCCATCTGAAAAATATTTCATCTTTTTCAGAGTAATCCCGGGCAGCGCATGCGCCATTGTTGACATCTACGAATACAACGGTCCCATCATGACGATGAAATAAGGATTAAGGAAGATTACCAACGGCAATTTCAAAATCATTCATACTATCGACCTAAAACAGTACGACGATATCCTGGGAAACATCGAACCTGTCATACAACACCGAATTAACAAAAGTAGCATTTTACGGCCACAGCTTTACCAGCAGCTATCTGTTATTTCAAGGCAATTGAATCAACTGAAGCGTAAAAGGAAACCGAAGCGCGCTATAAACTGGATTGGATCCGCCTGGAAGTGGATCGCAGGAAATCCCGACGCTACCGACTGGGACGAAATAGTTAAATCCCAAAATAAGATCATAGAAAACAGCAACAAGCAATATAAAATTAACCAATATATTTCTTAAGTATTTACAGAGCTTGTAGATACCTACAACATGATAGTGGCAGATACTAATGCAAGGACCGACGCTAAATTCGAACAAGTACTGATTAACAAGTTAACCATACTCAAGGACGAAATTGGGAAATTGTTTTGACAGTCCAGCTGGCGTCTAAGGGTATAGTGAATTCCAATCTTTTGGACAATGAGGAGATTAACATCCTTCTATCCCGTATGGAAACCCTTCCCTACCAAAATGAGATCGAAGCCATAGAATACGCAAAACCGATGGTTTTGGTAAAGGAATCTCTCTTCCTGTATGTCGTCTGCCTACCTAACCTGAAACTACGGAGTTTAACCATGTTTTGATCCGACCGACGATCCAAAATAATAAAATGATTCATGTCACTTACTCTAATCTCTTTTTAACGCGATCAGAAGAAATTGGCATAGTTGGCAATTGTCTCAATATTCGTGATCTGACCATTTCCTTGTCAAACATGCCCATAAGACTTACATTGAAGGGGATGTTAGTAATTTTTTAGCTACTCATTGTCAAATCGGGTCAAATCCAAGTAGTTCCCCTCTAATTTGACAATGAGTGCTAGGCATTTTTAACATGCTTTGTGCGCGAGAGAATTGAAGGGGCTAATGGTGGAAAGTTATACCGTTCATGTCCAGGGGCTGATTTGACCAGATTTAACATTTAGCGGACAAAAAATTACTACCACCCCCTTCAATGTAAATCTTATGGGCGTGTCCCTTCCATTTCTACTACCTCACTGACATTGGCTATGGGAGATGGCATGACATTCGACTTGCCATGGAAATGGAAAATGTAGACGGTACATGCAATGCCTCCTTGAGGTACGGGCCGTAATGCAGAATGATGACGTCACAGCAATAGGACAAAATGTCGCGAAAAACACACGTATTCTTAAGGGACGTCCGCGGGAAAATGTTAATTGTACGGGTTGTGTTAAAGTGAGTGAAATGAAAACAAAGTGGTATATGCGGAACAGTGCTAGTGAACAGCTAAAACACAAATTAATGCGGTGCGTTCGGTATAATGTGGAAAATTCACTACGAAATATTTATCGGTTGGTGTTAGGTTATGTGATGGTTCGTGTCGATTTACTGTCGCGATACAATTAATTGGTACAAAGTGTACGTTATGACTAAATATTATTATTATAACGCGTCCACGCACAAAAAACTAACGTTTTATTCATATTTTAGCTAAAAAACCGCATGTGAAATCTCGGTGTGTGTCGGCATTGCCTCGTGGAAATGTAAAAATCCCAATCGCCATGACGTCACAGCGAGAACGATTAAGTAGCCTGACGCCCGTACTTCTAGGAGGCATTGATACATAGCATCAATGCCTTCTAGATGTACGGGCCGTAATGCAGAATGATGACGTCAGAGCATCGGGACAAATGTCGCGAAAAACACACGTAGTCTTATGGGACGTCCGCGGGAAAATGTTAATTGTACGGGTTGTGTTAAAGTGAGTGAAATGAAAACTTAAGTGGTATATGGGGAACAGTGCTAGTGAACAGCTAAAATACAAATTAATGCGGTGCGTGCGGTATAATGTGGAAAATTCGCTACGAAATGTTTATCGATCGGTTTTAGGTTATGTGATGGTTCGTGTCGATTTACTGTCGCGATACAATTAATTTGTACAAAATGCAACTTATGACTAAACATTATTATTATAACGCGTCCACGCACAAAAAACTAACGTTTTATTCATATTTTAACCAAAAAACTGCAAGTGAAATCCCCGTGTACATCGGCGCTGCCTCGTGGAAATGTCAAATTTCCTAAACTCATGACGTCACGGCGAGAACGATTACGTAGCCTGACGGCCCGTTCTTCAAGGAGGCATTAGGTCTGTTCCCGTACTTTCAGTAACTGAATTTTCCTGAATCATGTGGTGGGGAATTTCATGAAAAGTACGGGAACGCTCTCATTGTATTTCCTGAAAATTGACAACCGAAAGTGTCAGTTTTCGATTTTCGGGAGAACAATAGTGATTATAAAGTTATCCGAAGCGGTAATAAATTATCGCCACAAAAATATTCGACCTTCATAGCAACATTACGCAAAAAATATGTTGCTTGCCGCGCACATTTGAAAATATTTACTCCGTTTGACACTTCAGTATTTTTCAGTAGCTCAGACCATGGCCTTCATATAAAAGGCCTATCGCAAAATCAATTAACGTACAAGATGGCGGACCTAAGCTACTTTTCCCAACCAGTCCGCACAGTGATGTTATTAATGGTTATAAAGAAATTCACGAGATCCACCTACAGGAGATAGGAGGAAACTCATATGTCATGTTAGTCAATGTTTTTTTGGGATCTTTCACAAGCAATGTAGATATAAAAAGTCTGTAACATCAGACCTCAATTCATCGGGACACTTATCCGAAATATCGTTTGTATAGAAGAATTTGCTGATTATCAAAATTTGATGATTTTTAAAGTGGAATATATCCCACCAACCACAAACGGCAATTGTTTACAATTCACATTGCCGAGAGTAGGTGGCAGGTATTCCAAATTGCAAAGTTCTCGCGTATACAGCACAATAAACACATCGCTTTCATGACACTTATCCGAAATATCTTTTACGCGACAAAAACTTCGAAACCAGTCTCCGGATAGTAGGAAAGTAGACTCTATTCCCTGATTCAACCGAGCAGCACCATTCACATTACTAATTGTCAGAGAAATGTCAAACAATTGTCATTGTGCAATTCCCAATAAATCTTATGCTTGAGTTACAATCAATGCAACCAACATTCGCTGCCAAGTTTTGTTGGTGGAACGAGTTACAATCAATGCAACACAACATTTACTGTCATCTGTCACTGGCTATATTAAAGAAATTGCTGTTCGATAATTTGGATCCCTTAAAGTCTCGAAAAGAGATATCAGTGAAAATTTTATCCTCTAAAAGCTGCGGACTATAATGCAAAGCGAAAATGAGACAAAAAAATACAAATTCTGATTGTCATATACATATGACATTTCCCATTTCCCGGACTCTCATAGGAACAGGTGGAATTGGATATTTTCAAAAATGTTGTTGCCATGCCAAGTTTGAGATATGAGCAAACTCTGCTGCGCAACAAAGTTGTGTTGCATCATTGTAACTGCTCTCATACGTTCTAATGGTTTCAAACTCATTTTGTTGTGCAACAAATGTTGGTTGCATTGATTGTAACTCTAGCTTTAATAACGAGAGGACTACACCAATGCCTCCTAGATGTACAGGCCGTCAGGCTACGTAATCGTTCTCGCTGTGACGTCATTGCAGTAGGCCATGTTGACATTTCCACGAGGCAGTGCCGACACACACGGAGATTTCACTTGCAGTTTTTAAGCTAAAATATGATTAAAACGTTAGTTTTTTGTGCGTGGACGCGTTGTAATGTTAATATTTAGTTATAACTTGTATTTTGTGCCAATCAATTGTATCGAAAGTGAATCAACACAAAACACCACAAAACCTAAGAACATCTGATAAACATTTCGTGGCGAATTTTTCTAATTATACCGCGCGCACCGCATTAATTTGTGTTTTAGCTGTTCACTAGCACTGTTCCCCGGATCTCACTTTGTTTTCACTTTACTCACTTTAACACAACCCGTACAATTAACATTTTCCCGCGGACGTCCCGTAAGACTATGTGTGTTTTTCGCGACATTTTGGCCTACTGCTCTGACGTCATCATCCTGCATTACGGCCCGTACTTCTAGGAGGCATTGACTACACCATTTTAAAAAGTAGCTTAATACCTGTCAGATTGCAAGTCGCGATAGGCCTTCTATATGAAGGCCATGCTCAGACCCTACTGAAATTTACTGAAAGAGGGGAAATTTTCAGTTTTCAGTAAAACGGAGTACGGGAATAGCTTCATTGCAATTAATCGCGATTAATCGCAATTAATCGTAGTACGGTATTAGGTCTGTTCCAGTACTTTCAGTAACTGAATTTTACTGAATTTTCCTGAATCATGTGGTGGGGAATTTCATGAAAAGTACGGGAACGCTCTCATTGTATTTCCTGAAAATTGACAACCGAAAGTGTCCGTTTTCGGTTTTTGGGAGAACAATAGTGATTATAAAGCGATCCTAAGCGGTAATAAATTATCGCCACAAAAATATTCGACCTTCATAGCAACATTACGCCAAAAATATGTTGCTTGCCGCGCACATTTGAAAATATTTACTCCGTTTGACACTTTTCAGTATTTTTCAGTAGCTCAGACCCTACTGAAGGTCTGTTCGCGTACTACGATTAATTGTAATTAATTGCAATGAAGGCGTTTTTGTACTCCGTTATACTGAATACTGAAAATTTCCCCTCTTTCAGTAAAATTCAGTAGGATCTGAGCTACTGAAAAATATTGAAAACTGTCAAACAGTTTTTGGCGTAATGTTATTATGAAAGACGATTATTTTTGTGGCGATAGTTTATCGCCGCTAAGGATGACTTTATAATAACTTTTGTGCTGTCAAAAACCGACAACTGACCCTTTTGTTTGTCAATTTTCAGGAAATGCAATGAGAGCGTTTTCGTACTTTTCCTGAATTTCCCCCACCACATGATTCAGGAAAATTCAGTAAAATTCAGTGACTGAAAGTACGCGAACAGACCCATAGAGGTATAAGACATTAAGAGTGGTGGTAAAGAAGCATTCTGTCTCGAGGTCACCCATATCCACAAATTATTTCAATACAACGAAATATCTTTCGGGGTGTAGATCAGTTGCTCGTTTTGGGGGCAGTAACTTGGCGCGCATATTTGAAAAAATAGGAAAATATTAAAATTCAAGGAACAATAGGCGTATATATAAAATTTGAAGGTAATCTGCACTCTACATTGTGGCCGGTCATTGTTCTTCAGTATTAATATTTTTCAATAAATTGAAATCTATGGCTTCTCAAGTAAAAGTTAGTCATTAAAATATTTGCTTCTAAAAAGTAGAACGAAACGAATCTTATTGTTGAAGAACTATATATTACTATCCTGCAACATTTTCATTAATTGCATTAACGCTATTTAACCACTGTGCGCAGGTTCATGAGAAAATTATTATCATTTCATTACGGTTGCTTACAATGATAAATCTGAACCTTTGTATGCAAATGAGGTGCCAAATTTTCTACTACCTCCCTCTTCCTTTTTAACCGGGCTTGGGACCGGCTTAGGCGGAATTAAGGCAAAACGCAGATTTTTCTAGGCTCTTTTTATTTACATGAATTCATTCTTCTAAAATTAGCCTGAATTTATGATAGTCGAAATCATACCATTTTAATAAGTTTCTTATTTTAGCATATGTTATAATAGTTAACAACACAAATTTTTCTAAAAATTATAATTTTTTTCTTGTAAATGTACGCTACTAATAATCGTAGATTTTTTTCTGTTCGAATTTTATTTAGGTCGACCGACATTTTTTTTGAATTCTTCAAACTAAAATCAGTTGCCCCTGTGAATGAGCTTCTAAGCCTACTTCATTGGCATTTCCGCCATTTTGGAATCCAAGAGAAACTGTCAGGTACCCAGGTGTCAGATACGTGGGCCAGCAGACGAGCACTTGAATCGGCATCAGACAATTGCACTAAAATTACTGGTTTTCAGCCACGCCAAGTACTCAAATGTACTTAATTTGGACTACAGACTTTACCATAAGGTAAATGGTGAGTACTTACCTGTAGAAAGTTCACCCAGGCAGGCAGGAGCCCGTATTTTTTGAACAACACTTCACTTCACATTTCGTTGCCGGTGTTTTGATAAAAACTGAAGGTGTCACTGCCACTTTTAACCGTATCTTATACTTCTAATAACTTTCTACACTTCTCAGCACTCGCGTCACTAAATTTGATTTGAAAACACAGCTTGTTCAAGCTAATTTCATCTCAAAATCAATAGCACACTTGAAAATTGTTTGGTTTGTTTGTGTGTGCGATTTGACTTTGACTCCTGGGTACTTGACAGCACCCCATAAAGCTTGAGAGGTGAAGGCGAGGGGGAGAAAAATGCTCGAGACACACACCTACAGGCGTTTACACGGATACCGCCACTCTAAAGTCTTATACCTCTATTAACAGACCTTGAAATTACTGAAAGAGGGGAAATTTTCAGTTTTCAGTAAAACGGAGTACGGGAACAGCTTCATTGCAATTAATCGCGATTAATCGCAATTAATCGTGGTACGGGAACAGACCTATTATATATTTGATGGCATGCCACAGATGTAAAGCCAAAGATATAGAAGAAGTGGATTGGAACTGTGGGTAGGGACACGATGAAAGTACTGATATTAGTACGGTATCGATACTTTCGTTCGATACCAAGTAAAATTTTACTTGAATCGAAACTGTTCGATATTTTACTCATATCAATACTTTGATGGTAGTATCGTATCGACAAGTGACTGACAAAATTTTTACATGGAAATCGACCCATCTTTCTAAACTGAGCTACGAATTATGTCTTCGTACAGTAGCTATTTGAAACTCAAGTGATAAAAACCAATAAAATGTTGCTAGAAATTTAAAAAAGTTTTAATACAGATTTATTCATTAAACATTTTTATTTAATTTAGAAACCAAAACTAATCCATTTAAAGTATTCATTACAAAGTTATTAACTAAAAATAAAACAAAGTCGACAATTTGCCTCCAATAAAGACTTCGTACACTTACGAAACAGTTTATGAAAAATCTTAAAAACTATAGATACTTTTTTTGATAATATTTAGTTGGGCAGCCTTTATTTTTAATTACGGTTTTAAGGCAGAGCGGCATCAATTATACAAGTATTTTTGCATAGTTTGGCTCTATTTTCACCCATTTCTGCTAAAGAGCCTGTTTCAACTTAGGTTTTGAGCTAATAGGATGAGTCCTGATCCTTTTTTCTAGCATGTTCCGCATGTGCTCAATGGGATTGAGGTCAGGACTTTGTGGCGGTGTTTTAAGCAAATGTAGAATTTTGTACGCCAAGAACATCCTTTTAAAGTGTGGAGAAAGCCAGGGGTGTCTTACAACCCAAAAAACACCATGAAAACTGTAAAGCACGGTGGCGGCGGCGTTATAGGGCTGTATGGCTGCTAGTGGCGTTGGAAACTTAGAAATAATTGAAGGAAACATGGATCATCGGGCATATATTGCAATTCTCAAGGGAAATTTGCAGCCAAGTGCTGACAAATTGGGTGAATCGAAGGATTTTTACTTTCAACAAGATAATGATCCTAAGTGCATGCTCATAACACGAGAATGTTCTTGGCGTACAAAATTCTACATTTGCTTAACCCTGGAACGGTACGGTACATTTTTGGATGATTTTAGTTACATGTTTTTACTAAAAAGAAGGCAACAATAGTATTATGTACATTTTTTATTTTATCATTAAACATAAAAAGATTATATAGCTTCTAGCCTCTTGGCAGTCGGAGTGGCCAACTGGCTGGTGTGCGACGAAATATATACCCTATGTGCGTAAAATTTACTCATCGGTACCATTCTAGGGTTAAAACACCGCCACAAAGTCCTGACCTCAATCCCATTGAGCACATGCGGAACATGCTGGAAAAAAGGATTAGGACTCATTATATTAGCTCAAAACCTAAGTTGAAACAGGCTCTTTAGCAGAAATGGGCGAAAACAGAGCCAAGCTATGCAAAAATACTTGTAGAATTGATGCCGCTCTGCCTTAAAACCGTAATTAAAAATAAAGGCTGCCCAACTAAATATTATCAAAAAAAGTATCTATAGTTTTTAAGATTTTTCATAAACTGTTTCGTAAGTGTACGAAGTCTTTATTGGAGGCAAATTGTCGACTTTGTTTTATTTTTAGTTAATAACTTTGTAATGAATACTTTAAATGGATTAGTTTTTGTTTCTAAATTAAATAAAAATGTTTAATGAATAAATCTGTATTAAAACTTTTTCAAATTTCTTACAATAATTTATTGTTTTTTAACACTTGCGTTTCAAATAGCTGCTGTACGGGGAGATTATTGGTACACTGTAATTAGTATCGACTTTCATATCCTAATGTCCTCTCAATGGACGAATAACAATGTGATTAAATTAGATTCAAAAGTGATATATGTATATGTAAAAAGGCACATTTTTGACTTGAGAGTGCAACAATCCTCGTGAACAATATCTGGTCTTCTGTACGCATCCTCATCATATCACTGTTTTTTATCATCGCTTATCTAGTCTTCAAAATTAAGTTTTATCTAGTTCAATTTAGTTTCATAAATTTATTATTTTAATGTTTCTAATCCGACTCAAGGAATGCTGTTTGCTTGCTCCCGTCTTGAGCGAGCAAACAAAACGAAATCTGATAGAATAGTTGCGATTAGCTCCACACGTCGGCTGAGTTGCACTTTTGAGCCTCCATTTTCTTGATAAACCGTTGTGCTTCGGCCTCTGACTTATTTCCTTTGCTGGATGCTGACTTTGAGCAGAATAATTCTAACATCGATTGCCATATTTTTGGCGTCGCTGTGAGAACAGAATTAATGAGTAATGGAAAGGGATAATCAAGTGAAGCAAACGTACCCACCCATGTGTTCTCACCAATAAATAACCTTCCGAATTAATCTGAATGTGTGACGTAAATTTTGTGTGCTTGATCCCGAGAACAAAGTCGCGGAACGGCACCAGACCAGTTCCCGGGCCTATCATTATAATTGAAATCTATGGCTTCGTTGGAAGTCTAAACTGACTGACTATAGTAAGTATCATTTGATATTTACTCATATCAGTACTGTCGCAATGAGTACGGGACTTATATCAATACTTGGTTCTGATACTACTTTAAAGTAAAAGTATCGATACTTTCTTTCGATATCGTGTCCCTAACTGTGGGTTTCCGTGCCGCACAAATTTATATAAGTATGCGACGTTCTCTAGCACAAACATACATGGCAAAGGACGTAGGTGATTTAAAGTTTGTAATAAATTTGGGGGCAGGCAATTGGCGTGCAATTTTGATTCATCATTTTTATGATGAATTCAGTTGATATATAATAAGTCTGTTCGCGTACCTGAATCTATTATTATAAATTTTAAAACCCCATACTCTGGAAAAAATTTATTGCTGCATATGATTTGAATTTTATCTCATTTTATCATTAAAATTAATTCAAACATTAATTACTTTATATGATGTAGTTCAATTTTTCTACCTTTAGAAACAAAATATTTTAAATTTAAAGCGAATTATGCCTTCAGAAGCTAGATATATTTCAATATTTTGACAGACATTGATATTTTGAGGCTAATATTGATATTTCCAGGCAATAATGCTGTAAATTTTAGTTTCTTTGATAATTTTCCGCCAATATACCTCCCTCTTCCTTCGGAATCGGGCTTGGGACCGGCTTTGGCGGAGTTAAGGCATTGGCGGGAATTCGCATCGCTCTGTCTTTGTGATTATGCATAAAATTATTTAAAATAGCTCTTAAATCTAAGAAATTCAATATGCACTTATATTCTATTTATCTAAAAAACTAGTCATAACCTTATTATCTACATCTCTTTAAAGTGAATTAGTTTGTTAAGCTGCTGCCGTACAGAAACTTTTTCATATAGTTTTTTTTGCTATGAAGTGGTAGCGTGTCTGCAAACATTTATCTATAGCAAGCTTTATTAGCAACGTATAATGTGTTGTTTCCTTCATGTGCCGTGATTGGTCGTCAAATAAATTTTTTCCGATACATTGCTGCTGAACTTTATATGTAATTGCATTGAAATTTGCCTTACTCAATATATGGCCATTGCCACAAAACTCAGCTCGTCGGATTTCTTCCTCGGTTTTTTGGCAAATAAATATAATGCTCTTTGAAGGCACTTTCAGTAATCTTCTAGTTTTATAATTAACTAGTGAATTGTGAGTGATTTCTCCTTGTGTAGCTTCAATGCACGCACTGCATTTAAGAATGTGGTGCAATTTAAATGTAACAAAACCGGATGTGTACTCGATTACATGTTCAACATACTCCGACAACTCTGCGGGATCAGCAGCATAGCTATGCTCTTCGATGAACTGGTTGTTGATCGAATCTACATCTGTGGCTTCATCTTCAATTATAGCAGGGCGCTAAGCAGTTTCATTTATTGCTTGTGATGGAGATGGAAAACTTGTGTTTAAAATGGGTATGCGTTCTAACGGCAAGCAGTTACCCATTCCTCCTTCTCTAATTTGACTTCTCACTGAAATTATTTTGTATCGAGATCTAAATTGAATTACTGAAGGATTGTTGTTATGTCCTAATCCTGATCTTATCGATGCAAAGAATAATTCCAAGTGATCCTGGCTTAATTTATACATAGGAATAAACTTTAATGTTTTGGTTGCAATAAATCTATTATGCAAAATTTCAACGATACGCAAGCAAGCAATTAAGCCCAGAAAACCTACATTTCGTTTCGAGTTGATTAATGATGTACCCGACGAAATCGTTAATCCTTTAATTACTCTATCGCTGTTTTGGAAAACTTTAAAACCAAAACATAATTTATTTCACAAAGTGCCTATTTGAAGGGTTGGTTTTCAGATAAATTTCTGCTATTTAAAATGTCGAACACGTTATTGAAAATTCGTATAAATTTTGTTGTCGGCCCACTTTCAGCAAATGCTTCCAGCTCTATAACACCTCGACAGAAATCTATAGCATCGGCTACTGACTTACTTAAAGTTTGCACCGCTAGCCTAACTTGCATTTTTTGTTTTTCGAAGTATATGTGGGCCTGCCTCAATTTGTTACCCAAGTGCAACCCTTTTTTCTCTTGAAGGTCAAGTAGTGATGAAAAATAGCTCCATCGGATGGTGTTACCATCGCCATCTTTTAGTATTTTCAGATCCGCCAAAGCATTTCGAACCAATTTTAGCATAGGCGTCTGGATGGAGAACATATTTTTAAGCGCTGTTGTTAATTTGTACGTACCCTTGAGAGCTCGTATCGCGCACATCTGACCCCATCAACATATATAAACACATAGATAAATTGGTAACCAGCCCATCGAAAGTTATACCAGCTATTTGCACACCAGTATCAAGTAAATTGTTCACGCAGTGAGAGACCAAGTTGCATTTCTGCTCAGCATTGATACTTGCAATTGGGAAGTATCCGACTGGTATCTTCCATGAATTACTCATGAAAACAACCATAAAAACTAAAACTTGCGTCGCTATTGTATTACTAGCACCACCATCGCCAATATCGACAAATCCATGTGAACGTTTGCCGTCCCATTCAACATGCTGCCTAATATACATCTCATCAAAAGTAAGATTTACCACTATTTGTTCTGTATATTTGGCTGAACTTACCATTCTTCTGATTGCGTCGAAAGATTCTTTGGTAAATCCTGGCTCACACTCAACTCCCTCATACCACTTCCTTATAGTTCGGCTGTGAGGTAGGCAGTTATCCAATTTTCTTCGAACGAAATCGTACGCTTGTGGCGATAAATAGTTCAAATTCAACGCAAATGCTCTTATTTGTGGGTCATAAGCTTTTGGTAACGCAATCGACATTGACTTAAATAATTGCCTCTGAAATATTTTCTGGTTAGGACCACTAATATTTTCAAGGGCTTCTATTAATTCCTCGTTTATTAAATATTTGTTTTTGAGGGCTGTAACCATTTCTTGCAATGTTGCGATTCTTCTTTGCTTGCGTGTATTTTGCTTTCTCATATTACGAATTAAATTATTTTTGTGCTTTAATTTGCTTTCTAATGAATTAATCCTTGCTTGCATTTTTTTCATCAAAATATTCCAGCTATTTTTATGGGGGAGTGTATCCTACAGTAAATTAAATATTTCAATGTTTATTACACGCAAACATAAAATATTCCCCGCAGTATAGCTGCACGAACATATATTTTCTACTCTTTTCTACACACAAACTACACACTTAAATCTTAACTATCAACATAAGCTATATATACGCAAATCATTTAAACACAAACTTTACGTAAGAAGTCAGTAACAAAAGCACTAACACCAATAAACGAAGACACAAAATCAAAATTTGCTTGCCCATTTCCGTGGGGCGTGTGTCCATTTACAACCATCGTCTTCAACAGATTTCGTGGTTGTCTTAGTATAAAAAATATTATTTAAATATACATTACATATTTACGTTCAAGTTCAAGGTTTTAAATACCAAAAACGGAGAAGTCAAAAAAATTGCTTACCATTTCTATTAATTTTGGCTTTTTGAATAACGGATTGGTCATTAGCCTCGTATTCTTAGGAACCTGTGGAAATATTAAATGGTTAAAATTTGCGAACTTAGTTATAAATTTTAGATTAACAACTAATACTAATATGCAACATTTACTACAATATTCGCTTATTTTATGCTTGCAGAATGTAGCACTAAGCAAAGTGTTTTTGAAAAATATGCAGTAAAATAAGCAAACTCACTCACCATCTCTTCCGGAGGAAAAGCTAATATAGCATTCAAAGGAGCAAGATTTGTTTGCTGATGTGTGGTACTTTCGTCCTGGTTTTTTGTGTAAAGGGCCTATTGGGAAAAAGCTTGAAAAACACATATCCTGCATTTCCTTACCATTGTTATTGAAGGTGGCGAATATTGTAAAATATTCGGCCCCACTTCAATTGAAGGAAGCTAAAAAAATATTCTAATTACAAAATAAAGTCAATCAAATATTCACCATTAGCTCGGCATAGTTTCGCCTTACATTAGCTGCATCCATAAACTCCATTCTATTAGTCGTTCCATCAAGGTAAAGATTTGAAAATTGCTGAAAATTTGTTATAGTTATAGATACTTTTATCATATAAAAGCTAATTCTAAGCAATAGTAGATATTTCCATTATATAAGAAAGAAGTAGCATTCAAATTGAAAATTATAGATTCTTAAAATCGTTTGTAGTCACATCTTTTCTGATGGACTAAATCTTTCCTCGATGGCTGACGGTGGGATGTCACTTATTGAATTGTTTATTACTTGCAATAGCTTTAACCAAGAATAGGTCATTTTATAATAAGCGAAAAAACTAAATATTTAAAAATCACTTATCTTGAAATTTCCAAATTTAAAATTGGAACTGCTTCTTCGCTCAGATGTGTGCTTTTTGGCAGCCGGATGAGATCTTTTTCCAAAAAGTGATTTGAACATATTTTACTCGATTTTTTAATATTGTCCTTATCCTGCCCTATGTATCCAGCCCACACAGTCTTCCGAAGCTCTTCACGCGGAAAACTGTAAATATTTGAGTTCAATAATAATTTTAAAATATACGCAGCCCCTGCAAACAAAGCCATTGTTACGACTCTGGCTCCCCCCACTACCAACTACATAATTTGAAAACTTATCTTGTCAAACTTGTTCACGATTTATCGCTCGCACAAAGCAGATACTAGTAAAATGAGTGCATTTTTGACTTATTTCATAATGTACTAATCAATTTTATAATACATTTGATTCACAACTTAAAACTTGGCTGTTGACATGGCAAACTTACCTATGAAACGAAATTCCGGGTGGACGAGGAGAGAATTTGTGTGGACAACACTTCACTGCACACTTCATGCTTAGTTTTCAAATATTTGTCTTATGGTCACAATTGTCTTATAGTCACAATTTATAATACCGTGTCTAAGCTCACGTGTCAAACTGTCTTTTCGTAAAAATAGTCACGAATAACGCTAAACTTCTCGAAATAGAATACGCATTAACTTGCACAGATTGCTTGAATCATTTTGACAACATGAGAATTGTCAACAGTTGAAATATGAAATAAGCAGGGCGGAGGTAGATTAACCACGTTAAACGTGGAGGGGCATATGATCGCCGTGTGAATTAGAATGAAACTAATTGTTGCTATGTTTTTTTTTAAATTCATACTATTAGCAATCTTGCGTATTTTATTGTTGTGAAATTCGTTCTATTTGATAAAAACAAGAAACCACCGAAGGGTCTATAATTTTGTGTTAAAGTATCATAAGAAAACGATTTACATTTAAAAACCAGACGTGGGACTTGCTTCAATCGAATTATAGCTCTAACTTGAAACCCATCGTATTGCTCGAGCTAAAAGAGATGCAAAGATATACAAGTAGAGGCATTATTAATGTTTTCATATTATAATACATATTTTAACGCACCTCCTTCCTGCCACACTCTGCGTTCAAATTATACTTCATAATTATATTATCGTAATATGTTTTCATTTTCACCCACAAGCATGTATTTATCCTAGTTTCAAAAAAATAATTCAAAAATATTTGTTACTCCCAACAACCAAACAATTTGATGCGCCTTTGACGCTCCCCTCTCATAAAAATGTTAGAAAACTCATGTTGTCAAACTAGCTTGTCATCGGTGGGGCGCGTAGTTCGGTATACGCGAAAGAATAGTAATTGCGGTGGTAATTTTTAATTTTTGCATTTAGTGTTGCGTTAGTCTTATCCTTTGTTTTATTATTAGTGCTGTAAATCTACTTTTGAACCGAAAATCACCCATCCGAAGGTATAAGAGCCGATTGTATTAGAACAACTCTCTACCATTCAGTTCATTTGCCATTTTAAGATGAATTTTTCCAATGCCGCTTGCTTTTTGGGCCAATAAGGTAAGTAATCAATTGAATCTTTACCATGAACCGCTTTTACGGCATAAAAATATTGTCAATAGGCCGCAATTTGAATAGATGCATTTGGCAATCATTGAAACTTGTACTTTGTTTACATTGATTTGACAACATGAGTTTTGTCAAAGGGGAGAGGGGAAAGCATTTTCCAAGAAGAACTGGTGCCGTACACATACGCTCATGTACGTGTATATCGCCCATCCATTTCTTCTATAGCTTTGTGTAAAGCCATATGGCAAGAAATTTGCATGGCCCTGAGCATGGCCACAGCGTAATAACAACCAGCGTACCAACTTATTCCACTTTCCCAAAAAAACACTTTGACCTTGAAATTGCGCCTCCATTTACGCAATGCACTATCTGTCAAAGCGGCTTGAGATTATGTTGGTATATTTTGCGAGAGTAGGCCGTATGTGAGCAGCGAAAAATCTAGCTTGAGTATGTAGTTGCCGAATTGTATATTGCATCTCTTTCTGTTCCATGCGATTTCTTCGAACTTTCCAGGCTGACCAACAATACAATCTCACGTTAGATCACTGGATTTTTGGGCCGTATACATATACGGAGTTGGTACGCTGGGTAGGAACTACTCATTACGCTGTGGCATGGCCCTGAGCATGGCCATATTCTGACAGTTGTTCATTTTCAAAATGACAATTTCGAGGGAAATAGTGTTACGAATCATGGCCTTCATATAAATGGCCTATCGCGACTTGCAATTTGACAGGTAGTAAGCTACTCCTTAAAATTCTGTAGTTCTCTCGGGATTAGGATTTGTTGGCAATTGCTCCACGACAATTGCATTGACATTTCTTTGACATTTCTTTGACAAATAATAAAATGAATGGTGCTGTTCGCTTAAAAGTCAGGCAAGACTTGTCCTATTATCTTCGCTTTGTCGCGTAAAATATATTTCGGAAAAGTGTCGTGGAAGTGCTATGTTCATTTTGTTATTTACGCGTGAAATTTGCAATTTGGAATACCAGCTAACTACTCTCGGCCACAGCGTAAGAAGTTAGTTCATAACCAGCGTGCAGACTCCGTATATGTGTACGGACCAAAAATTCAGTGAACTAGCCCAATGCCTTCTAGAAGTACGGGCCGTCAGGCTACGTAATCGTTCTCGTCGTGACGTAATGAGTTTATGAAATTTGACATTTCCCCGAGGCAGTGCCGATGTACACGGAGATTTCACTTGCGGTTTTTTGGTTAAAATATGAATAAAACGTTAGTTTTTTGTGCGTGGACGCGTTATAATAATAATATTTAGTCATAACGTACACTTTGTACCAATTAATTGTATCGCGACAGTAAATCGACACGAACCATCACATAACCTAACACCAACCGATAAACATTTTGTAGCGAATTTTCCACATTATACCGCACGCACCGCATTAATTTGTATTTTAGCTGTTCACTAGCACTGTTCCCAATATACCACTTTAGTTTTCATTTCACTCACTTTAACACAACCCGTACAATTAACATTTTCCCGCGGACTTCCCATAATGCCGGGTTTCCACCAAAGAGACAATTTGAAAAACAGTTTTGTTTTCAAAAAACAAAACAAAATACTTGTTTTGTTTTTTGAAAACAGTTCTGTTTTTTGTAAACAGACTGTTTCAACTGAACAGACAGGTTTTGTTTTCAGTTCTGTTTATCCGGTGTCCGAGAAATGTCTGAAGACGGTGATTTTATAATTAACTGTGATTTTTTTTTAAAATGATATTAAAAAAGAAAAAAAACCGAGATATTGGGCCAATTCTCAATTAAAAAGGAGAGTTAATTATAGCACGGAAGAATTATTGGAAGATTTATCTACTGACGGCGTGGGCTTAAATGGAGAAATGAGATCATCGTGACTACTTTTTTTGAGCTCATTATAACAGTTTACACCAACATGAAAAATTCTTCAGTTTACACAAATATGAAATACACAGGAATACAAATTTACCACCAAATTTAAAACAAATTTAAAAACCAAAGTACATTAATCGATATAATGAGTGTTCTCGCAGAAAACAAATGCATGTTTCAACCAAATAGACAAACAAACAAATAGACGAGCAAAACATGTTTTCTTTTGATCTTACCGACTGGCGATGGGAAGGTGTTTTGTTTACTACAACAGTTTTCAGAGACAAAAATGTTCTCGAAACTGTTCAATTTTTACAAAACATTCGTGTTTTTGTTCAGAAAAACATTTTTTGTCCGTGTTTCTTGTTTTGTCTCTTTGGTGGAAACCCGGCATAAGACTACGTGTGTTTTTCGCGACATTTGTCCCGATGCTCTGACGTTATCATTCTGCATTACGGCCCGTACATCTAGAAGGCATTGACTAGCCTGAGATTGTACTGTTGATCAGCATGGAAAATTGGAAGAAATCGCATGGAACAGAAAGAGGTGCAAGATAAGATTCGACAACTACATACTCAGGCTGATTTTTTGTTGCTCACATACGACTCACTCTCGCAAAAAATACGGGCCACTCTCAGACTGCTTTGACAGATAATGCATTGCGTAAATGGAGGCGCAATTTCAAGGTCAAAGTGTTTTTTCTGGAAAAGGCAAGGAGTTCACCCACTTATCATTCTATACACTTTGTCTCGGCAATCGGAATTGTAAACAATTGCCGATTGTTGTTTGTAGGATTTATTCCACTTAAAAAATCTTCAAATTATTGTATACAAACGATATTTCAGATAAGTTTCGTGAAAGTGCTCCAGTTATACTCTTGTGTGCCGAGAACCATTTACCGTAGTGGAATTTTTTTTTACCGTAGTGGAAATATTGTGCATGAAGATCAATCACGGACAACTTTGTTGTCTTGAGTTTTCTGCGAGCTCAGTATTAGTCATAGTATGATGCTGAATTATTTCGATGGCCGAACAAAATAAACTCATTATTTATTTGACTATGGTGATAAGCATAAATTCGTATATAAATCCTCCTCGAAAAATGTCATACTCAAGCGAAGTTCAATTGGAACGACCGTAGAATGTTTCTAACAATGATCTGCTGACATAATCATTCTAGTTTTGGTAGGCTAAATGCACATAAAATTGTTTTAGGCAATGATTCCAAGCCAGTCTAAATCTGTTTAGCATATCTATTTGAATTGAGTTTGCCATACCGTAGCCACTCTATTTTGAAGCATATACTGTTCTTGTAATCAGAGTCCGATAATCTATTTTTCAAACATCGACAGTAATCATGATTATGTACCAAATTTAAGGCGAAGATTACTTAATCATGCATACAAAGAATCATTTGAAAAGAAATGTTACTATTTATACTAATTAATTGCAGGTTCGAAAAAAAGGCAAGTTTAGCAAAGTCAACGTAATTGGATGTGATATGTCTCAGCCTTCCTGTATTTCACATCATGGAACCAATGCTACGATTTCAACTGATTTCGGGCTGTATAAGATTGATTTGAAATTTCAGGAATTCATATATTCATTATGAATTTCAATTTCAATCGTTCCGTAGCCGAAGACGCACCAGTTGTGAAAACAGTCGTACAAAGAACTATCAACGGCATTCCAGTTCCATTTCCACTTGCAAATCCTGATGCATGCGTGAATACTGGCATCGCTTGTACCCTGAAAGCTGGAACAACGTATGAGTACCAAGCTATTTTACCTGTGCAAAGGTCATATCCAAAGGTAAGTAGATTGATGAATCGATAAATATGTTATTAACATGAAATGTTTTTTTTTGTATTTTAGATTACACTCAAAGTTAAATGGCAATTGATCGACAAAGGGTGCATCAATAATTTGCATTCAACATCCTGCTAGGCTACAGTTAACACGGGACATTTTATACTTCTATAGATTTTTTGTTTTGCTAAAAAATAGCTGTTTAATTGTTAATTGTTTCTTAAAATATTGAAACATCAACTTGTGAGTACATATATAAAATATTTATTTTCACATGAATTGCCCATTTAGAATGAGTAAGAATACAATTTAAACAGTTCGTTTTATTTATATGTATATTTCAATGGGTGTTGGTTCAATTAAAGTCAGAGTTTGAAAACTTACAACGAAAAATATTTATTTGGAATTGTATTATTTGTTACATATTTATACATTTTGAGATACATGACTAGGCAGATGTTTTAAATGTTTACAAAGCACAATATTTTCTATTTGATGCCTGTGATTTTCTTATACTGTTAATATTATAGTAAAATAAATATTTTCATGTCATGTACTAATTATACACCGTGATCCACGATTGTAGACGAAATTAGTGCTATAATAAATTGTTCGTGGTCTACGTAGATCACGAACGCAATACACTTTAAAAACTGCTAAAACTAGCTCAAGAAGCAAATGTCTCTTCAGTGGGAGCTTCTAGCGCAAGCATGACATTTTTAAACATTGCATTAACAGGTATTTTCACCTACTTGAATCTTCAAACTCAAAATCCATGATGAAACGACAGGAAACTTAATATGCCGATGTTTCAGGTTAGCATAGCATGCAGAGCTCCTTCGAATAGTGTAAAAATTCACTCAAGTATAGATCAATCAAACTGCTTTTGAATAACGAGTAAACTGTTTTTAAACAACTTAACTAATTACTTACTCAAATAGCGGTTACTCCATATTACTGACATTTAGAAATTAAATCACCTTTAAGACTGTTTCGCTGCGCGTGGATATAAAATTGAACACTTAAATCTCCAATTTTTGTGTTCGGACAGGTGGTATATATTATTTTAAAGGGTGTAAATAGCAATCATACCAACATAACTTTCTTTTAGAGTTCATTAGAGATATATTAGGTCTGTTCCCGTACTTTCAGTAACTTAATTTTACTGAATTTTCCTGAATCATGTGGTGGGGAATTTCATGGAAAGTACGGGAACGCTCTCATTGTATTTCCTGAAAATTTACAACCGAAAGTGTCAGTTTTCGGTTTTTGGGAGAACAATAGTGATTATAAAGTTATCCTAAGCGGTAATAAATTATCGCCACAAAAATATTGGACCTTCATAGCAACATTACGCCAAAAATATGTTGCTTGCCGCGCACATTTGAAAATATTTACTCCGTTTGACACTTTTCAGTATTTTTCAGTAGCTCAGACCCTACTGAAATTACTGAAAGAGGGGAAATTTTCAGTTTTCAGTAAAACGGAGTACGGGAACAGCTTCATTGCAATTAATCGCAATTAATCGTGGTACGGGAACAGACCTATTATCAAGTAACCAATATGTGCAAAAGCATATTTGACTGGTTTTTTTTAGTATTCTGACGATCTTGTGCGAATACTGAAAAACTGCTCAAAAACGGTTCTAGTGCTCGGACATTAAAAATTTTCAATAATTTTTCCATAAAACATGTTTTCAGAGGCAATACACTTCATGAACAGTGCTCTCTATGCATACAAATCGAAGTATACCAGAAATCTAACACCAATCTACCTTTCTTTATGTTCTTTTCCCGCTCAGTGTAATTGACATTGCGTATGAGTTTCCACATATCTCCTGTAGGTGGTTCTCGTGAATCTCTTTAACACCAGAGAAAAACATTACTGGGCGGACTGGTTGAGAAAAGTAGCTTAGGTCCGCCATCTTGTACGTTAATTGTTTTTGCGATAGGCCTTTTATATGAAGGCCATGTACGAATCCTAAATGAATACAAAAAAAGATTGCTTGTGGAATTATATGCTCGCCTCTTCCTCAATTTGCACCTTTCCTCACGTTCTTCCCTCACATTCATTCAACCTTCGCAGTGCTCTCAAACACCGGTTAGCGCGCAAATGTTCACTGCTGAACGATATTTTCAAAATGATATTGCATGACATGCCATAGCCCAGGCATCAGATGATATGCCATAAACTGACATTCGTTGCCATAGCATATGGCGGAGCTCATGACCAATATAAGAGGTCTTTTCGCGTACTACGATTAATTGCAATTAATTGCAGTGAAGGCGTTTTTGTGCTCCGTTTTACTGAAAACTGAAAATTTCCCCTCTTTCAGCAAATTTCAGTAGGGTCTGAGCTGAGAGCATAAAGACATTCGGAGGGGCCGAAGGCATGGCCACTTTTCCTCATCACCTGCGACCCCGATGACAGATTGAAATTTTCGGGGCGTAGGTAATTCCTAATTTATCAAATTGATGGGGACATATTATGTGTGAATAGTTTCAAATATTAAAATTTCGAATATTGTAAGTGAATGATTAATATTTATTTACTTATTTGATATTTTTTAACTTTCTTATTATCACCGCACGAAATCTCCATACAGGGAGTAGAAATAAGCTACAGTAGGCTGGATTATTCGTTACTTTGCTGTAGATTAACTGTTTTACCATGATAGAAATGAAAACAGAACACGAATACATGTAATGCATAAAAATTGTAGAACATACTAATTAAATATTCAAACTTATAACGTTTATACTGGCTTACCTCTTAGCAATGCTTGGTACCGATGCAAGTGATGGGAAAACATTGAATAATACATAATATCAATTTTGTTATTATAAAATCTAGGAAGTTTTTACTGAATACTGTGTGTAAAGCAACTACAACGAACGCAATGAAACAATTTGTGATTCCGAAAACGGCAACTTTTATTTAAGATTTATAAATATAATTTATAATATTTTGTTGTTTATATTTTTATTTATACTCTTTTCGGAGGGGCCGAAGGCATGGCCACTTTTCCTCATCACCTGCGACCCCGATGACAGATTGAAATTTTCGGGGCGTAGGTAATTCCTAATTTATCAAATTGATGGGGACATATTATGTGTGAATAGTTTCAAACATTAAAATTTCGAATATTGTAAGTGAATGATTAATATTTATTTACTTATTTGATATTTTTTAACTTTCTTATTATCACCGCACGAAATCTCCATACAGGGAGTAGAAATAAGCTACAGTAGGCTGGATTATTCGTTACTTTGCTGTAGATTAACTGTTTTACCATGATAGAAATGAAAACAGAACACGAATACATGTAATGCATAAAAATTGTAGAACATACTAATTAAATATTCAAACTTATAACGTTTATACTGGCTTACCTCTTAGCAATGCTTGGTACCGATGCAAGTGATGGGAAAACATTGAATAATACATAATATCAGTTTTATTATTATAAAATCTAGGAAGTTTTTACTGAATACTGTGTGTAAAGCAACTACAACGAACGCAATGAAACAATTTGTGATTCCGAAAACGGCAACTTTTATTTAAGATTTATAAATATAATTTATAATATTTTGTTGTTTATATTTTTATTTATACTCTTTTCAACTTGCTGTGTACATTGATTTTTAACTTCAAGGCTGAAAAGGCACGGAATATGTTTTTTTCCTTTCAGCATACTTGTTTTATACCATTTTTGAGTCAAATACATAGATTTATGGCACAAATTTATAATAGTTTTGAGTCTAATTGATATTTTTTCAAATTAAATTCATAAATTTTCAACACTTAATAAAATTATGAATTTGATTCAAAAAAATTATGAATTTGACTAAAAAAAAATATGAATTTCACTCTAAAAACTATGAATAGGTATCGAAAATTTAGGAATTTGATTATATTTGATTAATATTAGTTAGACTCAAATATATTATGAATTTGTGCCGTAAATCTGTAAATTTGACTCAAAAATAGTATAAATGCCTTATGGCATATTTAAATTTAGCAAACATAAAGTTTTACTATACGGGAAAAATTAACTTTTGTTGTATTTGAATATAATTAACAAAGTCAAAATTTCATACCATCGGCATCAATTCATTTGCTATCATATCTGATGAACTTATAGGCGTTCCAGTAAAAAACGAGTCAAGGTGATTACTTTCATTGCTCTGCAAAGAAAGAAAAAACAATTTTATTCAAATTTAATACATATGATGCATTTACTTACAATTTTGGAATTTTCTTTTGGAATTGCTTCAGTATTCAGCAGCCTTCTTCCCTGAATTTGTATAAAATCATGTAGATGGAAATGATTTGAACAAACCCGGGAAGTTTTTTAATGATTAGATCAGGAAATCCAAGAGAAATAGTCCAAATTATTCTAACTTGTTCATATTCTGGAAATGTGGAGAAAACTATATTTCACAAAGAGTGCAATTAAAATAAATTTTTATATCATTTTGTTTCCGCTCGGAGTCTGCCCCGAAACTATTATTGCACTCTACTGCTTTGTGTTTTTTGACAGCAATTAAAATGGCTATCGGAAAATTCGCGTGAATATGTAAACAATATTTGAAAAGGTTCAAATAGACACATTCGTTTGTAAAAAGTTTCCGAAATGCACAAAATTTTGCAAAACACATCGTTTGTTTATTACTTACTTGTGAAAAGAAACTCCAAATGGCCGGCATTGGGAACGATTGCTACAATTCGGGACAACACACTTCATTTAAAACTTTAATGCAATTTCTCACTTTTCAAACACTTTCACCTAGTAAAACTCACGATTTCCACTTCTACACTAACGTTTTTGTGAACTGCACTAGTCGACTCGACACGAAATTCATCTAAATTTAAAATAAACACGATTTTATTTGCGTACCGACTCAAATTGTTTATATTAGTTTAATTGTCACATTGACAATAAGGATATAAAGAGGGGAATTGACATTGAAGATACATCAAAAGTGGTCGGTTTCTCTTCAATGCATTTTAAATGGACATCGCCCCTCCGAATGTCTTTATGCTCTCAAGGTCTGAGCTACTGAAAAATACTGAAAACTGTCAAACGGTTTCTGGCCTAATGTTATTAGGTCTGTTCCCGTACTTTCAGTAACTTAATTTTACTGAATTTTCCTGAATCATGTGGTGGGGAATTTCATGAAAAGTACGGGAACGCTCTCATTGTATTTCCTGAAAATTGACAACTGAAAGTGTCAGTTTTCGGTATTTGGGAGAACAATAGTGATTATAAAGTCATCCTAAGCGGTAATAAATTATCGCCACAAAAATATTGGACCTTCATAGCAACATTACGCCAAAAATATGTTGCTTGCCGCGCACATTTGAAAATATTTACTCCGTTTGACACTTTTCAGTATTTTTCAGTAGGTCAGACCCATGAATCAAAGAATACTAAGATAACGCTGATCGCCGTACGAAAATGAGTTGATGTGCGCACCTACGTCACACGTGACATGGATGGCTATTAGTCGTTCGAATATACATATGCGTCGATAATTAACGAGAGTGTTACACGTTTTAAATATACGCAAAAGATAATTGCGGCGGAGAACTAAATATTATAAAAACGCTTTCAGAAAACTAAACCGACTTATTCAAAGCGTTTGTCACGTGTGACGTAATGAAACAGAATTCCAATATGGCGGACCTGCGCAATGCGTAATCTTTTTACTTGATTCATGGGTCAGACCCTACTGAAATTACTGAAAGAGGGGAAATTTTCAGTTTTCAGTAAAACGGAGTACGGGAACAGCTTCATTGCAATTAATCGCGATTAATCGCAATTAATCGTGGTACGGGAACAGACCTATTATGAAGGACGAATATTTTTGTGGCGATAATTTATCACCGCTTAGGAAGACTTTATAATCACTGTCGTCCTCCCCAAAACCGACAACTGGCACTTTTGTTTGTCAATTTTCAGGAAATGCAATGAGAGCGTTTTCGTACTTTTCATGAATTTCCCCCACCACATGATTCAGGAAAATTCAGTAAAATTCAGTGACTCAAAGTACGCGAACATACCTATAGACTCAGGGCTATGCCACAGCGTAAGAATTTAGTTTCTCGCCAGCATACCAAGTCCATTTATGTGTACGGACCAAAATTCCAGTGATCTAACCTAAGATTGTGTTGTTACTAATGTTCGAAGAACATTAGTATTAAAATCGATTCGGCCAAAAATTCATATTTCCATACATATATATATATATATATATATATATATATATATATATATATATATATATATATATATATATATATATCTATATATATATATATATATATATATATATATATATATATATATATATATATATATATATATATATATATATATATATATATATATATATATATATATATATATATATATCATCAAAAAATTTCAGTGAGATAATCTCGGGAACGCGCCATCCGATTGAGCTGAAACTTTCAGGATACATTGGTGTATATGCAGAATAGGTCCAGGTCTCACTAAATGTCAGTTATTGTTAACCTTTTGGCGCCGGCGGCCATTTAAGTGATATTTTTAATATACCTATTATTTCGTACACAAATAATTTTCGCAAAAATAAAGTTGACGAAATAACTTTCGAACGTGTTTTACATGTGAATCGGATAATGTTTTGGAATTTTTTAACCCTATATGTGCGCTGGGTGCCTAAAAAGAGAACGGAAAAATTTGAAAATTTTTAAATTGCGATAACTTTTGACAGAGCTATTCAATCATTACGAAATTTTCAGGACATATTAGGTGCGTTTTTTTGCTCCGATGTAGTGCAGAGTACAACTATGCCGGAAAAACAACGATCTAGTATAAAACAGCAGTGCATTCGCTAAACCTGACATAGGTTGCTATATTCGCTGTGGTCCCACAAAACAGCGGAAAAAAAAGGAGAAAATAACGAGTATACACTACCACAATCGATAGCAAATAGAAAAAAAACTAACAGAAAATTAATTCTTTTAACTTTCTGCACATTATGAGGGCCTTTTCTAATTTCTTAACTACCAAAACATTCAACATAACCATGAAAAACCGAAAGCCACCTCACAGAAAAAAATACAACTTCTCATGAGCTTTTCTTTTTTCTATCAGCACATTCTACACTTCAACACGTGAACTACAAATGACGCATAGAATTTCTGTACTAGTGAATTCACTGGTGTAGGAGTGTTGTTGTTTTCAATGCGTCTACTCTACTCTCCGCTGGATAGAGGAGAAAAAAAAACGCCTATTGATATTATTTAGTTGTAGATTTGTGTAGCTTTTAATGAGCGTGCTGACAACCCTGTAGCTAGAGCAGGCACTGAAAGTGAAAACCTCCAAATCATCGTCTCTCTTGAAAAAATGTCGCTTCTTCAAAAAAAAAGCCATTCATATGTAGTTCTTGTGCTTTGTTTACATAACCAAAAAAAAAAGATATGGTATAACGGGCGCACCTGGTAACCCTTGCCCAATTTACCTATATTTTAGCATCAAAAACTTCTGTTCACGGAAACTCACGATCCGATGAGCAGAATTATTTGAAATTCACAGAATGTATTGCTCTTCAATAGGACCAGGTCTGATAGAAGTGATTTTGAAACGCGGGCGATTCTGTGCCAGTGGTGCCATCTTGAAAAATCACTAAAAAAGATAACTGCTTTTAGCCCTATAAATTTTGATTGAATCGTTCGATTTTGATAAAATTCACACAGTAGCTGGATTTTACTTTACGCCACGTTTGGTAGAAATTTGGTCGAAAAGTTCGGTTAGAGCTGCCAGCTATGATAATTTTGGTGTCTTAAATTTGAAAAAAAAAAATTTGGAAGTGAAAACATTCAAACCATCGAATATTCAAAAAAATGTCCGTTTCTTATAACAAAACCAATGTGTATACAAATTTTATGCTTTATCTACACGTTCAAAGTTAAACTTTGGAAATTTCATGTCGGACAAGAACGGTAACCCTCTCCCAGTTAACCTATATTGTTAGCATCAAAAACTTCTGTTCACGGGAACTCACGAACCAATAATCAAATACAGCTGAAATTTACAGAATGCATTGGACTTAAGTAGCACCAGATCTGATCGAAGCCATTTTGAATTGTGGGCAACTCTGTGCCAGTGGTGCCATCTTGAAAAATTACAAAGAAAAAAAACTGCTTTTTGCTATATGAAATGTGAATTAGTTACCAGATTTTCATGAAATTGACACAGTAGCTGAACCTTACTTTACTGCTGAAACACAATGTGTAGCCGTAGCCGTGGCCTGCAGCGAAGCCAGGAACTGTCAAGAAGCTAAAACCACAGGATTGCATTGAACCAGTTACAATGCGTAGCCCATGTCGCCGTGGGCGTAGCCGAAGTTGACCAACTCTCTACTTTTTGGCTGGCTACATGTTTGACAGCTTGCATGTGCGTTCGTTCAGTGCGTTTTGTACACTGCTAAATGATTGTTGTACAGTGTTCAGTGAATATTTTACACTGTCAAGTGTAGGCGGGCTTTCGGAAAGATGTGATGTAACTGATATACCTCATGTACCTCAGACCCTACTGGAATTTACTACAAGAGTGTGAATTTAGAGTTTTGAGTATAACGGATACCAACAAAGAGGTTAATTGCAATTATCTGCAATTAATCGTAGTACGCGAACAGACATAGTGACCCATAATGGCACTGAAATTAATTTGAGAAAAACACTGCGAAAGTAACCAGATTGACACATTCGACATTCAGAATTGATTCCACAGTATGTTTGAAAGGTTTGAAATGTTAATTATTATTTTCATTCTCCAATAACCTATCCATTTTGTATGGAAGTTCCCGTGCGAAGATTTTCTTCAACAAGATGAAACGAGCTCCAATGTTTTTAAAAGAAGGGTTTTTATAGCATCAAAAAAGGTTTAGAAATCAATTTACAGATTTTTTATTGCAAACAAATAAAATTCATGAATGGAAACAATAAAAGAATCAGTAATGGAATTTAAAACAATTAGTATTTTATTGAATATATGCAATATAAATATGTTGAAAACATATTTGAAGCTTTGTCAAAGAACTACAGAAAAACTAAGAATAATTTTCAAAACAATTTACATAGGATTCAAAAATAATTCGCAAAGAACACACAAACAATTCAGAACGAATTTTAAAATAAAACGCAATTAACCCTGACAAAAAAAAACGAATGTTTAAAAGTTTTGCAAGAGGTAAAGAAGGCAACTTTGAACACTTCCAAACTGCCTTCGACGTTTTCCATATACAGCTCTTGAGAAAATTGTAACGATTGAGACAGTTTTCTGATTTACCTTAAATTATTATACATTATTTATTATCAACGAAATGCCGAATTTGTCACACTGGGATATTACACACTGCAGGCCCCCTAAACCACACCGGCAACTGTTTGGAAAACATATCTGCCCTAGTTTAAAACGCCTAACTCGAATATCATATTATAATAATAATTTGAAGCAGACCACTACCTAAATATACTTATCACAATACTCGGAGTGGCAGGTTCAAGTACAAAACGCTTTGGACACAAAATGTTCAACCGCCAAAATTTTCAACAATGCCTTCATTTGATATAAAAATAAACAGCTAGTCAATACCAATTACATAAAACCAATCACAAAACTAAAGTTTTTTAGTAAACCTACTCCTACAGTCAACTCAGCGACAATTCAAAGCCAAATAACCATAGGTAACAAACTTCCACACAAAAAAAAATTGTTTTGACACCTGGCGTTGGCTACATCATTGTGTTCGGTCAATGCTGCAATGCCAGGCTACATCACTCACGGCAGCGTTGTTGACAGCATGCGCAGCAGGCCACGGCTGCACATTGTGTTTCAGCAGTTAATCTCTGTTTGGTGGAAATTTGGTTGAAAAATTTGATTGGTGCTACCAGCTATGGTAATTTTTGTGTCTTTTGTTTTGAAAATTTGCTCAGGAAAATTTGCTTCCAGTGCAGTCATGAAATCAATACGAATTTCATACAGTTAATGAAACCTGTCATAAAAATTATTCAGGCCAAATTTGGTTGGAAAGCCACGATAGGGTTGCCAGCTATTGTTGGTTTTGTGTTTAATTGCAATATCTTTATTAAGCGGTTTTATCGTAGAATTTTCAAATGGTAATGATATTGTAGTGACAATAAACAGCAAATATTAAGTGATCGATTATTTGAGAAAACTCGCTGCAGGTAACCCTAAATTTCTTTATACTCCTATAACTTCGAATGTAATATAACAACGTGAAGCAAATTTGATATATTCTTGGCTTTGATACTGGCAGAAGGTTGCCAGCACGAGTCGGTTGTGCTAATTTTGTATCAATAAATGCTTACAGTTAGTATTCATACCGGAAACATTTACAATGAAAATAAATAACCAATGTTTCAATTCCCAAAGTTCTGCAAATTTTTCGGATCGCAGCCCCAAACACCAACTCCAGTTACAATGCTGCAGGCACTGAGCATTTTCTTCATTGATGTTATATGAGATGCTGCTTTCAAAATTTTGTGAAATAAGCAACTGATAACGAATATAATTAACCCGTGTTTTGCTCTCATAAACGTTGAAATTCATGCCAGTGGTAATAGGTCTGTTCCCGTAATTTCAGTAACTGAATTTAACTGAATTTTCCTGAATCATGTGGTGGGGAATTTCATGAAAAGTACGGGAACGCTCTCATTGTATTTCCTGAAAATTGACAACCGAAAGTGTCAGTTTTCGATTTTTGGGAGAACAATGGTGATTATAAAGTCATCCTAAGCGATAATAGATTATCGCCACAAAAATATTCGACCTTCATAGCAACATTACGCCAAAAATATGTTGCTTGCCGCGCACATTTGAAAATATTTACTCCGTTTGACACTTTTCAGTATTTTTCAGTAGGTCAGACCCTACTGAAATTACTGAAAGAGGGGAAATTTTCAGTTTTCAGTAAAACGGAGTACGGGAACAGCTTCATTGCAATTAATCGCGATGAATCGCAATTAATCGTGGTACGGGAACAGACCTTTTATCTGAAACTTTCTACCATATGAGTTATAATGCATTCAGGCCAAAGTAAAACGTGGCATTTGAAACAGTTTGGCCGTAATAAGCAGCACATGTGTTGGAATATGCACTCAAAACCTGCACGATTCTTCTACTGTTCTTCGAGCATTAGTGTTTCTAGCGGTTCAGGTGCGCTAGAGTTGTTTTAGTTTAGATTTTAGGGAATTTAACCCTCAATTTAGGGATATTAAAAAAACTTCAGCGGACAAACAGTGAAAATAAATATCCAAAGTTTTGTTTTGGGTGTTCCGAAAATTGTAAATGCATTTTTCCGGAATTTTTCAATGAATAATAATCTCGAAATATGTCACCTCTATCTTTATCTGATGTAAGAAAATGCAAAATACAAAATATCAATCTTCAATCATTCCAATAAGCGGATGTTTCAAAATTGATATTTATGCCTTATCTTATAAAATGGATATTGTCGATGTAAAAAGACGGTCATTTGTACTTCGAAAAGTGAGTGAAAAAATGAGGTCAATTGATTATGGAATGCGGTGTTGTAATTTGTCGCATACGTCGGCCTCCCATGATACTGTCTAACTATCTCTCTCGAAACTCCGTCGATAATAATCCTTTCATGAATAATTTATTTTGAGTGAAAACTTAACGCACCCAGGAAAAAAATAATTCCGAAAGATTGAACAACTTTTTATTTACATTAAAAATTTTAATCTACATTGAAAATTCTATTTTGACAAAGTTGTTTCGTTTTAATCAGCCCCTGGACACGGACGGTATAACTTTCCACCATTAGCCCCTTCAATCCTCTCGCGCACAAAGCATGTTAAAGCTGCCTTTACGCCATTTTGCTCTCATTGTCAAATTGGAGGGGAACTACTTGGATTTGACCCGATTTGAAAATGAACAGACAAAAAATTACTACCATCCCCTTCAATAGGTCTGTTCCCGTACTTTCAGTAACTGAATTTTACTGAATTTTCCTGAATCATGTAGTGGGGAATTTCATGAAAAGTACGGGAACGCTCTCATTGTATTTCCTGAAAATTGACAACCGAAAGTCTCAGTTTTCGGTTTTTGGGAGAACAATTGTGATTATAAAGTCATCCTAAGCGGTAATAAATTATCGCCACAACAATATTCGACCTTCATAGCAACATTACGCAAAAAATATGTTGCTTGCCGCGCACATTTGAAAATATTTACTCCGTTTGACACTTCAGTATTTTTCAGTAGCTCAGACAGGGGCTGAAAGTACGTGATTTATTAATGGAAGAGATTGGCAGGGAGTGAAGGATTTACCATCAGCTGGCACGTAAAAAGAGATAAAACCAAAATATGTTCACTGTATCACATGCGAAAGTGAGAAAATATAATCTCAATTGACAGGTGAGAATGTATATATCCGTGTGAGCTGATAGGTGAGAGTGTGTTGGCGTGCGAATAATCCCATCAAGAAACAGTAAGCGCAGCGAACATTCACTGGCAGCAAACGAAATTCCCTGTATTGGGTTGCATAAAAGTGTCGGAGATATTCCTTTTACTCGCCATATGGTATCGAAAGTAGTATTCCGCGTTAACTACCTTATCGCTTACCATTTTAATACTCAGAAAATACTTTAAGAAAATCAATATTGCATAAATCGCCATTCGTTAAATTAGTCTCTTTGGCAAAGCACATGGAATTGCCTTGTGGGAAGGAGAAACATATTTGATCGTAGCAGGGTTGCTTGGCGGGGTACTTTGTGTCTTTTTCCAACTTGAACTTGGATATTGCTATCTACTTCTCGCAATTGTTTCGCAATTCACTTACTTTCCTAGCTATATGTAGTTCTCAAGCTATGGCTCAGACCCTACTGAAATTTACTGAAAGAGGGGAAATTTTCAGTTTTCAGTAAAACGGAGTACAGGAACAGCTTCCTTGCAATTAATCGCGATTAATCGCAATTAATCGTAGTACTTGGACAGACCTAATGTAAATCTTATGGGCATGTCCACTCCATTTCTACTATCTCACTGGTTTTAATCATCCCGCAAAAACAATTCCAATTTGATTCTGCTTTCGGATGCTGGTTCCGCAAAACGATCGAGTTTCCCGTGTCAATATTCTCGACTTAGATAAGCTTTAGAGATGATATACGTTGTCTATGCTAATTTATGGACAAGAAGGGAACCATGATCACAATCAATAACCTTTCCAAGTAAAATTATATCGATGGATATAAGTCGGAGATGTTAAAATTTGTCACAACAAGCGTATATACAAATTAAATGATTTCCGACTGCAAGTGGTCACGCCAGTCAAGTATGCACTGTGTGCTGGTGTCTGATGAGAATCAGTGCATACTTTCGAAACCACTTTGTCAAAATAGAATTTTCAATGTAGATTAAAATTTTTAATGTAAATAAAAAGTTGTTCAATTTTAATCATCTCGGAAAAACAATTCCAATTTGATTCTGCTTTCGGAGGCTGGTTCCGCAAAACGATCGAGTTTCCCGTATCAATATTCTCGGCTTTGATAAGCTTTAGAGATGATATACGTTGTCTATGCTGATTTATGGACAAGAAGGGAACCATGATCACAATCAATAACCTATTATATATTATTTATTCATGACATGTCCCATCGCATTTCCAGTAAATTCAAGTACATTGGAATAAATCTGCTGAGCTGCACGCTTGGGTTTTCGCAAATAAGGTTTGAATATTTTAATTTAAACCAATTTTTTACTTTTGAAGCTAGATTTATTTTGATTTTGACATATATCGATATTTCGAGGGTAATCTGCCCTCTTCTTCAGTGTCTATATATCGATATATGTCAATATATGTCAAAATATCGATATATGTCAAAATCAAAATAAATCAGCTTCATAAGGAAAAAACTATATAGACACTGAAGAAGAGGGCAGATTACCCTCGAAATATCGATATATGTCAAAATCAACATAAATCTAACTTCAAAAGGAAAAACTTGGTTTAAATTAAAATATTTTTACAAGCTAGGAAAAAAATTGGTACACAATAAAAACAAGGTTTTAATCTTTAAAAACCTATATTAATACTGATGATGTAGTGGGGCTCTTTTCCCTGCGCTGCACTCCCCACGTTAAATCATGGATTTTATTTTTATTATTGATTTTTAATTGTTGCCTTTTAATTTTCGATTCCAATACCTTAATATAAATGTTTGTCAAATCGAAGCGTGTAATGTTTGCCAAAGAAAAAATAATCTTTTAACATAATAATCTTTATAATATAAAAACATTTGTTTATCTTTTGATTTCTTATATTTCACATCTACAACTAGCATCACTACGTATAATTAAATTATACTTGCACGAGCAATAAACAAAAGTGACACAATAAACAAACAAAATATCCAACGCAGTCCTCATCACGTAGCGGGCTCAAGTGCCAGTTTCTATCATATGAATCATTCATAATTGATTGAATGATCCATGTGATAGAAATTGGGACTTGAGCCCGCAATTTGAGGAATTAGTTGATCTGATGGATAGGAATAAAGATATCGCCCGAAGATTTGTAAAAAATTGTGTTGATAGGGTATGTAAAGGAGAAGTGGGACAAATATGCCGCGCATTTAAATGCGTAAGGAGGAATTTATAACAATTCTATTTAAAACATTCAATTTAATAAAAAAAACATTTGACTGTTATTTTAGGTATAGACTGACCTCAAGTTTAAGGTGAGGAAGAACCTTTCAGTAAAATCAACCAGTGGTGGACCGAACAAATTGCATTTATTCTCTGCTTTAGAAGACAGAGTGCTATCCATCTTAAGTTGGGACGTTTAAGTTTTATAATTAGTACGTAAAGTCTTGAAAGGAGTATGAGTCGAGGCTCATAACTATGTTCTAAATTTTTTGGGTTGCCCAAAAACCAGTTTCGAAACCCCAGTTTGGACACTATTTGTAGCGTATATTTTTGTTTTGGGGGCTGTCGGGCCTTAGCACAACTCAGAACCAGACCAAAGTCCGGAACCAAGATGGCATAGGTCCAACAAAGGTGAATTGCTGATGCCATTCAAGAGGTAAATTAAAAAAAAAAGAATTGCCTCTCGAGTGGGGTGCCCTAGAAATGGCCGTGCAGGCCCCTCGTCCACATTAGCGAAGCACCCTTCAACCAACCCCAACGGATGCTGGGGTGCTGCTTTGCTAGCTCGCTGCGGCTGGGGTGGGTTCATGAAGCAATTGGGGTGGTCAGCTCTCAAGAAAAACGGCATGCTACGTATTATTCATCCGTCATAATAGCGTAGCCGCAAACTGGTATATAAAAATACCCAAGGGACAAAAGGGGGTACAGTTCCGTTAAGGAAGCCACCCATAGCTCTGCAACATGGGCTGACTAAGCAGACCCAGTGCTCGTAACGGCGCACGGAGCCATAAAATTGAAATTCTAAAAAGGAGAAAAGGGGGTAAAACGCTGCCTCTCTTTTCAGAGGAACCCGGGTGACGCAGACAGCCCCGGGCCTCCAATGGTGGCGGAGCCCTGATCTCTATGGTCTGGGGTTCTCCACCTACTGATATTGGCCATTATCAAAATCCAAAAATCAAAACCTAACATGTTTGGTCAATATTCCTCCCTTGAAAGTGCTGAAAATCCACAAAAACTCTACCTAATCATTGGCCAGCCAGGCCTGAAAACTTTCCGGGCTTTCGCCCAATAAGAAGACCAACTGTTTAAACTTTCTAAATGCATTATTAATAAATCTGTGTTTGGCATACATTTCGCTTAGTTCCTTGTTTCAAATTTAAGTTGAGGTTTTTTTTTCTTTTTTTATAATTTACTTATCAACTCAGCACTTATAGCTCCATAAATAAACTTAATTGAATCCTGCATGAAAAAATGTGTGTTGTAGAAACTCAAAAATTTCTTTTTTCTTTTTATTTGAAGCAAGTATTTCCCATATGCTGTAATGTACTTAACACGATTCTCTGCGCGTTAATTTACGTATGTTTCAATTCAAATATTTCGTCACAATTAGGTTTATTGATTAAGTCTTTACTCTAATCCGATTAACACCGTGACAACCAAAAACCGTTCTTTTGCTTTTTTTCTTGTTATTTCTTATTTTTTATCGCCTTAAGCATAGTACTGAGTTCGATTTCACGTGAAATTTTCATACAAAATTTCACGTGAAATCTGTTTCGGCGAAAATTTCGCTTGAAAATAAGCAAGTTTGGTACTGTGTTCTTAGCATGAAAAGTTACTTCGATGTTGCTTTTGCTTTGAAAATATAGATGGCATTGACACATGTCTCCTGTAGGGACCGCAAGGTTGGCTACAATGCATACCGTAGTATCAAAATTTCCCGCATCGTGCCGACACCATCGCTTTGCAAAAACGTCACGACCTTTCCTTCTTCTTCTTGCAGACGCCGTCGAGAGTGGTCGTGTTTAAGCCGTTGATATTTATATATTTCTTGTGATAATAAATTGTTTGTACATAGTAGTTCATCTGTTTATTATTCTGTGCCCATAGAATTGGTGACCCCGTACGTCGAAAATTAGCGATATCAGCCTCAACATCGAGAGCATCAGAGACAATTTGTGTTGTGATAATCGACGCCATTTGTGATTTTATTCAGCCCACGCTGATTTTGAAATTGCGACGCCACGATGTCGAACCCAGACCACGCATCGCCTAGCAGGCCCGAAGGAGCAGGGAATCCGCCACCAAGCACGTCACGCAGCCTGCCCACGCCAGTATTCGTGCAGGCAGCGCGCATTAGTAAATTTCCGGCATTTTACAAAGCCGATCCTGCGTTCTGGTTCGAACAAGTCGAAGCCGCGTTCCACACGCATGGAATAACGCAGGACGAAACGAAGTTTAAGTATGTGATTCAACATGCCGAGGCGGAAATCATGCCTCATGTTATATCGATCGCCAGAAATCCGCCACCAACAAATAAATACGAAGCCGTCAAGCAGCGAATTCTTTCAGCCTTCGCAGAATCTGAAGAAACAAGACTTCGAAGAATTCTGCAAGGTCATAATCGCGATGGCAAGAAGCCTTCACACTATCTCCAGGACTTGAAAAACCTGGGAGGAAATCATGTTAGCGATGCCATTCTACGAACACTGCTTTTAGAGCAACTGCCGGAGCAAATACGAGTGGTCCTGGGCATTTCCAGTGAACTGGACGTTGAGAAGCTCGCTAAGATGGCCGACATGATGCTGGAGCTACAACAGCTGCCTAATGTGTCCGAAGTGCGAGAAGCGACGCCTGAAGTGTCACGTGACGACGTCATGACGCAACTGGTCAATCAACTCAGCCGATTAGAAACACGGTTCCGAAGCAGCCCTAGAGGACGATACCACGGATCGCGATACAGATCTAAGTCCAGAGAGACGAAAAATGGCAGATTGTGTTACTTCCACAAAAAGTTCGGCGGCAGGGCGAGAAATTGTCGTTCACCCTGCCAGTGGAAAAGTTACAAGCCAGCGGAAAACTAACTTCGTCGTCTCGTGTTAAGGCGATCGGAGACGACGGAACTGTCAAAAACCGCCTAATTATTGCTGATCGAAAAACTGGCATGCGCTTCCTCATTGACACCGGATCAGACTTATCGGTTCTTCCACGGCATTTCTCACCGAGATATACGGAACCGACGAATATGAAACTGTATGCTGCGAATAATACGACAATCGCCACGTATGGACAGAAAGTTCTATCGTTAGACTTTGGATTCCGACGCCTTTTTAACTGGAGCTTCACCGTCGCAGACGTCTCTCAGCCGATAATCGGAGCGGATTTGTTGAAACATCATGGAATTGTGGTAGACTTGCGAGCCCGGAAGGTTATCGATAGCCGAACTAACCTCTCCCGTACCGCCAACATCAGCGAAAAGCCTACTCAACAAGTCTCAACGATTGCAGATAACATGGCATATGAGGATATACTGCGGAAGTTTGTTGATGTTACGATCGCCTCTAACGTGAAAAAGGTAATCAGTCACAACTTCTTTCACCACATTTGCACGGAGGGACCACCGATTGCGCAGCGAGCCCGCAGACTTACTCCGGAAAAGCTCAGAGAAGCTAAAGCGGAGTTTGACTTCATGATTGAGCGAGATATTTGTCAGCCGTCCAGCAGTCAGTGGGCCAGTCCACTACACCTTGTGCCCAAAAAGAATGGTCAGTGGAGACCATGCGGCGATTACAGACGCCTGAATGCTGCCACCGTCCCGGACAAGTATCCGATTGCACACTTGCACGATTTTTCGCAACGGCTAAATGGATGCAAGTTCTTTTCAACATTGGATTTAATACGAGCCTACAACCAGATTCCTGTAGCACCGGAGGACGTACCGAAAACTGCTGTCATAACGCCGTTCGGCCTCTATGAATTCAAAGTTATGACATTCGGACTCTGCAACGCAGCGCAGACGTTTCAGCGTTATATCGACTTAGCGCTTCGAGGACTTGATTTTGTATACGCTTACATCGACGATATCCTTGTTGCTTCAAAATCTCATGAAGAGCACCGACAGCATCTTGAAATAATCTTCCAGAGGTTACGAGAATATGGACTCTCTATCAACGTTTCGAAATGCGTTTTTGGAGCAAGTTCGGTAAACTATTTGGGATATGCTATTGACGAGCATGGCACGAAACCGCTTCCAGAACGAGCACAAGCAATTTTAAATTTCTAAAAGCCAGCCAGCTTCGCAGACTTACGAAGATTTTTAGGCGCAGTCAATTTTTATAGACGGTTCATCAAAGACGCGGCGAAAACTCAATCCGCTTTACATGAGTTACTGGCTGGAGCCAAGAAAAACGATACACGTTTGATTAACTGGAACCCGGCAGCCGAAACAGCTTTTGAGTTATGTAAAAAGCAGATCGCCGATGCAGCACTTTTAAGACATCCGATCGAAAACGCTATTTTAGCAATTCAGTGCGATGCATCGGATACATCTATGGGCGCAGTTCTCGAGCAGCTAAATGGTGAGATTTGGGAACCATTAGGATTTTTCTCGCGGAAGTTCAGTGGCACCCAGCGTAAATATAGCACGTACGATCGGGAACTTCAAGCCATCTACAGTGGAATAAAATTCTTCCGGTACATGTGCGAAGGTCGACAGCTGTCATCAAAACCGATCATAAACCGATCACATTTGCTTTTCAACAAAAAGCAGAGAAAGCTTCTCCACGGCAACTTCGACAGCTTGATTTCATCGGCCAATTTTCTACGCACATAGTTCATGTCGCTGGAAAAGATAATGTGACAGCAGATGCCCTATCGAGAATCGCCAGTTTGCAGATGCCAGTTGCAATAACTACAAACGATCTAGCAATCGCTCAACAACAGGACGATGAACTTCCATCTCTTTTGAAATCAAATACAACGCTAGATTTGCGCAAACTTCGAATCGACGACACCGAAACTACGATTTATTGTGACGTCTCGACAAGACATATTCGTCCTTACGTTCCGAAAACACTAAGGAAGAGGATATTTGATTTGAATCATGGCCTATCTCACCCCAGTGGTCGAGCGACGAAAAAGATGATTCAACGAAAATTCATCTGGCCAAGCTTAGCCAAAGATGTAATTGGCTGGGCACGTACATGTCTCGCATGCCAACGCAGCAAAATCGGTAGACACATCAAATTTCCTCCTGAACATATTCCAACACCGGACACCAGATTCAGTCACGTGCACATCGATATTGTCGGTCCCTTGGTACAATCGAAAGGCTATTCTTATGCCTTAACAATGATCGATAGATTCACGAGGTGGCCAGAAGCGGTGCCAATCAAAAATATCACTGCTGACGTCATCGCAGACGCTTTTTATTCGTCATGGATTGCGCGATTTGGAGCACCTACGATCCTGACAACAGACCAAGGCACACAATTTGAAGCTGCATTATTCAAGGCACTTGCACATTTAGTCGGATGCCAGAAAACCCGCACAACCGCCTATCATCCACAATCTAACGGCATGATAGAGCGGTGGCACCGGTCTTTGAAGGCAGCAATTAGGTGCCATAACACACAAGATTGGGTGGAGGTTTTACCCACCGTCTTGTTCGGGTTACGAACCAGCTTGAAGGAAGATATCGGCACAACGGCAGCAGAGCTCGTATACGGAACGACGTTGCGAGTTCCTGGTGAATTTTTCCCGAACGAAGAGATGCCTCCAGACCCGAAGATTTTCATTGAAAAATTCCGTCAACATATGAGACGAGTGCGAGCTACGCCAACGAGTCACCACGACAAGCGCAGAGTTTTCATACACAAGGATCTCTACTCTTGCACGCATGTTTTCATACGAATTGACCGAGTGAAACCACCACTAGAACATCCATATGAAGGACCGTACAAAGTGCTCAGCAGACCATCGGATAACGTTTTCACCATAGACGTACAAGGCAAAGCAATGAACATCAGCGTAGATCGAATCAAGCCAGCGCATATAGAGCTACATCCAGATGACGGAAATAACACAGCTACACCAACTCTCAGGACGTATGCAGGACCTAAGGCTAAATCTACGAAAACCGTTCGATTCGCTAACTGTTGACGTTACAATGTCAAAGACACTTGGGGGGAGTATTGTAGGGACCGCAAGGTTGGCTACAATGCATACCGTAGTATCAAAATTTCCCGCATCGTGCCGACACCATCGCTTTGCAAAAACGTCACGACCTTTCCTTCTTCTTCTTGCAGACGCCGTCGAGAGTGGTCGTGTTTAAGCCGTTGATATTTATATATTTCTTGTGATAATAAATTGTTTGTACATAGTAGTTCATCTGTTTATTATTCTGTGCCCATACTCCAATCATTTCACGCCTATTTAGTATGTGCAGTTCATTCTTTTCGGGCGTAAAAGTGACTTTCGATGTCAAAAATCCCCTACAAATCGGATAAATGCGAAATGTTTATCAGTTAGTGTTAGGTTATGTGATGTGATGTGAAACAATCAATCTGATACGATCCGAAATGGATGGTTTCCATCAAAACGAAGGAGTCAGTGTTTTAGGAGCAACAAACCGACGAGATGATTTAGATCAAGCCCTGTTAAGACCCGGTCGCTTCGACGTTCAGGTAAATCGCAAAAGTCGGTTTTCAGTGCAGTTTGTCATGTATGTTTTGTTTTGTCATGGATGTTTTCATTGACATTGATATGTTGGCGAGGGGAGCTACTGGCTTCACAGGAGCTGACTTGGAAAACATGGTCAATCAGGCCGCTCTTAGGTAATGTAATACATTTTTTGAAATACATACATTTAATATACGTATATTTAAACATTAAATATATGTAAAGAGCTGCAATCGATGGAACGGACAATGTCACAATGAAGCATTTAGAAGCAGCAAGAGATAAAGTACTGATTAGACCTGAAAGAAAGTCTCGTTTACCGGACGAAGAAGCAATGAAGGTGGACATGCTATCGTGTCATATTTTACGAAAGAGGCACATTCACTGCACAAAGTGACAATCATGCCAAGAGGCCCGTCTCTCGGTCATACTGCATATATTCCTGAAAAGGAACGATATCATGTGACAAAGGCACAGCTTCTGGCTATGATGGATACAATGATGGGTGGACGTGCAGCAGAAGAACTTATTTTCGGAACTGAAAAAATTACATCGGGTATGTTGATTTATTTATCACGTAAAATAGTTATTACGTTTACCTTTGATTTGATCACCAGGTGCAAGCAGTGACATAAAACAAGCAACATCAATCGCTTCACATATGGTTAAAGACTGGGGCATGTCAAAACGTGCTGGCTTGCGGACTATAGAAGGAGCAAAAGACCTGATGCCAAGCGAAAATTTAGGACCAAATACGATTGAAGCTGTCAATGTAGAAATTAAGAAAATTCTTAGTGATATTTACGAACGAGCCAAGGCGATTTTAAAAGCTCACTCAAAAGAACACAAAACATTAGCAGAGCAATAATGTCCGGGGACAGAAAATCTAGTGATGCATAATAATATTGTAAACAGATTGCAAAAGTTTCGAAATAACTTTGTGCAAAACAAGGTATCCGAAATCATATAAATTGGAAGTAAAATAAAAATGGAAATAACTAATGCATACATCTGCTACAAAAAAAATATTTTTCATTAAATGAAGAATCTAAAAGGAATATGTACATTCATATATATTTTGTAGATAATTTATTGCTACATCATAAATAAATAATATCAAGCAAAGCTTCTGTTAAATTTTTTATTGCATACTTATGTTTTTTAATAATAAAAATGGGGTCAGTTTCATTGCAGAGTCTCTTCTTCATAGCAGTTGTAATCCGCTTAGTCAAGAAACAAGCTATTAAATATTCATCATCCCCCGAAAGAAAATACGATAGGAAAAAAATTAAAAAAAATTACATACATAACTTCAGGCTAAAGCATTGCTTAAAATTAATTTTACATAATTCATTTGTTTCAACTTCAAATATCAATATATTTAAAAATATACATAAAACTATTATAAAAAAAGCTGCGGAAATCGATTTCCCTTGTTGCCGCCAATTGATCTTCGATGGAATTGAAACGATTCTAATTAAAGTAATAAATAATAACTATTTCATTAAAGCAAGAAAGCGGTATACCTTTTTATTGTACTCCTCGAACCGTCTTCAACTTGCGCCGCTGGGCTCGGTCAGTCAAGCAGTAAAACCCATCATTCAAATTTTTAGTATAGTTATTTAAGCAAATGTTTGCCCAGATTAACGCTATTTTTTTTGCTAAGCTTATTGAATTCTCTCCGCACGGACAATATCTAATTTCATTTAAAGTACATTCGATATATTTAAAAATTAACGAGAACACGAACTGCTTATAGTGGTTTTGCTTTAAAAACAAATGTTCGAAATCTTTTGAAATTAAAGTTTCGAATAGCTGAAATGCAGCACCGCCCATATTTAATGAAAAATGTGTTCGAAATTTTAAACCACCACGATTAAGATTACAAAGGTAATCAGTATTACTGGAAAATGTGACACATATGTCTATATCAGATAAAAAAAAATTTGTGCAATCGATGCATTTTACTGCTTCACTGACTTTCCTGCCCACGTATCCGGCAATAAAAACGATTATGAACTGTATATTTTCGTCGATTTCAACGATGTCACACGAAGACAGAATGTCATTAATCAATGTTGCGTCAATTAAATTAATATTGAACGTGTCATCGTCGACGAAAATGTCTTTAATTTTTATATCACCCCGGCTATGTGAATGCAATTTTAACAAGCTTATGACGCGTAATTTTTTTTCTGAATTAAGGATTTGCTGAAAAGACACATTATAGTTGCAACCGCTCATTCTTCGATATTTTCCAAATCTTTCTTTGAGGGAATCTGTTTGGAATTTTTTTAGCAAAACGTATCGGAAATTTAAATCATTTAGCAAATAATTGCAAAGATGAAGTAATGACGCCGTTGTGTGAATGATTGCTGAATGTGTTTCGGTAGAATGTTTACCTTTTATGCTGCGCTTATTAAAATTGTCCCATGAAATTAGCCAATGCAAGCAAGAAACAAGAAAAACATAATTATCGCCAGTAGAACTTGTAATGGGCTCCGCATATTTTTGCCTTGAATTATGTCCTTTTTTTGGGGTCTTAACATTGACAATTGTCCACCAAGTAAATATATTCTCTAGAAACTCAATTGTCCCAGTGGATTTGGGGAAAAAAGTTTTAACAGCCTCAATGGTTTTCCCATTGAAAATTCTCATGACAAGGGAAACATTTTGCCGTTCAAAGCTATTAGGATTAAGTGCCTTATATGATAAGGAAGGAGCTAATTTTAATGTTGAAAACTTTTCCTGGTCATGCATTTTTTTTAAACATGAGAAATCGGCGTCAGCGATTTCATTGGCATCTTCGATTGAAGGAAACTTAAGACTTTGCGATTTTTCATTTATCCAATTGTTTCTTACACATTTGAATATATGAACGGTATCGAAAGCGAAAAATTTTTTTTTCCCAGGAATAAATGGAGAATTAATAAAAGGCTGTAATTGTTTGTGGGAAGAAAATTGTTTAAAAAGTTTTCTATTTACTTGATTATTGTCAGCTAGCACACACACTACCTCATAGCCGATTTCGTGCAAAATTTTCAAAATAGTTTGAGTAGTTTCGAAGAGAAAAGAAGCACTTATGTCTTTAACTGGATATAGGCCTACTACATCCTTATTTTTGGATAAAAGTGAATTTAACATACATATATGCCTGGACAGTTGTAGCAGGGCGCAGATCTGCAATGTCATTTTGCGTGTTATGAGCGATTCCTTCTACTTTGCCCCCTTTAAAACAAATAACCGGCTTTACATATATTTCATCGAGTAAAGTTTTCGCGATGCAAAATTTAATTTAAGTTGTCTGGAGAGGTAACACAAAGTAATTTTATCTTCCTCGGATATTTGCTCATATTGAGCTAAATCATCTATTTGTTCAACAATATCATTTACGCGGTCTGTAACATTTATTATGTTCAAATCAATATTATTCACGAAATTTAAAATATTGTTAATTTTTGAATATAGGTCACATTTTAAACTGCTACCTAATATGTGTTTAATAGGTTGTAAACGAATTTCTTTGTCTTTTAAAAATAATCGCACTTGAAAAACTTCATTAATTGAGAAAGATTTTTCAATGTGCGGTACTCTTTCTTTAAAATTTGTTTTATAGAAGTAAATTGTACAATCCTCCACTGATGTATGCCAATCTTTTAAGGACAATTTATCTAAATTATAAACATATTATTGATTGACAAAATACTATCCTGTTGAAGCCATTTTATATGTGCTTCTTCATTAAGCAGCAAAGCTCGATTTATAGCCGAATCGTTTCGAGGAGTTGAAGATGAGCAAAGATACGTTGGTAGCTCCGGGAAAAGTGTAGGGATAGCATCTTTACGTAATTGACATCTCCTTCTTAATACTGGCAAACCATCTTTTTGAAGCGTATCTTCACGGATGATTTGCCAGTCTTCGAAATGCACGTCGCATATCACTGTACGTTTCCCAACTTTAAGGTCTTTCCTAGGGCTTTTAGCTAGCCACTTCTTTGTGGCGTTAGTGTCCCTAGGAAAGCTAAAAATACTGTTGGTCTTATAAGTAGACCGACAGTTTGGACCGCAGCAGGAAGAAGGCATTTCTGAAATTATATATTGTTTTTTTTTGTGAAATCGGAAACAAAAGTTTACAAATAAGTTTGATTAAAAGTAATTTTATTTCAATGCCTGCCATGACAAAATGTGTGGAGAGATTAATGTCTTGAAAAACATATTTCCCTTGCAAAATAGTATCTTCTGTTAAATATTCACATTAAATAAACTGAAACTAGGTTATATCAGCAAAACAATCATGTATTTCAGCCAAATAATAAAAAAAAAAACAAATAATTTTCAAAACTGGATAGGAATTTGTTTTCATAAATAGTTTCATATATTATTTCGTTAGATTCTAAATCTACATTTTAACATAACATTAACATTTCATTATTTAATCAGAGCTATTCACATTTTAGTATAAAAATTACGGCGTTTACACCTGTTTCGTTACAAACAGCTCTCAATTTGAAACCAAAATCTCATAATCATCGTATCCAATCTCTCGGCCTTCGTAGGCGATATAGCAAGAGCCATGTGATGGGTGAACTTTTTCAGGTATAGTTTTTCCATTATGTATGACACGTCCAACAAAAAGAGCTTCACCACTCTCACTTTGACCAGCTATAATAGCTTGCGGAGGTATACTTCCTCCAGACGCAGACATCCATTGATAACCAGTTCCGCATAAAACTTCATACACCCTCAAAGAATGTTCACTTCCGCCCCAAGCAATACGAAGAACGCGTTCTGAAGGGACTACCTAAATAAATTTAGTATAAGTTATTGTTTTGATTCCTGTATTACATTGTTTTCGAACTTTTCCAGGCGTTAAGGCACGCTGATGAATCCCTCGGCCAATATATAGTGGTTCACTATCTTCGCTGCATGGTGTAGCATCCGCAGGTTTTCTTCCCTTTGTCACTTGAATCCACCTTCCAGGACCATTGCACGGCGGCGACGGATACATTTGTTCTTGAGGAAATTCAGCTGTCGGTGGAGCTATAAAAAATTTGTTATTTTCCCTCTTGAAGGATCGAAATATGCTGGCTAGGTAGCGACAATCATAGCACTATCTAGTTATCGAAGAAAATAAACTGTATACTTTCAATTATCCATGAACCGGATGCACCCCATCCTGTGCATACACCAACACTCTTTATGACAATACGTGAACGCATTTCATATGAAATAAATGGTGCATTTTTGCCTTCTCGGCCAATTGACAAAATCTGGAAAAAGTTGATTAATGGTTAGAAATTAGTGCTGGAATAAAAGTTAAAAATATGTACTTGATTTTGCCACCGAATCCAAAAGCCTCTATACTCTTCAGGATGCAATATTCCTGGTGTATAGATTTCAACAAGATTTTGTGCATTTCCGCTTAACGTTAATGCAGATTTTTTGTTGCGACACCCTCCGATAATCAACTCCTATTTTCGTTTTGTAAAAATACGATTACCTGCAAAACCTATGTGAGCATTGTTTGGAGCTCTTACTTTAAAACTGAATTCATTGATATTGACAGGATATGTCATATAAATTAGACAATCTGGAGTTTCCAATTCTGAAAGAAAAAATATTCGTAATTAAAATTAAGTTTCATTTTTAATGAACTGAATTCGTGAGAAAAATTTCTATCCGCAGTAGCACTACTGTATGTAAAGCTTGATAGATTTTCTTACATTACAATCCAATAATATTTTCGGATTGAATAGTAGCCCATAAATAACTGAATAGAAGGTTGGTTTTGCATTGAATTTTCGCAACATTATTAATACTAAAAATCTATGTTTAATTCTTTCGCGAACAAAATGAAAAGGAAGACATTGAAACGCTAAACTTTTTTCTCCTGCTTTATCGGTCGACTCAATCACTACTAACGATTTTTTTTGAATTTATCCTTCCAGATGCTTGAATGGTGGGGTTTAAAGCGGGGGAGTGTGTTCAATATTCTTGCTATAGCTGCTATTTTAGCTGCTTTGGCTTCAGCCGATTCACGAACTCCATTGAAATCGTCTACATTAATCAGCTGATAGTCATATACGAAACCACTATTGGCACTTTGATATTCATCTCCCGGTTTGATGTATTCACTCACCCACTCAATCGCACTAATCTCGTGAACAACGACTGCTCCATGTTCCAATATTTCTGAAAAGCCATATTCTTGACGGGTGGCAACTGATGACAATTTAAACTGTCACTACTGCCACTGTCACACGTTCATCTCCACTAGTCTACATTGTCAAATTATTCGCTCGAAAGAATGACCAGATAATGGAGACATGTCAAAATTTCACGTGAACTCGAACTCAGTACCAGCCTTTATAGGATAGCATTAGATACATACATTAGTTTCTCTTTCCACTTTACATAAGAATATGAAATGAAAATTTCACTTTCATTTACAGGAGTGCATATATGTATTTATAAAAGTATTTTGCAAATTTTTGCAAAAACCTCAACCAATTATATTTTCGTTTTCTTCTTGTGGTTTTTTTCTTTTCTTTCGTATCGTTTATTGTTGTGTATGTGATGGATGTGATGGTGTATGACGACCCCAATCCGCTCGATTTTAATTTACTTCTGTTAAAATTAATGCATTCGTCGAATATTACACCATATCAACGGGGAACGAAAGAAAATCAAAAAACTATCAACAACTATTATATACAAAACTATTATTAGCATTATTATACAAAACTATTATTAGCGTTCAGTTCTATGCCAAACTATCACCGTTACGCATAGTACTGAGTTCGATTTCACGTCAAATTTTCATACAAAATTTCACGTGAAATCTGTTTCGGCGAAAATTTAGCTTGAAAATAAGCAAGAGTGGTACTGTGTTCTTAGCGAGAATTTTGCTTTGAAGTTGCTTTCGCGTTGAAAACGTAGATGGCACTGAAACATGTCTCCAATCATTTCACGCCAATTTAGTTTGTGCAGTTCATTCTTTCGAGCTAAATAGTGACATTTGGTGTTTCAATTTGAAAATGGAGCAGTGCAAATGTCTTTCCAATAAGAAAATCGATCGAAAAGTGAAATTCTTGACATTTTATCCGTCAGAAATGAGCAGTGTCTCTGTTTTTCTCCATTGCCAAAATTTTCGCTCGAAAGAATGACCAGATAATGGAGACATGTCAAAATTTAGTTTCACGATTAGCTCAGTATCAGCCTTTATATATCGATATAAGATTTGTCGCACGAGACAAGATCTATAACGTGCGAAAATATGCTAAGATCAAAACAAAACTGCCAGCATAACTTCAAACAATAACATAAGAAATTTAGCCATGCTGTTCGTATAATATCTGCATTGTGAATCAGTTCTATTATCTACTCTGGAGTCTGATACAATTCTAAGAACTAAGAATAAATTGTATATGCATTCCGATTGAACTTGATATCGTTCGTATCTTTTGTGAGGTAATTCTAAAATTCTTATTTTACTTGAACGCGTAGGCGCAGATGGTAAATAATTATCTTCAATGGAAGTGAATCTTCGGAAATACAGCAATATTCCTATATCAACCATATGGATGTATGTTGGTTACCTATCGCTCCTTTACAAGTATTATGATGATATTGATTTTTCTATTCGACGTCACCGTATTACAGCAATGTTACGAGTAGAGTAAAAAAAACTCTAGCGCACCTGAACTGCTAGAAAACTAATTTTCAAAGAAATTGTCTTTGAGTGACAAAAAAATGTGGGAAGACGTAATACACTTTTTTGTACAAACATTTCTTATCCCAAGCAACCAAACTCAACTATAACACAAATGATGAAAATGTTCAGTTCTGGCAACACTTTGCCAATGAGGCAGCAATAAGTTTACCTTAACAAGCTCATACTTAAATCAACTTATCCTTTGAATTTCGTTCTCATCGGAGGATTTCATCGAAAGTTTCAGCGGTTAAATGTTGTTTGAGGCTGCCATCCGAAAAATGTTCAAAACTCGGAAAATTTAAAAATTGGTTTCTTAATTTAACGCAAATGCTTTGCATATGAGTATGTCATTTGAAGCATCTGTTGGTGCAATATTTACGAAAATGGCTAATGCTGGTTACCCTGTGTCAGCAGCAAAACAATAAATATACCAAATCTGCTTCACGTTAAGTTAAACCCAACCAGTAAATTTCGTTTCGATTGAATCAGTGCGCTGGAAGGTATACGGGTGAAAAGAATTTTAGGGTTACCACCTTCAAAAATTTTCAAATTTTTAAAACGTTAATATTTGTTGTTCATTTTCTTTGCAGGATCATTCTCAATTGCAAATCTAATGACATAATCGCTCAGTAAAGAAATTCCACAAAATTACAAAAATGGTCATAGCTAGCAGCCCTGTCATGATTTTTGTACAAAACTCCTACGACATTTACTTCACATTAAGGTCCATTTACTGCATGAACTTCGTTTTGATTTCTACACTGGACCGGAAGTTATGGTGAAAAAAGCTTTATTTTGCTGAGCAATATAGCAAGTTTTATGAGACAAAAATCACCACAGCTCCCAGCCCTATACCAATTTTTCAACCAAATTTTCACCAAATGTTACATAGAGTCAGTGGACGAAAAAATACCGTACCTTAAGCGTACTGTACGCGAAAAGTACACATACCCTACCTCAGTCTATAATGTTTGCGTACATGTACACAACCGATATACCGAACGAAACAGCCACGATGCAAATGTACGATACGATTGAATACTGTACTGTACAAAGTACACAAACCTTATCCTCTAAAATACGGAATGTGTACTCGTACATAACCCGTACACAAACGATATATACTAAACGTACCGTACGTTTAGTGTACTTTTGCGCTTCATTTAAATGAAAAGGAAAAACACTTTCAAAGTGAAAGCACTGAGTCAAAAATATTGAACTTCACAGGAGAGCATAATCAATTCATTTCGGCTACGGCATTATCACTTTTATCTGTAATTTTTTCCCAGTTCATATAAATGAACCGCAAAGGTACACAAAACGTACGGTACGTTTAGTGTATATCGTTTGTGTATGGGTTGTGTAGGTGTACACATTCCGTATTGTAGAGGATAAGGTTTGTGTACTTTGTACAGTACAGTATTCAATCGTAGCGTATATTTGCATCGTTTCTGTTTCGTTCGGTATATCGGTTTTGTACATGTACGCAAATATTATAGACTGAGGTAGGGTATGTGTACTTTTTGTAGTGAATGTGTTTGCGTACGGGCTTCAAAAATGTACAGTACAGTACACTAAGGTACGGTACCATAAAGTTTTTTTCGTTCACTGCATAGAGTAACATCCGCGTACTGTGTGAATTTTGTTAAAATCTGATGGCTGAATCGGAAGTTATAGGCCAAAAAGATGTTTTTTTTCTTAGTTATTTTTCAAGATGGTACCACTGCGTCAGGGTAGCTTCCATTTCCCAGCTAATGCCAACATGTCCTGGTCCTAGCTAATGCCAACATGTTCTGTAAATTTCATTATGATCGGATTATCCGGTCGTCAGTTCTCGTGAACAGAACTTTCGAGTGCTGAAAATAGAGGTGATTTGGTGATGGCTTGCCGTTCTTGTGAAAATCGGAATTTTGAAAATTTTATCTTTACATGAAGGACAAAGAATAAAATTTATCAAAAATTTAAAATTTTTGTCAAAAATCAAAAATTTTTCTGGAAGGTCAATGATTTGAAGGATTTTTTTTCAGGAGCCTGCCACAGCTACAGGGTTACGCGCTTTATGTTGAAAATCTATATGTGCTAAATTTTAGTCAACATCAATACGCTCTGTAATTTTCACGATGATCCATTGTTTTTCTTACAAGTAATGACAAATCAAAATTTGAGAAAAATTCCTTGCCTATTTTTAGGCACCCTGCACCCACATACGGCTCAAAATTTCCAATTCTTTATCATAGACAAGCTTAAAACATAATTAGTTTTCATTTCCAATACTCTTCTTTAACAAAAACTTACACTGATTGGAAATATAGGAGTACCTCAAAATTCACTAAAACGCTCGCCGCCGCCAAAAGGTTTAAGATATCTGAATTTGAGAAAGTCATGGACCTACTTACTATATACATCTACGTCCTCCGAAAATTTCAGCTCAATCGGATCCCACTCCAGAGATTATCTCGGAAAATCATTTTGCTGATATATATATATATATATATATATATATATATATATATATATATATATATATATATATATATATATATATGTATATATATATGTATATATATATATATATATATATATATATATATATATATATATATATATATATATATATATATATATATATATATATATATATTTATATATATATATATATATATATATATATATATATATATATGTATATATATATATATATATATATATATATATATATATATATATATATATATATATATATATATATATATATATATATATATATATATATATATATATATATATATATATATATATATATATATATATATATATATATATATACATATACACATACACAAACCAACGTCATAATTATACATAGAATACACACTTAGCGATGCCCCGTTTCACCAAAAGAAATGCGCTCGGCTACAACCTTTGACTTCGATTTAGGCAAGCGTTAATTACCACAGAGGCTCTTTCATATCGCCTAGATAGGGACGCCTTGGGACATCACAATAGAATGACCCAAAGAAGAAACCGTTGCAAAAGTTAGAGTATACGTTCCGTGCGATGGTAATATACACAACACCCAGGCCACTCGGGGATGACGCACGCACAGCTACATACTTGGTTTTTTCTTTTGCGCAGATATGGACATAGCTTTTATGCCCAAAACTGCACGGTTTAATCGGACTTATAAAAAGCGCACACACAGTTTTTCAGTCAAAGCAAATTACTCTTGAATCGTACTCTCTAGGACGTTTTATTTGAGGCGGGTGGGTGGTTGCGAAACTCATGGGGAACTCACGACCGCCAATTCAACTTGCAAGCACGACCCTCCAGCCTCGGCCGCGATCTCCGGTTCACTGTCGATGCTCCGCTGATTTTCTCCAAAGGCAAGGGCGGCGCGTACTTTTTGAAACAAAATTCGACGTCGACATGTTAAATGCCGGGAAAACCGCACCCCGCAAACGACAGATTCATTTTCGCCTGGCTACTTAACGCACGTTTA
>OX376372.1:121402235-121427911 GCA_947369275.1 Nemotelus nigrinus | reverse complement strand
ATATATATATATATATATATATATATATATATATATATATATATATATATATATATATATATATATATATATATATATATATATATATATATATATATATATATATATATATATATATATATATATATATATATTTATATATTTATATATATATATACATATATATATATATATATATATATATATATATATATATATATATATATATATATATATATATATATATATATATATCATCAAAAAATTTCAGTGAGATAATCTCGGGAACGCGCCATCTGATTGAGCTGAAACTTTCAGGATACATTGATGTGTATGCAGAATAGGTCCAGGTCTCACTAAATGTCAATTATTGTTAACCCTTTGGCGCCGTTGGCCATTTTAGTGATATTTTTAATATACTTATTTATTATTCCGTACACAAATAATTTTTGCAAAAATAAAGTTGACGAAATAAATTTCGAACGTGTTTTACATGTGAATCGGATAATGTTTTGGAATTTTTTAACCCCATGTGTGCGCTGGGTGCCTAAAAAGAGAACGGGAAAATTTGAAAATTTTCAAATTGCGATAACTTTTGATAGAGCTATTCAATCATTACGAATTTTTTGGAACATAGTGACATTATTTAGTTGTAGATTTGTGTAGCTTTTAATGAGCGTGCTGGCAACCCTGTAGCTAGAGCAGACATTGAAAGTGAAAACCTCCACAGTATCGTCTCTCTTGAAAAAGTGCCATTTCTTCAAAAAAAAAAGCCACTCACATGTAAATCTTGTGCTTTATTTACATAAACAACAGAAACCAATTTGATATGGTATAACGGGCACGCCTGGTAACCCTTGCCCAATTTATATATTTTTTAGCATCAGAAACTTCTGTTCACGGAAACTCACGATCCGATAAGCAGAATCAATTAAAATTTTCAGAGTGTATTGGTCTTTAATAAGACCAGGTCTGATAGAAGTGATTTTGAAATGCGGGCGATTCTGTGCCATCTTGAAAAATCACTAAAAAAGATAACTGCTTTTAGCCCTATAAATTCTGATTGAATCGTTCGATTTTGACGAAATTCACACAGTAGCTGAACCACGTTTGGTAGAAATTTAATCGAAAAATTCGGTTGGAGCTGCCAGCTATGATAATTTTGGTGTCTTAAATTTGAAAAATAAAAATTTAGAGGTGAAAACATTCAAACCATCGAATATCAAAAAAATGTCCATTTCTTACAATAAAAAACATACAAATATACAAATCTTATGCTTTATATACAAAATATACAAATCTTATGCTTTACTATACAAATCTTATGCTTTATCTACACGTTCAAAGTTAAACTTTGGAAATTTCATGTCGGAAAAGAACGGTAACCCTTTCCCAGTTAACCTATATTTTTAGCATCAAAAACTTCTGTTCACGGGAACTCACGATCCAATAATCAGATACAATTGAAATTTACAGAATGCATTGGACTTAAGTAGGACCAGATCTGATAGAAGCGATTTTGAATTGTGGGCAACTCTGTGCCAGTGGTGCCATCTTACAAAGAAAGAAAACTGCTTTTTGCCCTATGAAATGTGAATAAGTTACCAAATTTTCATGAAATTGACACAGTAGCTGAACCTTACCCTAATCTCTGATTGGTGGAAATTCGGTTTAAAAATTGGATTGGCACTGCCAGCTATGGTAATTTTTGTGTCTTTGGTTTTGAAAATTCGCTCAGGAAAATAAAATTTTTTTGCCCTATAACTTCCAGTGAAGTCATGAAATCAATACGAATTTCATACAATTGATGGAACCTACTATAAAAATTATTTAGGCCAAATTTGGTTGAAAAACGACGATAGAGTTGCCCGCTATTGTTGGTTTTGTGTTTAATTGCAATATCTTTATTAAGCGGTTTTATCGTAAAATTTTCAAATGGCAATGATATTGGAGTGACAATAACAGCAAATATTAAACTTTCGATTATTTTAAAAAACTCTCTGCAGGTAATTCTAAATTTCTTTATACTCCTATAACTTTGAATGTAATTAAACAACGTGAAGCAGATGTGATATATTCTTGGCTTTGATACTGGCAGAAGGCTGCCAGCACAAGTTGGTCGTGCTACTTTTGTATCAATAAATGCTTACAGTTAGTATTCATACCGGAAACATTTACATTGAAAATAAATAACCAATGTTTCAATGCCCAAAGTTCTGCAAATTTTTCGGATCACAGCCCCAAACACCAACTTCAGTTACAGTGCTGCAGGCACTGAGCATTTTCTTCATTGATGTTATATGAGATGCTGCTTTCAAATTTTGTGAAATAAGCAACTGATAACGAATATAATTAACCAGTGTTTTGCTTTCATAAACGTTGAAATTCATGCCAGTGGTAATATCTGAAACCTTCCACCATATGAGTTATAATGCATTCTTGAGACCAAAGTAAAACGTGGCGTTTGAAACAGTTTGGCCGTAATAAGCAGCTCATGTGGTGGAATATGCACTCAAAACCTGCACGATTCTTCTACTGTTCTTTGAACATTAGTGTTTCTAGTGGTTCAGGTGCGCTAGAGGTTTTTTTTTTCAAATCGAACAACAAGTTACAGTTAGTCCGATTTGAAAGAAATGTGGCAATTTTGTGCACGGTACTGTGTGCGTCGAAATAGTTGGTCCTGTAATTTCAATTGAAATTATCTGGATGCTACGACACAGGTCTTTCCACATTGGTGAGTGAGTGGAAAGAGCTGAAGGATGGATGTAGTTGTAGAAGAACAATGACGTGAACAGGTGATCATGTCTCTTACTTTCCAATCCATTATGAAAAAAAAACGTGAACAAGGTGAATAGGAAAGGGGTAATTTGAAATGAGCAATAATAGGCGATTTAGTGAACGATGTGTACAGAAATGATTAATTGAAGGTATCTGGAAAGAAGGATAGTGAACTAAGTGAGCATATTTCCAGATACGGAGGGAGGATATGAAAGAAGAAGAAGTTGGATAATTGAAGGGCGTGAAATAGTGAACTAGATCACCTCGGGGCTTCTTCTTATGCTGCAACCTCCTTAGGAGCTCCTCAATTGCACAGATAAGGACATAGCTTTTATGCTCAAAACTGCACGGCTTAATCGGACTTATACAAAGCGCACACACAGTTTTTCAGTCAAAGAAAATTACTCTCCAACCGTACTTTCTAGGACGTTTTATTTGAGGACTCATGGGGAGCTCACGACCGCCAATTCAACTTGCAAGCGCGACCTTCCAGCCTCGGCCGCAATCTCCGGTTCACTGTCGATGCTCCGCTGATATTCTCCAAAGGCAAGGGCGCCGCGTACTTTTTGAAACAAAATTCGATGTCAACATGTTAAATGCCGGGAAAACCGCACCCCGCAAACGACAGATTCATTTTCGCCTGGCTACTTAACGCACGTATACGCAATCAAATAAAACTCGCGGATAGCCTTGAAAGTCTATAGATGCGTGTTCAATCTCAACAGACGAAGGGTCTTCGCTATTTAGCACGGTACCGAAACGGAATATCAAACACCCGGGAAAACGTTTTTGCTTCGGTTTTCACAACGAAATGCATCCACGTTGATTTCTCTTCTCGAGTTAAACAAAGTTCACTTTCTTCTGTACGTCAACCTTAAATTTAAACGCCAATCGTCTACTTTATAACTTTATTTCACTACTTTTAACTTTCCAATAACAAAATCTAATTTTAACTTTCTAGTACCAAATTCTAATTTTTTACTTTTTTACTTCTCAACCTTGTCTATCGAATGTTCACTACTTTCTGATTCACTTAACTAATTCAAAAATTTTTAAATCCAAAAGCTACTTTCTCACACTACCGAATTTAAATTTAAAGTACAAAAACTCTAGCGCACCTGAACCGCTAGAAACACTAATGTTCGAAGAACAGTAGAAGAATCGTGCAGGTTTTGAGTGCATATTCCCCCACATGTGCTGCTTATAACGGCCAAACTGTTTCAAATGCCACGTTTTACTTTGGTCTCAAGAATGCATTATAGCTCATATGGTAGAAGGTTTCAGATATTACCACTGGCATGAATTTCAACGTTTATGAGAGCAAAACACGGGTTAATTAAATTCGTTATCAGTTGCTTATTTCACATAATTTTGAAAGCAGCATCTCATATAACATCAATGAAGAAAATGCTCAGTGCCTGCAGCACTGTAACTGAAGTTGGTGTTTGGGGCTGCGATCCGAAAAATTTGCAGAACTTTGAGAATTGAAACATTGGTTATTTATTTTCATTGTAAATGTTTCCGGTATGAATACTAACTGTAAGCATTTATTGATACAAAAATAGCACAACCAACTCGTGCTTGCAACCTTTTGCCAGTATCAAAGACAAGAATATATCACATCTGCTTCACGTTGTTATATTACATTCGAAGTTACAGGAGCATAAAGAATTTAAGGGTTACCTGCAGCGAGTTTTTCAAATAATCTAAAGCTTAATATTTGCTATTTATTGTCACTACAATATCATTACCATTTGAAAATTCTACGATAAAACCGCTTAATAAAGATATTGCAATTAAACACAAAACCAACAATAGCTGGCAGCCCTATCATGGCTTTTCAACCAAATTTGGCCTGAATAATGTTTATGATAGGTTTCATTAATTGTATGAAATGAGTATTGATTCCATGACTGCACTGGAAGTTATAGGGCAAAACATTTTATTTTCCTGAGCGAATTTTCAAAACCAAAGACACAAAAATTACCATAGCTGGCAGCACCAATCTAACTTTTCAACCAAATATCCACCAAACAGAGTTTAGAGTAAGGTTCAGCCACTGTGTCAATTTCTTGAAAATCTGGTAACGAATTCACATTTCATAGGGCAAAAAGCAAGTTTTTTTTCTTTGTAATTTTTCAAGATGGCACCACTGGCACAGAGTTGCCCACAATTCAAAATGGCTTCTATCAGATCTGGTGCTACTTAAGTCCAATGCATTCTGTAAATTTCAGCTGTATGTGATTATTGGTTCGTGAGTTCCCGTGAACAGAAGTTTTTGATGCTAAAAATATAGGTTAACTGGGAGAGGGTTACCGTTCTTGTCCGACATTAAATTTTCAAAGTTTTACTTTGAACGTGTAGATAAAACATAAGATTTGTATACAGATTGGTTTTATTGTAAGAAACGGACATTTTTTTGAATATTCGATATTTTGAATGTTTTCACTTCCAATTTTTATTTTTTTCAAATTTAAGACACCAAAATTATCATAGCTGGCCAACCGAACTCCAACCGAATTTTTCAACCAATTTTCTACCAAACGTGGTCTAAGGTAAGGTCCAACTACTGTGTGAATTTCGTGAAAATCAAACGATTCAATCAGAATTTATAGGGCTAAAAGCAGTTATCTTTTTTAGTGATTTTTCAAGATGGCACCACTGGCACAGAATCACCTGCATTTCAAAATCTTTTCTATCAGACCTGGTCCTATTTAAGACCAATACATCCTGCAAATTTCAATTGATTCTGCTCATCGGATCGTGAGTTTCCGTGAACAGAAGTTTTTGATGCTAAAAATATAGGTAAATTGGGCAAGGGTTACCAGGCGTGCCCGTTATACCCTATCAAATTTTAGTTTTTGTGTATATAAACAGAGCACAAGATTTACATATGAGTGGCTTTTTTTTGAAGAAGCGGCATTTTTTCAAGAGAAACGATGATTTGGAAGTTTTCACTTTCAACGTCTGCCCTAGCTACAGGGTTGCCAGCACGCTAATTAAAAGCTACACAAATCTACAACTAAGTAATGCAAATACGTCCTAAAAATTTCATAATGATTGAATAGCTCTGTCAAAAGTTATCGCAATTTAAAAATTTTCAAATTTTCCCGTTCTCTTTTTAGGCACCCAGCGCACACATGGGGTTAAAAAATTCCAAAACATTATCTGATTCACATGTAAAACACGTTCGAAATTTATTTCGTCAACTTTACTTTTGCGAAAAGTATTTGTGTACGAAATAATAGGTATATTAAAAATATCACTTAAACGGCCGCCTGCGCCTAAAGGTTAACAATAACTGACATTTAGTGAGACCTGGACCTATTCTGCATATACACCAATGTATCCTGAAAGTTTCAGCTCAATCGGATGGCGCGTTCCCGAGATTATCTCACTGAAATTTTTTGATGATATATATATATATATATATATATATATATATATATATATATATATATATATATATATATATATATATATATATATATATATATATATATATATATATATATATATATATATATATATATATATATATATATATATATATATATATATATATATATATATATATATATATATATATATATATATATATATATATATATATATATATATATATATACTATATATATATGGAAATATGAGTTTTTGGCCGAATCGATTTTAATACTAATGTTCTTCGAACATTAGTAAAAACAAGGTACCGCTGCGCCACCGGTAACTTTCCAAACTCGCACGGGTCATTGCATTATGCTGATTTCCTCGATGTCCGGAATGACCTGCCGTGTTTGGTAGTGCCTTGAGCGACCCCTTGCGCCTAGTTACATAATTTCTCCCAGAAAGTGGCAACCGGTAATCTGTCACTGTCAAGTTGTTCTAATCGTTCTAATTGTAAACATTCTCCCCCGGCTGGGACGAAGTGCCAGAATTTTGTATTTTCCCATCTGTAAGTATGTTATTAGTACGAGGAAATATATTACCAAATTTACTCCTTTTTTTTCAGTTTATTGCTGTCCAAATTCTGCGTCTCGGGATTTTCGCTGGATTAGTCAAAAGGACTATCGACGGTGTTTCCACCATGCCGACTGTCCTTTGACCCTGGAACGGGTGACATTTTCCAGCGCGTCACACTCGCTGTTTCGGAAGGTGATTTGGCATGTTAGGTTGATGGTGCTTAGTTTGTTTGGATTTACAGTAGTTGAGGAATGTATTAATAAGAATGTGTTAATTATTATTCTATTCGTTGTGGTAATTATAGCTTCTTTTGTTGCAGAATGTGCTTGTGGTACGTTTCGGTCAATAGTTCAATTCGGTGATTCAGTTAATATGTTTGGTTTGGTAGGTTTGATGTAGTATGTATTGGTAATAGTGCTATTTAGTGACGGGTCGTTTGTATTCTCTATCATTATTCTTAATGGACACAACTCGAACAATTTCATCTTTGTCTGGGTACACAGCGGTAATTCTTGCTAGTGCCCATTTGTACGAAGGGTATCTTTCGTCCTTAACGAGGCAAAGATCTCCGATGTTTGGACTCGGTTGCTGTTGTAACCATTTCGGTCTGGATTGCAATCTAGATTGCAATCTGTGTGCCATCTTCTCCAAAAAGTTTGAGTCAATCGCTCAGTCAATTACCAGCGATCTAAACGATTTAGTTTAACATCCATAAGATTCATTTCGGGAGGGGCCAACAATGTGTCTCCGATTAAAAAATGTGCAGGTGTTAATGCTGTTGTATCATTGGGATCGTCGCTTAAGGGACATAACGGTCTAGAGTTCAAACACGCTTCTATTTTTATGAGTACTGTCGTAAATTCTTCATTAGCTAGAGCCATATCTGATAATATTGTACGTAGATGCCGTTTCAATGGTTTTACCCCCGCTTCCCAAAGACCTCCAAAGTGTGGTGATGCAGGGGTATTGAAATGCCAAGTTATATCATACATAGCGCTCTTTTCAGCAACGTTCGTCAAGATCGATTTTATTTTTTGAAATTCAGTGGCAGCTCCGACAAAGTTAGTTCCGCAATCACTGTAGATATGGCTGCAGAGCCCTCGTCTTCCAGTAAAACGACGAAAAGCAGCCATAAAAGCTTGCGTTGTCATGTCTGACACAACTTCTAGATGGATTGCTTTGGTACATAGACATATGAAAACCGCGACATAACCTTTGTAGATTTTTCCACCACGTCCTTGCTTATCATTCATGTTGAAAGGCCCACGGTAATCTACGCCAGTGTGCAAGAATGGGCGCGATATTGAAACTCAAGGTTTGGGTAAGCTACCCATCAATTGTGTTGCGCACTTTGCCGTGGCTCGAAAACATCTAATGCATTTGTGAATACATTTTTTTACTGCATTTCTCCCTCTGATAATCCAATATTTTCTTCTTCTGGTTGCTAACATTAGTTGTATTTGGCCATGTAATGTTTCTTGGTGGAATTTATGTACCAATAAATCAGTAAATCTTCCATCGGCTGGAATAATTATGGGGTGTTTTTTTTCGAATGATAACTCTGCGTTTGATAATCTTCCCCCAACTCTTAAAAATCCATTTCCGTCAATGAATGGATTCAAATTGAGCAGTCTGCTGCCCTTTTCAAGTGGTTCTCCTAGATCTAAAGACTTTATCTCGCTGTGAAATTCAGTGCCTTGTATATGTTTAATCCAACAAGTCTCGGCACGTTGTGGCTCTTGAACTGTTAAAGGACTCTTATTGGTACCTTTCCGAGATATTATGAATGCGAATCGGAAACAATACGCCGTAACATGGATTAATCTTGAATAAGAAGAAACCCTTTGCAATACGACGGTCATCCAATCTTCATCTTTGGTGTGTACGTTGACTAAAATTTGACTGCGCTGTTCTAGTTTAGTATTCTCGATAGGTTTCTGGGACGGCCAAAATTCAGTGTCTCTTCCCAACCATGTTGGCCCATTCCACCATAGCTTGCTGTTTACTAACTCCACTGGGGAAACCCCGCGTGAGGCTAAGTCTGCTGGATTCTGACATGATGGGACGTGACGCCACGATACGTTGCCTATTAAGTCATAGATCTCAGCGGTTTGATTAGCAACAAACGTAGTCCATCGAGTTGGATGTCCCTTGAGCCAGGACAGAACGATTTCGGAGTCGGACCAGACACAAATGTCGTTGGCTGCTAAGGTGAGAGCTGACATCACTTCCTTCAGCAATTTTGCTAGTAAAACCGCACCACAAAGCTCTCAACGAGGGATCGTGACTGGTCTAACAGGGGCTGCTTTCGATTTGGCTATGAGTAGATTGGCTTGTGTTTGATCTCCATTGCGAACAACTAAGTATATGGCGGCTGCATAAGCTTGCTTTGATGCGTCGCAAAAGCCATGAATTTCGATCCTGGAGTTAGGTTTATTACTCACCCATCTATTAATTTTCAGTAGTTCTATAGTTTTCAAATTATTTTGTAGCTTAGACCATTGCTGAACGATCTCCGGTAGAGCTGGTTCGTCCCACGTGTGACCATGTAACCATAATGATTGTAGGATCATTTTTCCAACTATTATGATCGGAGCCAGCCACCCCATCGGGTCGTACAGTCAGGCGATTTCGGATAAAATATTTCGTTTTGTGATTGGGGATGCTAGTTCATGGTGTCGAACTCGATACGTAAAACAATCTGATAAAGGGTACCAGATCAGTCCAAATGATTTATATCCTTGTTCCAAATGTAAGTCTGCTGCTTCGTTCAATTCAATATCTTCCCCAGGAAGTCCTTCTAGTAGTTGTGTGTCATTGGCTAACCACTTTCGCAGTTTAAATCCTCCTAATTGCATCATTGTGTCAATTTTATTTCCCTTCACAAGGGCTTCATCAATAGAACCTCTTTCGGAGAGTAGGTCATCCACATATATCTCGTTGAATACGGAATGTCTTGCATGTGGGAATCGATGTCCTTCATCTTTCGCCAATTGATGGAGTGTGCGAATGGCTAGAAATGGTACACACGTCAGTCCGAAAGTCACTGTATCCAAAGAGTATTCTTCAATTGAGTTCGCCGATTCCTGCCTCCACAGTATTCGTTGGTAATTTGCATCAGAGGGATGTATCCTGATTTGGCGATACATTTTTTCGATGTCCGCAAGGAATGCGAATCTGAACAATCTCCAATTCATTGGTATCGACATCATATTAGTTTGGATTGTTGGGCCTGTTAGTGATATGTCGTTAAGTGATACTCCGGAACTTGTTTTCCTTGATGCGTCAAAAACTACACTACACAGTTTGGTCGAAGTACTCTCCTTTAATATAGCGTGATGTGGGATATAATGTGTTGTGCAAATTGATTTTCCATTTTCTATCTTGTATTCACTTCGGGTGTCCACTCGGTGCATATGTCCAAGGGCTATGTATTCTTGCATACACCTTTTGTATTGTATTGCAAGCTCAGTATCTTTGCTAAATTTCCGTTCTAAATTTAACAAACTTGTGAGGGCTGTGTGTTTTGATTCTCCCAATAAACCTTTACTAAATTCGTCCTTGAATGGTAATCTAACGGTATATCATCCGTTTGTATTTCTGATGGTAGTAGCTGCGTAGAACCTTTCACATTTTTCATCTTCCTTTTTCAATACCTTCCGCGGATGAATTTCTTTTATCCCCCAAAATTGTTGTAATTGTTGTTGAAGTTCTTTGTTATGATCAATTTCGATACTAAAGTTGTGAACGTTATGAACATGTTCTAGCTCAATTCCTCCGGAAATTATCCAACCAAGCTTCGTCTTCTGAACAATTTGGCCTAAAGAGAGTTAGAGCACATCGCCGAGTATGACCTTTGCGTATACTTCAGCGCCTAATAGTATGTCGATTTTTCCAGGATTGTCAAATTGTGGGTCTGCCAGAGGTAGATTACCCAATTGTTCTCGAATAGACGATTTGATGCTGCGTGATGGAATGAGTTTAGTGATTCTGTTTCCTACTAAAGCTGTTCTTTGCTACCAGTTAACAAGTTGGCGGAAATCTTCCCGGTAATTTTAGTTGCAGCAGAACTTCCGAAACCAAAAACATTAATGTTTGTTGTTTCTTTCTTCAGCCCCAAGTGTTGGACTGCTGATTCAAAAATGAACGAGGCTTGTGACCCTTGATCCAGTAACGCACGATACAATCCTATGGTTCCATTTGACGTTTGGAGTTGAACTAACGCAGTTGCTAGGAGTACATCACCTGATGCCAGTGTAGTGAATGACTGTGCTGCTGCTGAATTGTGAGCTGTCGGTTGAAAGAATGTCGCGTTGGTATTATTTGGAAAGGAGTTAACAGCATTGCCAAAAGTCGGTGGATTTTCACGATGTAATAGTGTGTGATGACGACGCTGACATTTCACACAAGAGGATTTACTTGGACAATTCATAATCAAATGACCCTTTCGTAGGCAATTCAAACATAGCCCCTTTCGCTTGACAAACTCAAGTTTCTGTGGTTGAGACGCCTGTAGAAACTTGGAACATTTCATGATATTATGTGGTCCATTGCACATGCTACATTGTGACGCCGTCGGAACAGTTTGAACAATATGACTTTGTCTGCTCGTGCTCTGCAATTCGAAAGATCTACGTTTTACCCTGTCATTAGCAATCGCGTCAAATGCCCGGAAACGGTTATCTAAGAATTTATTTAATTCATCAAGTGTTGGTATTTCCCGTTTAAAGGCCGTTTCTTGTTCCCAGATACTGCGAGTCTCATTTGGTAATTTTTGTATAAAAAAATATGCCACTACTGCTGCCCATAAATCATCCACTTTCAAATTTTTGATTGCTTTGAGACTCCCGAACGATGTATCTATTAATTTACGAATAGCAAAGGACGACTCTGACGTGATTGAAGGTTGGGAGAAAAGACGTTTGAAATGGGCATGTAAAAGAGCTCGTTTGTTTGAGTATCGTTCTTCTACAATTTTCCAAGCTGTTTCGTAATTATCCTCCGTAATGGTGTACGGTCTCAATACAAGCTCGGCTTCGCCTGCTAAACTAGCTTTTAAATAATGAAGCTTCTGAGCACATGACAAAGAAGCTTTGTTGTGTATCAATGAACTAAATAAGTCCCTAAACGTAGCCCACTCTTCATACTGTCCACGAAATGTCGGCAAAGGTATTCTAGGCAATTTTACATCATTTAAACATTTCGACCCTCCTGGATGCGATTGTTCCTTTACAATGGTTTCATTAGATCGTTTGTCCATTTCAAATAATAGTTCTTCGATATCTGATGTTAAGTCAAAGTACCGTTCCTCATAGTCAGTATACATACTTGACTTGAAGTAATCAATGTCTTCTTCAGTAGCCTCACCCTTTAACATGGCCACTATCTGATCGTGATGACTCACGAATTTCGCATAATTAGTCGTAAGAGCATCGAGTCTGCTCTTCAGATACGAAACAGTTTTCCGAGCCCTGGAATCCTTTCGGAAATTCACAGCAGACTTCATCGAATTTTCAAGTGCAACCCTTTGTGCTGCACATAACGCATTCATTGTTGTCGACATTATGCGTATCGATACGGAAAGTAACGTGGGTTGTAATGTACAATGAAAGATGATTGGTTGTTTTAAAACTTTACCGTAAATCACCTTAACCTTTAACGACCCTTTTACTTTATTTAAATTTGGCAAATATCACGAGAGAGGTTCCATGAGAAGACTATGCAACCTACCAATAAATCACAAGGAAACCTCTCTGTTTTGTCCACTAGCCTTTCATGCAATGATGTAATGTATTTCAATTATTTGTATTTTGTTATTTATTTTATTCAATTGGAAGTTTACTACTCAGATCGATTGATCTAGTTCATGCCTTCAAATATATTGACGAATCACCACACTATAAGTGTTCGCAATACCACCGTCACTATGTGTATTAATGGCAAATACTGACAAAGATAGGATTAGCGATCAATAAAAATTTCAATGTCAGCACTTTGTCATATGCATGCTATTCGTACGCCGCACACATTCTATGCAACAAGAGTAATCTTTCAAATCAACAGTCCCGTCACTAATTCAAACTAGCGGGCTTTCGAATTATTTTCCCTATGTAACGACAACGGTATTTGCCTAAATTTCAATTATATTCATCGACAATTTCCTTTGATCGTTACCACTTAACTCACACGCACAATTCAGAGCCCACCGCAACTTCGCTTATAGTCCGCAATGCAAGTATGTTTGAATGTAATGTTTGAAATATTTGAATGTACTGTTTGAAATATTTTGTTCCTTTTGACAAAAATATCATATATTTATCAATTTCGAATATGTTTTTCTCTAAAGTGCTGAAATTTTCATTAAGTGCTGAAACTAGACCTTATTTGCCAGCTCCAGCGCTAATTTCGATACAAGCGTCTGAGTTTCACTTCAATATACTTTTCAATATACCATAAAAAAAACAAACCATAGATTACAATCATTAATGATTGTTAGCAAATCGATACTGCGTGATGTAATCGAATATTACATCTGTTTATTGCTTTATCAAAACGACATATATATATATATATATATATATATATATATATATATATATATATATATATATATATATATATATATATATATATATATATATATATATATATATATATATATATATATATATGTATATATATAGATATATATATATATATATATATATATATATATATATATATATATATATATTTATATATATATATAAATATATATATATATATATATATTTATATATAAATATATATATATATATATATATATATATATATATATATATATATATATATATATATATATATATATATATATATATATATATATATATATATATATATATATATATATATATATATTTGTGTTCCGGTATTAATGGATTTTAGTTTTTCCAAGGCATCGACTGAGTATATTTTTTTGTATAATTCCTTTTAAAATACAATTTCCAAAACACGCACTATCATGTGGCATTATCATGTGTTCATTCGACACTTCAATCTTGCTACAACGCTTTTATTAAAATTTATATCTGACAAGATCACCTACAAAATTCCTAACATGCCAATCACTTACCCTCAGATCCGGTTCGAAGGACCAAAAATCAAAATGTTAAACAAAGCTCACTCTATGATTAAAATAGAACAATACAAATCACAAGTATTTATTCAAAGAGATGCAGACGACCAAGTCGACTGACTACTTGCCCAACAATGATCTCCTTAATTCTATCTTCCTAATTTATAACAGTTTAAATGTGCTTGGTTGACAAAATGATGAGATTCTATAATTTTGAATGTTCCCATGGGTTTGAAAGGTGCCTGATTAGGAATGTGCAAGTGTGTTTAGAATATGTGGCTGAGGTGTATGATTGCAAGTGGGTCTAGGAATGTGCAAGTGTGTTTAGAATATGTGGCTGAGGTGTATGATTACAAGTGTGTCTAGGAGTATGTTAAGGATATGTGGCTGAAGTGTATGATATCTATGAATGTGCAAATATATTTAGAATGTGTGGCTGAGGTGTATGGTTCTAGGAATGTGCTGATTTTAAAAATATAGTGATTGTGGGAATTTTACAATGCTTAGACTAATTGTGGTACATGTATTTATGTTTTAAATACTAATCTCGACATCCTCCCCCTCCTTGAACGATCCTAGTTCAAAGGTAAAAGGCTCCTTGGTGATGTTTGTCCTTGGTGCTGGGGTTGCTTTGTCTGTGACCTCCCTTTGACGTCGGCGAATGACATACCTCCGGACAGCCCATAGAATTGCAATAGCAATTATGCAGGTGGTGAGGCTGTACCCGAGAAAATAATGATGAACATGATGGTTATTTAGCTGATCGGATGGTAGTTCTCGGTGCTGTAAGGTTGATATATGTTGAAGTATATCTTCCCAATTTGTGTTCCCCTTTTGATGCTGGACATCGGAAGGCAACATGTTTGTGAGCAGACTCAGGGATATATTTAAGTTGCTGAAGCTGGTTGTTGGAATGAAAGATTGATTTCTTTGCATGTTGAATTGTGATGTGCTTCTCATTGTCATGGTGTCATGTTGCATTTCAAACCCGGGCTGAAGCTGGAGTAGTCCACTACCATTTAATTTAGAAGTAAAAACATGATTTTTACAGATGACATCGAAAATCCGCTCTTGATCCAATGAGTACAACCATGTATTCGGCTTGAACGTTTGCACCCAAAGGTCACTGTTGTTTATAGGTATTTCAACACATTCCCCTAGTGATGGTTTTTTATGGTCCAGAAGAGTCATCTCACATCGGTTGTTCTGAGACATTCTGTTGAAGAGTGGATGATGCTGAATGCACAGAAATGTGACAGAAATGTTAGTGGATAGTAGTTGTTTCGTTTTAGATCTGTAAGTAGATACCTTGTGGATGTTTGTATGGTAATTGAATAATTTCCCATTCAAATAGGGATGGCTATCAGATGGATCATTTGAAAGTGATTGGAATAAGTTATAGGCAGCTTGATAACAAAAATTATGAATGATTTCATCACTCGAGCCTGTATCGTCATGAGCTTATATAGGGATATGTCGCCATTTCTTTCGCTAGACGGAATGTTAAGTGTAGACGGAAGAGTTCTCCGGATAATTGTAAGCTGCTCTTGAAGTTGCTTAGGCGTAAGCAATAACGGATTGATTGTTCCATGCTGCAGGTCTAATACCACATTCCACATCATACCTTGGGTTACTTCGTAATTACGTAATGCCATCATTAGACGGATGCATAATGTCGATAATATCTGTTGTTGGACAGAGCTGCTGATGTTATACGAGAGTTGTTTTAAGTATCCTGATATAGCTTGAAACTGTCCGTTAATGTGCTCAGTCTCCCTTTTATAAATATTCACTGTTGTTTCAACTATTGAGGTTTGATTTTTAATAAGTTGTTGTAAATAATGATCATTTACTCTTGATTTTTTAATTTCTTCTTCAAGGTAGTCAGCATACTCCGAGTCTAGGAGCCCAAAAAGCTTGTTTGCTATGTTCCCGATAATGTTGAGAGGAGCTCTTTTTTCTCTCGTGGGATTTGTCGGTCCGCCACCACTTTCGTGTAGAAACTCATTTGTTTGTTCGATATGAGTCATTTGCATTTTGAACTGTCGAAAGATTTCCCAACATACTTCCCCTTGGGTAGTCAAAGTATTGCAGCAGCTTTTCAAATCTGCTATGCCCTTTTGTATTTCAAGTAGCTCATGCCAATACTGCTGAAAGTCATAATATGTTATGATGTGCCATTCACTGCTAGCTAGTTTAGTCTTTCCAATAGGCTCAAAATAAATTCCAGGGTTGTGCGTAAATGGCTCACTGTTTATTGGAGAAACAGGTTCACTTAAAGCTGGCAGAATTAAGCAAGTTATCAAGGCAATCGTAAGTATAGATGAGTGACGTATACGCTTCTTTGGAATTTCTTCATTTGCTGGCAGTTGGTTCCAGTTGGAGTTGATGGGCAGGAATCTGCCTTTATAATGGTGACGCCTTGTAGGAGGCTTTGCCTTGTGTTTGTTTGAGTTATTAGTTGTTGGTAGAGCTACTGCTGATTTGTCTTCGTCTTCTTTCAATAGAGGACATAGTTTGTGAATAGCGCGTCGGAAAGTGCCTGCTGTTGTCTTTACGTCAGCAACTCTGACGCGGCCGTCGTTTCCCGAGATGATTTGCTCTACTCGGCCTAGCTGCCACTTAAGTGGAGGCAGATTGTCTTCTTTGATAACAACAAGCATGCCTGATACAATATTTTTGGAACCAGTTTTCCATTTAGATCTTTGTTGTAGCTCGCAAAGATATTGGAGAGACCATCGACGCCAGAACTCACTTCGAATGTATTGAATGCGCTTCCATCTATCAAGAAGTTTTGGGGCTGGTTGATCTGTTTGACTGTGGAGAAAGTGGCCTGGCGTCAATGCTGTTAAGTCGTTTGGATCGTCCGACATGGGTGTTATTGGACGTGAATCGAGAATCGCTTCAATTTCAGATGTAATAGTGCAGAGCTCCTCATAGGTCAAAGCGGCCGACATTATGGATTTTTGTAGTAGGTGTTTTGCCGACTTGACAGCGGCTTCCCAAATTCCTCCAAAGTGAGGACTTCTTTGAGGAATAAAATGAAACGGAATGCTCCGTTGGGTAGTTATCCGATCTATTTCTCCCTGCGTTTGTTTATCATTCAACATTGTTTGGAGTTCTGCTAGCTGATTACACGCACCGACAAAATTTGTGGCATTGTCACAATAGATGTTTTGGCAACACCCTCGCCGTGCGATAAATCTTTTGAGGGCAGTAATGAAGCCATCGGAGGATAAGTCAGATACAACCTCTAAATGGCAAGCCTTCGTTGTGAAGCAGCAAAATACACATATGTACGCCTTTGTTGGTTTTTTCCCTCTCAATTTATAGTGCGTGTAAATTGGCCCACAGAAGTCAACGCCAACATTAATAAAGGGCCTTGCTGGTTGCACGCGAGAATTCGGTAAATTACCCATCCTTTGTTGGACTGTTTTTGGGTTGAACCTTCTACAACGGACACACTCATGAACGACTGTCGATGCTAATCGTTTACCTTGAATAATCGAGAATCTTTGACGTGCGATCGCCTGAAGAGCTTGAGGGCCAACATGCAGATTCTCCTGATGGAGCTGGATTAGCAGCAGTTTCGTGAACTCGTGTGAGACTGGAAGTAATATAGGATGCTTGGCATCGAAAGATATGTCTGCCTCTTGAAGTCGTCCACCAACTCTTATTAGCGAGTTATCATCCAGAAATGGTGAGAAATTGATCAATTTACTTTTTGGGTTGATTGATTTACCATGCCTTAATTGGGTGATCTCAGATTTGAATTCTTCCGCCTGCATTTGTCTTGTGATTATGATGTTTGCTTTTTCCAATTCGGTTGTTGTTAAGAACTGACCTGTGAGCTCAGAGCCTTCCCCTTTAAATTTATTAACAGCGCGTAGAACATAAGCGATGATTCGCTGCAAACGGCTAAACGAATTTTTATGGTCAATTGAGTACATGAAATGTTTTCTTGATTCTGTGGCTATTAAAACTCTCCGAGGGGGTTTTTTTTCTGGTAGCGTTGTTGGTTGAGCAATGTTCGCGCAAGGCCAATGTTCTTCAGGTAGTGACAAAAACCCTGGCCCCTTAAACCATGTAACCGAATTGAGTATCTCACTAGGTCGAGAGCCTCTTGACACTATATCGACTGGATTTGCCTTGGTGTTTATGTATCGCCACTCTGCTGGGTTAGTTATATCCTGTATTGAAGAAATTCTATTCGCTACAAAAGTGTGATATGAAGATGGTGTTCATTGAATCCAGCCCAGGACTATTTGAGAGTAATGTGTTTCGTTGATCTTAATTTCCAACAATTTTTTTACTCGGGGTACCATCTTGGCCATGAGGTGGGCAGCACATAGCTCTAATCTAGACAAGGTCACAGTGAGAACTGGTGCCACTCGTGATTTTGAGCAGAGAAGATTCACTGTGATATCTCCGTTGTTACTTAGGCTGTGTAAGTAAATAGCTGCCCCGTAAGCCCTTCCGCTAGCGTCTGAGAACGCATGTAAACTTATAATAGCCCTTTGTGTTTGCAAAAATCTAGGGATTCGAATTCTTTGAAGCTCATTTAACTCGTTACGAAATTTAAGCCAGCGTGTGTGGAGTTCTGGTGGTAGAGGTTCATCCCATTCGAGTTTGAGAGACCAAAGCTCTTGCAAAAATATTTTTGCCGTTACCACAACTGGGTTTATTTATCCAAGCGGGTCAAATAAATGTGAGATTTCGCTCAAAACTGTGCGTTTTGTTATAGTTTGTGTGTTTGCCCAAGATGCACTAACTGCAAATTGGTCCGATTAAGGGTACCATGTTAGCCCCCAGAGTCTTGATACTGCTGTCGGCAGTACTATCAATGTTTAGTTGAAGTTCTATATCCTCTTTAGGTATGTTCGTCAAGAATCGCTCGTGATTCGCGCACCATTTTCTAAGTTTAATCCAGCTGACTCAAGAAGCTCTCTTAGTTCCGCTTGCATCTTGAGAGCATCTTTCAAGCAGTTGCTTCCAGTCATCACATCGTCTACGTAAAAATCCTTGAGTGCACGTGATGCTCGCTGATGGGATACCTTGGTTGAGGTGGCCCATTCCGAAAGACATCTTGTCGCTAGATATGGAGCTGCAGTCGTTCCATAGGTAACTGTACATAGCCTATAATATTTCAAGGGCTGACCTTCATTGTTTCTCCATACAATGAGCTGTAAGTTGCGGTCTTCTGGGTCGATAAGTACCTGACGGTACATTTTTTCGATGTCTGCGGAGAAAACATATCGGTATGTTCTAAAGCGCAGAAGTATCGAGAAGATATCGTCTTGTATATTTGGCCCCTTCAGCATGATATCATTCAACGAGATGTTTGTTGAGGTTTTTGCAGACGCATCAAAAACCACCCGAAGTTTCGTGCTGCTGCTAGATGGTTTGAGAACACAATGGTGTGGTATGAAGTAGTTTACTTTTGGTACATCATCTGGATGTATTTCTTCCATATGTCCCAGCCTCAAATATTTATTCAGAAAATCCACATATTGTTTTTTAATGCTTGGTTGTCGACTAAGCCTTAGCTCAAGTGTTAGAAATCGGTTGATTGCCAAGTCCCTGGACTGTCCCAATACTGACGGGTTTTGGCATAATGGAGGTTTAACTTCGAAGCGAGCTTGCTGATTGCGTCTCAGGTTAATAGGCAGGCCCTCTTGCTGAGGAGCTGAAGATATTGGCATCTCTTCAAGTGCCCAAAAACTTTCAAGTCGACGATCTAAATTGATGTTGCTTATGCCACAAAACAATCCGGCTGATGTTTTTACTGACGCCCGCCCTAGGATTACCCATCCAAAGACAGTGTTTTGAAGTGTTGGTAGGTTTTCGCCAAGTTTCAATTTGCCCGCTGTTGTTAGGTCACAGTAATGCTCTGCTCCTAACAACAAATCAATGCGCCTTGGTTTGTTGAACGTTGAATCAGCCAACTTGATGTTTTGTGGAATCGGCCAATTGGATGTCTCTATAAATATTTGTGGCTGAACTGAGGAGATATCGGGTATTACATAAGCCTCTATTCTTGCTGTAAAGTCTGAGTTTTTGGACTTAATAGTTATACTCACTCTTCTCGTTGTGTGAGTTTTAATGGAACCTATGCCCGTAATGTCGAGGTTGGTGTAGATTCCAGAGATTCCCAGTTTCTTACACATGCGCTCAGTTATGAAATTGAGCTGCGATCCTGAGTCCAAAATAGTTCTGCAATCTTGAACTGCTTCATGGTTCGTTTTTATTGCCAGTTTAGCAGTGCCCAGTAGAATGTAGCCATTCTGTAACTCGTTTGAAGTATGCGCTGCAAGAGCTGTGTCGCCTGTGTTGGTGCTTGTACGTTGGTCAACTCTCTCTGTCACAGGCTTGTATCCACTAGCGATGTCTAGATGCAAAAGACTGTTGTGCTTCTTTGAACACTTCAGGCAGCTTCTTGATGAACATTTACTGACGGAATTGCCTTCTTTAAACAATTGATGCAGAGATTGAGTGCCTTCGCTTCTTTGTAGCGATCTTGTGGGTTTAATTTTAAAAAATGTTCACAAGCAAATATCTTGTGATTACCCTTACATTGTTGACACTCTCCTGGGGTATTTTTAGATGTCATCAAGGTAACCTTTGTGGGTAGAGCTGATTTATGTTGTGCCAACTGCCGCCGTTCATTGCCTAATGCTTCTAGCGATTGGAATCGATGTTCTAAAAATTGCAGGAAAGTATCGACTGTTTGGCACTCACGAGGTCTATTTAATGACTGTTCGTACAGAGTGTGGGTGGTTTTATCAATCTTTTTCAGAAGTAAATGCAGCAAGATGGGGTCCAATGTTTTTGTTGATATCTTTGAGTTCTCAAGTCCCAGCAAACATTCATTGGTAGTGTCATGAAGCCTTTTAAGGGCTGAAGCTGATTCCGAGACAATTGTTGTTTGTGAAAGCAATCTCTCAATGAGTGCCGAAACTAATAGTCTTTGATTGTTGTATCTACTCTGGAGTATACTCCAGGCAGTGTCATAGTTGTTGTCGGAGAGGTGCAGGTGCCTAATGAGCCGCTCGGCCTCGCCTGCCAAGTTGTTTTTGAGGTACCACATTTTTTGTGTATTCCCCAAGGGCTGTTCGTGTACCATTTGGTGGAAGAGATCATAAAATTGCTGCCATTTCATGTAATCTCCTTCAAATTTAGGCAAGGTTACCTTTGGAAGGCTCAATGTAGCTCGAGCGGCTGGTGATGGCCCTTCGCATCTCTCCAAACATTGTGTGAGGTGAATTGTTGCATCTTGAAGAGAATCTTCGATGTCGAGGTAGCTCCTTGGGTTGTAACCAAATACGCTGACGTCATCAGCAGCTCCGCAAACTTCTAGATGAGCTTGCCGAAGCTCAACCCAATACTGCTTCAGCGTTGATAGTTTTGTTGCAAAAACTTGTCTTGGTTGTGTTGATTCCAAGTCATTCAAGCCCTCAATGATGTGAACCACTGCTTCCGCAACTGCTTTTTGTTGCCGGATGAGTTTCTTTATGTGAGCGGTGACTGGTGTATCACCTAGCATTGATTCTCCTATGTTTGATGCTGGCTGCTCCATTGTTAAAGGCCTTTCCAACAGTTGAAGCATGTTGGCCCTGGTTTGCTCGTACCCAATCTTCAGAGTCGTAAAGTATCCCTTTGAAAAATACGGATGATCAGAGTAGTTATCTGCATGTGGCTGGAGCTCTGAATTTGTTTTCTCGTAGGTAGCCCAAAGCTGGTCCAACTGTTCCAACTTTCCCTGAAGATATGAAGTTGTCTTCCGGGTGATTGAGTCTTTCCTGTAGTTGGTGATCAATCTTTCCAGTTGACTACCAACTTGGTTTTGCTGCTCAGCTAACTCCTGGACGAATTTTTGAAGATGCTCCATCACGTCGGGGTCACCAGGAAATCTATGATTAAAATAGAACAATACAAATCACAAGTATTTATTCAAAGAGATGCAGACGACCGAGTCGACTGACTACTTGCCCAACAATGATCTCCTTAATTCTATCTTCCTAATTTATAACAGTTTAACTGTGCTTGGTTGACAAAATGATGAGATTCTATAATTTTGAATGTTCCCATGGGTTTGAAAGGTGCATGATTAGGAATGTGCAAGTGTGTTTAGAATATGTGGCTGAGGTGTATGATTGCAAGTGGGTCTAGGAATGTGCAAGTGTGTTTAGAATATGTGGCTGAGGTGTATGATTACAAGTGTGTCTAGGAGTATGTTAAGAATATGTGGCTGAAGTGTATGATATCTATGAATGTGCAAATATATTTAGAATATGTGGCTGAGGTGTATGGTTCTAGGAATGTGCTGATTTTAAAAATATAGTGATTGTGGGAATTTTACAATGCTTAGACTAATTGTGGTACATGTATTTATGTTTTAAATACTAATCTCGACACTCACTTTCCTCTTTATGTCAACCTTGAATTTAAACACCAATCGTCTACTTTATAACTTTATTTCACTACTTTTAACTTTCCAATAACAAATTCTAATTTTAACTTTCTAGTACCAAATTCTAATTTTTTACTTTTTTACTTCTCAACCTTGTCTATCGAATGTTCACCACTTTCTGATTCACTTAACTAATTCAAAAATTTTTAAATCCAAAAGCTACTTTCTCACACTACCGAATTTAAATTTAAAGTACGTAAACAAGGTACCGCTGCGCCACCAGTAACTTTCCGAACTCGCACGGGTCATTGCATTATGCTGATTTCCTCGATGTCCGGAATGACCTGCCGTGTTTGGTAGTGCCTTGAGCGACCCCTTGCGCCTAGTTACATAATTTATCCTAGAAAGTGGCAACCGGTAATCTGTCACTGTCAAGTTGTTCTAATCGTTCTAATTGTAAACATCTCGATTCACTTGCATATACGAGCACAGCAAAATCCGCAGTGTTAAATCAACACTTTTGTAAAAGAATATAAGCTATTTGACCGTTTTGCAGTTCGTGTCGATTTTCAGCAAAATTTAGTTACTTTTTAATTTTTGTAGATCGTGAAAAATTTCAAACAAACTTATTCCACAGGAACTTATTCAACGGGAAAATGTCGAATTTGCGGGAACTGCGGTGACGGGTTTGAGGAGGTTAATTGGAAAGGATGGAGGGAATTATGCTCCTCTGGAGCATAATCTGAGTCCCTTCAACGCAAAGTTACGTGGGTTGGAACGACGTCCGTGTAGGACCTTCTTCCAGAAGAGCCAAAGGCGTAGAGTCGAGCGCTTAGGCTTCGAGGGTTACTAGTCGGGGGCTCAACGGTCTGGTTTTTCCTTTCCGACGGCGGTGTTGGGGCTGGTGTAGTTGTTAATTCCCACCTCTGAACCGAAGGGTGAGTGACAGCGGATTGGGCACAATTGTGATGCCATGGGTCCATCGATGGCGTTTTAACTTCTGTGACCTCAAGCTCTCTGGCGCCATAGTCTCCACGCTGGTGCATTTCTCGCTCAAAATCCTCCTTCCGAAGTACGGCTTGCCGTAGCAGCTGTACCGATGGAAGGTCCAGGAAGAGGATGCAACGCTGCACCTTGAAGAGCAGGTTTTGGCGAAGGATTTTTGCCAGCTCAGCATCTTCCAATGGCTGAGCCATGAGGTCGACTAGTCTGAGTACCTCGGAATAGAAAGTGTCGAACGCCTCATCTATTGGTAACGAGTTTTAATTTTTTCGTGGAGCTCGAAATCGCTGAGACGATCTCCAAACTGCTCCCTCAGAGCATCGCGTAAATGAGGCCATTCGACACCTCCGTTAATCCGGTGATACCTCCAGAACCAATCGGCCGCAGGTCCAACAAATAGAAGGTGGGCGTGCTGGGCGAGAAGGTGTGAATCTCCATCAAGTGGCCGGTGCGTCAGAGACTCTACTCGGAACAAAAAAGATTCGAGGAACAACGAATCCTCCAGGCCGGAAAATGAGATGTTCCAACTGTGGATCACGTCTGGGACTCAATCCGCGATAGGTGCTGTCCAATAAGACGAAGAGCTGCTCGGAAATCGGTCATAACTCCTTCCTGAATACATATTGCGAAGGGCAAGATATGTGACGAAAAATGAAATAGAAAAAACCTAGAGAACGTTTGATTAAGTATCGAATCTAAATAACAACGAGGGAAATGTAATAATTGATAATAATTGGGCGAAACTTTGGGAAACTGAACTTGAATGAATAATACCAAAAATTGATAACTATAAGATTATAAGTTTTCATGAAATTTGACTGGCCTAATTATTGGGCTGGACCCGATCAGAACCCTCTCATCAAGTCCGCTGGCTGGCTGGCTGAATTGAAACAAATGAATAAATAATATAAGTTACGTTGAAGGAATTAAAATTTACATAATGGAAAAAAAAAAATTTAAGTTGGGTCGCATCCAGAATGGAAACGCCCAATTGTAGGTCTGTCTTCCCTCCCGAAATTCCCAGAAAAAGAGAGGAATTAGGAAAAAGCAAAAGTTGCAGCTGTCCAACACATGACAATCCTCCAAAGTACCGGTCGAACTGACGGGACGCGATAGTGGCAACACGCCAACCACACGTAATCCGAACATCACTTCGAACCAGAAAATTGTCCTTTGCAGAACAACCCCTAGTCAAACGTCAGCGTAGCTTCTAACATAAAGAGGGGCAGGGGCCCTTTGGACAACTTGGACTGGTGACTGACGAAACTACTAGACTCAGTAGAATCCAGAGTAGTCCTCCAGGTCGCACCCAGAGCCTAGAGCTCAAAAGAACAACACAAGGAAGCTAACGCCAAAGGTATACTAATAGGAATTAAGCTAAAGGGATAAGATTGGGAAGGATGTTTGCAGCTATAAGGAAAGAGCGAGCTCTGCCTGTCTTGACTCAAGGGGTTGTGTTCTCTCGAACAAAGATAAGTTGAATCGCAAGGGAGGCGATTCTCAGACATGCCAGTGAGAATGAAATGTTAATGATTAAAGACGTAAAGTGTTGAGGGGAGTATGATTTGAAGCTCATAACTATTTTCTCACTGTTGTGGGCTGCCCAAAAACCAGTTTCGGGCCCCAAATTGGGCGCCATTTGTAGCGAAATATGTGTTTGAAGAGTGTGTTTCTTAGCGCAACTCAGAACCAGACCGAAGTCTGAAACCAAGATGGCTAAGGTCCAACAAGTGTGAATGGCTACTGCCATTCGAGAGGCAAATTCAAAAAATAAGAATTGCCCCGAGAGCAGGGTGCCCTAAAAATGGCCGTGAAGGCCCCTCGTCCGCATTAGCGGAGCACCCTTTAACCAACCCCGACGGATGCTGGGGTGCCGCTTTGCTAGCTCGCAGCGGCTGGGGTGGGCTTTTGAAACAATGGAGTTGGTTTGCTTTCAAGAAAACGGGATGCTATGTATTATTCATCCGTCATAATATCGAAGCCACTAACTGGTATATAAAAATACCCAAGGGAAAAAAGGGGGCATTGTTCCGTTAAAGAAACCACCCGTGGTTCTGCAACATAGGCTGACTAAGCAGATCCAGTGCTCGTGACGACGCACGGAGCCGGAAAATTGAAAATCTGAAAAGGAGGAAAAAAAGGAAAAACCCCTGCCTCTCTTTTCAAAGGAACCCGGGTGAAGCAGACAGCCCCGGGCCCCCCATGGTGGCGGAGCCCTGACATCGATGGTCTGGGGCCACTGATATTGGCCATTTTTCAAAAATCCATAAAGCTAAACAAAAAAACTCTAGCGCACCTGAACCGCTAGAAAACTAATTTTCGAAGAAATTGTCTTTGAGTGACAAGAAAATGTGGAACGACGTAATACACTTTTTTGTACAACCATTCCTTATCCCAAGCAACGAAACTCAACTATAACACAAATGATGAAAA
>OX376372.1:121348678-121402035 GCA_947369275.1 Nemotelus nigrinus | reverse complement strand
AAAAACAATGGATCATCGTGAAAATTACAGAGCGTATTGATGTTGACTAAAATTTGGCACATATTGATTTTCAGCATAAAGCGGGTAACCCTGCAGCTGTGGCAGGCTGCTGAAAAAAAATCCTTCAAATCATTGACCTTCCTGAAAAATTTTTGATTGTTGACAAAAATTTCAAATCTTTGATAAATTTTATCCTTTGTCCTTCATCTGACGATAAAATTTTCAAAATTCCGATTTGCACACGAACGGCAACCCATCACCAAATTACCTCTATTTTCAGCACTCAAAAGTTCTGTTCACGAGAACTGACGACCGGATAATCCAATCATAATGAAATTTACAGGACATGTTGGTATTAGCTAGGACCAGGTCTGATAAAAGTGATTTCGATATGCAGATAACCCTGTGGCAGTGGTACTATCTTGAATAATAACTGAGAAAAAAACATCTTTTTGGCCTATAACTTCCGATTCAGCCATCCAATTTTAACAAAATTTACAAAGTACTTGGATATTATTTTATGCAACATTTGGTGAAAATTTGGTTGAAAAATTAGTATAGAGCTGGCAGCTGTGGTGATTTGTGTCTCATAAATCTTGCAAATTTGCTTAGCAAAATAAAGCCTTTTTCCCTATAACTTCCGGTCCAGTGTTGAAATGGAAACGAACTTCATGCAGTAAATGGACCTTAATGTGAAATAAATGTCGTAGGAATTTCGTACAAAAATCATGAAAAAGCTGCCAGCTATGACCATTTTTGTAATTTTGTGGAATTTTTTTACTGAGCGAATATTTCATTAGATTTCCAATTGAGAATGATCCTGCAATGAAAATGAACAACAAATATTAACGTTTTAAAAATTTGAAAAGTTTTAAGGGTGGTAACCCTAAAATTTTTTTCACCCGTATACCTTGATTGTGAGTCAATCGAAACGAAATTTACTGGTTGGGTTTAACTTAACGTGAAGCAGATTTGGTATATATATTGTTTTGCTGCTGACACAGGCTAACCAGTATTAGCCATTTTCGTAAATATAGCACCAACAGATGCTTCAAATAACGTTCTCATATGCAAAGCATTTGCGATAAAAATAAGAAACCAATTTTTAATTTCCCGAGTTTTGAACATTTTTCGGATGGCAGCCTCAAACGAAGTTCAACCGCTGAAACTTTCGATGAAATCCTGCGATGAGAACGAAATTCAAAGGATAAGTGTATTTAAGTATGAGCTTGTAATGGTAAATTGCTGCTTCATTGGAAAAGTATTGCCAGCACTGAACATTTTCATCATTTGTGTTATAGTTGAGTTTTTTTTAAGACAATTCCTTCAAAGACAAAGGAATTGTCTTTTAAAGACAATTCCTTCGAAAATTAGTTTTCTAGCGGTTCAGGTGCTAGAGTTTTTTTTTGTATTATATTCTCAAAGTTTTGCACACAACCTCTCACTTGCATTATACTCTTTAAATTTGAATTAATATTAGTGGATAAAGCTTGTTACTGGTTTTCTTGAATGTAAATATAATTGTTAGCGAGTTCTTATTTGTTTGTCGACCAGCAAACAGGTTCGGGAAGTAGTTTTTGCTCAATAAAGTTTGGAATCGTTATTGAAAATTGTGTTTTCAGTTTACCGTCGTCTTCAACATTTTATGGTCCTTCGAACCGGATCTCAGTAAACCTTTAAATAAGAAACTCAAATACTCGGTTTTCCCTACAATTACGAATAACGCTGCTCCGCTCTAAAACCTCGTGTTTGTAATGTCTTCACCGATCGATTTGGACGTTACTCAATCTATAAGAATGGAATTTCTAAAAAACCAAAGAGAAGGAATAAAAGGTAGGATTACTTATTTTTGGAATCAGTTGAAGAAACGGCGTTCAGTTATACCAGAAAGTGAACTGCATTCAATCCATAATCGGTTGCCAGCACTGTATCAAAAATTCGACAACGTGCAATCTGAGCTGGAGGAAATAGACGAAGCTCAGCTCAATCCAGAAATTCGTGAGTCATTTGAAGACGATTATGGGAATTTAGAATCATTCATTCTAGAGCTCACATCAATAAGGCAAAAACCAAGTGTACAAGCATAAGATAATTCTATCGGTGTTCAAAACATGAACGTCCCTTCTGTTTCGATAAAATCACCTGATATAAACCTGCCATAGTTTAACGGTGAATTTCACACTTGGCTGAATTTTCGTGACGTGTTTTGTGATCTCATACACAACAACGCTTCACTCACGAACACTACTAAGTTCCACTACTTACTCTCCTGTCTATATGGAGGAAAGGCTAAAAAATATGTAGAAACTCTACCGGTGACGTCTGAAAATCATCCAATTCCTTGTGAAAATCTCTGTGACCAATTCGATAACGAAACGCGAATCGCTAAGCTATGCATGCACAACTTCTACTCTGTTGCTAAAGTTGCTGACAATTCCGCATCTTCGCTACTTGATTTTGTCAACCACGTTAAAATTCAGCTACACGCTCTTAAAGCACTGAAACAACCCGTAGAAAACTGGAGTTTAATGTTAAATCATCATCTGTCTCTTAGGCTGGATAGCTCATCGCAGCGGGAACTTGAGTCAAAGACACCAGTCGATCGAATAATAACGACAGATGAGTTTCATAAAATTCTTTCCGAGAGAGTTCGAGAATCAAAATCAGAATCAAAAACCAGTGTCGGCAAGAAAGCATTCACCTATGCACAGTGCAACATGGTCGTCAAACCTTCATTATGTGTTATATGCAACAAAGACCATTCAACATTCAAATGCAATGAATTCAGTGCACTTTCGGTACAGGAACGAATAAAACAGATTCATAAGCTAAAATTATGCGACAACTGCTTGAAACCGCGTCATGCTTTCAACGGTCCCTGTCCGTACGGCTCATGCAGGGTATATAACAGAAAACTTCACACACTCTTGCATGTATATGCCCCAATACGAGAAATTCATTCCCCATACGAAACTGTTGCCACAAATACCTGTGCGGATTTGAATGTCCGGTTCCATTATCTGCTTCCAACAGCGATAATAGACGGCTTTTGATGCATCTGGGAACAAATACAAGTGTAAAGTATAACTCAACACTGGTTCGCAAACAAGTTTCATGACCGAGAGAACGTGTCAGATGTTGTCTTTGCATAGAAAAACTGCCGGTGTCACAGTGGCTGGTGTGGGTGAAAAGCTGAACTATGTGCGACACAAGACAGTGGTCAAAGCTCAGTCACGCTTCGGAAGCTTTAACCTAGAACTAATGTGCTTAGTTGTTCCTAAAATAACCGGCAAGATACCTGCTTAAAGCATTTGGGTAGACTTATCTCGTATGCCAGAAAAATATGCAAACAAACTGGCCGATCCCACTTTCAACAAATCCAGTCAAATTGATATACTAATTGGAGCAGAACATTACTTCGACATTGTTTGTGGGGATTGCAAGAATCTAAGCAATAGTTTGCCGTCAATCCAGGAAAGCGAATTCGGCTATCTTTGCACCAGGAAGCTGAATGGATCATTACCTCGCGTAATTCAAGTCAATTCATCAGTTGTAACGCTCGAGCAATTAACCGAACAGGTACGCAAGTTTTGGGAGCTAGAGGCGATTGAATCCAAACAAGCGTCATCATTAGAAGAAAGTGAATACGAAGAAAATTTTATGCGAACAACAATGCGTGAAGCAAGTGGTCGCTATATTGTAACGTTGCCTACGCGTGAAACGATTTCGAAATAAGGTGAATCTAAGTCAACTGCTTTACAGTATTTCTACCGCCTAGAAAGATCATTATCGAAAGATGCCTCATACAAATCGGAGTACTCAAAATTTATGCGCGAGTACTTAGATCTGCAACACATGTGTTGTGTAAAAATTGAAGCTCCTGACCTTTCAGAAGCAAGTTTGGATTATTACATGCCTTATCATGGAGTCCGAAAGCCTACGTCATCCACAACCAAGCTTCGTGTTGTTTTTAATTGTTCTTTTTGCACGTCTAGGGGTGTAATGTTGGGCCGCTTTCTGGCGGTGCACCCTGGGTAACGCCAAATGGCCCAGCAACAACCGGTACGACTCGGCTTTTCCCATGGCTTTACGATTTGACTGATGATTGGCATTTTGGCAATGGCAGGAACGATATATATGGCATGAATTAGCTTAGTTTAAATGGTTCAAGGCACGACCAACGATTAAGAATCACGCATTTGGGCTGGCGGTTATGACATTCTGGACCTATTCGCTTTATGCGTAGTAACGCCGGAGTGAAATCCGAGCGTGAACGGCTCCAGGCTAATGTCATGCCGTCTCAGTCCCGTTAAAACCTGGCAGGTCTCAGAGTAGGTTCGAAGCCCGCACCGTTGAGTTGGTGGTGCAGGTTCGGTTGACATTGTTCCCGATTAGCGCTGACCTGGCTCTGAGATCCAGCCCCATGAAGGCTGGTGATCAACCCTCGCGTCGGCCTCCCTGCTTAGCATAGATTACCACGAGGTCATTAAGGCGACTGCACATCCGGGTGCAGATAGAGGCTCTGAGTTGGGACCCAATAAAACAGATGACACAAACAAAAACAAAACTAACAGACAAGACAGATGGACAACAAGACGTGAGAACGATAACAGTGACGCAGGGCGGAACAGGCACTGCTATTGACCGTTTCGCGTTTGCGAGAAGGCCGAGGGTCCAGAGGACACCTCCACCATCAAACAATGAAACGCGAGCTGAGGGAGCAATCGGTTCCGGGGGCACAGTGGATACACAAGGACCCAAAACTGCTGAATCCGACAGGAGTAGTGCTCTAAAGACTCCGAAGAGTCATCCACAGGAGAACACCGACACGAGAACATCGGACCAATACACAACGCCAGCACGTGTTTCCCCTAGAAAAGAATATATCAAGCGCGAACGAGTGGCCGAGGAGAATATTTTGAAGAAGTGCCAACATATCCTTCGTAAAATGCTTCAAGCAGCCCACGCTCAGCGAAATATTTCGAAGCACGTCAAGGACGGATTGCTGGAACTGGAGGAGGCCTTTGAGGTCATATTCACCTGCCGGACCAACTAGCAGAAGGCAGAGATGGACTACCACCGGGCCTTGAAAGCTCAGACCGCTGAGCCGGCCACTCCTGCAGGGGTCCCGGGAGTAGATCAGCCATGGTAGAATAAGCGCGTGGCTGAATCCAGCCCTGAGGCTACTCAGGAACTCCGCGTGAGGAAGGAGGTGCCAGTTTCTGACTTCAAGAAGTGGGTGACGGTGACCCACAAAAAGAGGAAGGGAAGTGTCATTAAAACACCTGCGGCATCCGCTGGGCTGGAAAAGGCTCAGAAAGAGGATAAGGGCGAAAAGAAAGAAGTGAAGAAAAAAAAGAAAAATAAGAGTAGACGAAGACAGCGAAGATGGCCAAGGGGACGTGAAGCTTGTAACTCCCAGAGTCAAGATCGAGCTTCTTGACCTCGATTGCCTCACAGTCAGCGAGGAGGTGACATCCGCCATCAAACGCGAGGCTGGAGAGGAAGGAGTCCGCGAGGCGAAAACCACGCTCTTCCCTCCTAACACAAGGGAACAAAGGAGAGCTGTGGTGGAGCTGGATGAAGCACCAGCATCCAAAATCAAGTCTGGTCGAGTCCGCGTGGGAATGATTAGCGCCCGAGTACGAAGGTGGGCTGAGGTGACATGCTGCTACCGGTGCTTAGGCTACGACCACTCAAGACGTAGTTGTAAGGGTCCGCACCGGGGCGCCAGCTGCTGGAAATGTGGACAGGTTGGCCACCGGGCAGCAGACTGCTTTGCTCAGGCTCAGTGTATATTATGCACTGAGAAACATGACGCGAATGGCGCCAAGCATATATTGGGATCAAGTGCTTGTCGGGTTTTGAAGGACGCACTTGATGCCAAGAAAAAGCAGGGAAGGATATGAGAGTCCTTCAAGGCAACCTGCAAGGCTGTAGAGCTGCAGACGACCTCCTCACGCAGCTAGTCTGCGAGCATAGAGCTCAGATCATACTGATCAGTGAGCCTTATAGGGGGAGGAACTCGTCTGTTTGGCTGGCAAATGCCACGGGGTACGCGGCGATTTGGATCGCTGACGGGCAGAGGGCCCATTGGAGAGACTTGCGGCACACGTCAGTGATTGGAGGGTGATGGAGGATTACACTGCAAGTGATCATAATTACATCACTTTCCAAATCGCTGAGAGCAGACAAAGACACCACCGCTCTCCCTGCAAGTGGCTAGGCTGGAACGCCACTAAACTTCGCAGAGACGCGATGACCGCATCGCTCGTTTCGAGCTGGGAAGGGGAGCCTCTAACATCTAGGTCCCCAGTGACTCGTGCAGCAGCAGAAGCCGCTGCTGACAGAACCATAGGGTGGATTTGCAGGGCGTGTGAGGTTTCAATGCCCAAACGGAAACCCTTTCGTGGGAGTAAACATGCGTACTGGTGGAACGATGAAATCGCCGAACTGCGACGCATCGCTTTGGCGTGCAGGCGCAGGGCACAGTGAGCCAGGAATAGGCCGGGTTTGGCTGAGCTATCTGCTGCGCACATTGCGGCAAAGAGGGAGCTGACCAAGGCCATCACAAGGAGAAAACGTGCCAAATGGCTGGCTCTTTGTGAAGAGGTCAACTCAGACCCGTGGGGAGATGGCTACAAATTGGTCACTCGTAGACTTGGCTGCATGCAGCCTGGCACTCTCTTGGATGCGATATCCATGGAGCGTATAGTTGGTTCACTGTTCCCAGTGCATCCGTCAAGGACTGATGATCCCATCATCGTGAACCAGGCGGATGTGCCTCCCTTCACGAACGAGAAGCTGAACAGTGCAGTGTCCAGGATGAAGAACCGGAAGGCTCCGGGGCCTGATGGGGTGCCGGTCGAGGCACTTAAAGTCGTGCCGGAGGTCCAACCTTGTCTTTTATTGTATCCGTATAATTCATGTTTAGACGCGGGGGTCTTCCCTTCGCGGTGGAAAGTGGCTCAACTGGTACTTATGGACAAGGGAAAGGGTAACCTGGGTGGTCCATCAGCATACCACCCACTGTGCATGCTGGACACTGCGGGGAAACTTCTCGAAGGGTTTCTCAAGCCACGACTGCTGTCAGCAGTGAGATCTGCTGGTGATCTTTCTTGCAGGCAGCACGGCTTCCGAAAAGGGCATTCAACAATCGATGCCATCTCAGAGGTTGTTGGGTCTGTAGCAAGAGCAGAAGAGGCATGCCATCAAGCCAGACCGGTCGCCCTGCTGGTAACACTGGACGTACAAAACGCTTTCAACTCGACGAGGTGGACGGACATCCTCCGGGCCCTATAGCAGACGTTCCGTATCCCAAGCTACTTGCTAGCCATGATGCAGGACTACCTCAGGGACCGCTGGTTGCTTTACGACACTGACAAAGGAGTCAAAAGGAAACCTGTTGCCCCAAGGCACAGGTGCGGCACAGGGGTCGATCTTAGGACCAGACCTCTGGAACATCATTGACGATGGTCTGCTGCGCCTGGAAACGCCTGCGGATGTGTTTCTGGTATGTTATGCTGATGACGTCACGGCAGTCATCACTTCCAGATCTGCGGAATTCGCTCAACTCAGACTTAACCAAGTCATGAGAAGGGTGGATCGGTGGATGACCGAACACGGCCTTCAGCTGGCAGTCTCTAAAATAGAGATTGTCACGCTGACGAAGCGGAGGATACCAACTGTCATACCCATGACAGTTGGCTCCGTTGAGGTCCAAACCAGCAAGTCGGTCAAGTATCTGGGAGTGACCCTGGACACCAAGCTGACGTATTGGGATCATATCCGCAGGGCATGTGACAGGGCTCTGGTAGTCGTCAGTTCGCTGAGTAGGCTAATGGCCAACGTTGGCGGACCCAGTGAGACGAGACGGAGACTGCTGATGGTGACGACCAATTCCATCTTGCTATATGGCGCCGAAATTTGGGGAGATGCGCTTCGAACTAGGAAGTTTCGGAAGCGCATTGCCGGTGTCCAGCGCAGAGGTGCCCTGCGTATCGCTTGTAGCTACCGCATGGTCTCAGAAGAGGCTGTGATGGTGGTATCGGGAGTAATCCCGATCGACCTACTAGCGCGAGAACGCAAGAGCTGGGCAGAACTGAGGCTCTGACGCACGCGCGTATGCCTACCCTCCAACTTTGGCAACAACGCTGGAGCGAAAGTACTAAAGGACGCTGGACGGCTAAGCTGATTGGTCTCACTGAGCCTTGGCTTAACCGGAGCCACGGAGAGGTAAACTTTTACCTTTGTCAATTCTTGACAGGGCACGGTTACTTCAGGAAATACCTGGACAGAATGGGTAAGGTGGTCACACCGTACTGCCGGTATTGTGTGACTGAGCTCGATGATGCTCAGCACACATTCTTTATGTGCAGTCGCTTTGTAAGTTTGAGCCACACCATTGAATCCACTATTGGCCTGGCAACGCCTGAAACGATCGTGAATGCAATGCTGCGAAACGGAGAGAACTGGCGCGCAGTCTCAACATATGTTGAAAAAGTGCTACGCATAAAGCGGGAGGAGGGTTGCCTTACCGACCCATGAACTGTGATAGTTTCTGAAGTTCGTGGTTACCGATGGGTGAGTCAGCACGACCGGGTCGAAGCAGTGCATAGGCGGGTCCCGACTCGGAACTTCGTGGGCTTGTAGATGGTCTTTTTTTTTATTTATTTATTTATTTATTTATTTATTGTCTAAATCAACAGATACAAATCCAATTAAAGATTAGACAAAGAAAAAACTTATATATAAAAAGTAAAGAGACTATAAATTAAAACTAAAAAAAATTATAATGAGGCGGTGAAATTTAATCATAACTCAACACAGATATGACATTAAAAATTCAAAGAGTTACTTCATTTCATGCGATAAAACGCATCCTCTTAACATACTTTTAAAAATGCGTAACGAGGGCGGAAGAGGACCAATATTCAAAGAATTATGTTGCCTAGGCAAGCGTAAAAGAGGAGAGTAAAAATATGTATGAGTACGAGCAAATGGTACGTTGAGGATAAATGCAGACCTGGAAGAATGTACCGGGTCACGAACAGAAAACTGCGCTCCGGGGATATAAGTAATAGATCCAGTAATCATTTTATACAGGAGACATTCGTCGAAATACACTCTGCGTGAAATAAGAGTAGGGATTTCAAGGATGGAAAGACGCATACTATACTCACAGTAGGGAATACGGAACTTGAGGAATAGTGAGCGAGTAAATTTACGTTGTACAGACTCAACAGCATCAATTAAGAAACGATAATGAGGACACCAAATTTGACAACAATATTCGAGGACACTACGCACAAAGGAGATGTACAAGCGAACACACGAGGAAATATCAGTAAAAGGTCTGGACGCTCTTAGAATGAAGCCGCACAAGCGCGAGGCCTTGGATGTGACACGCAAAATGTGGACATCAAATTTTAATTTAGTGTCAAACATAACACCAAGGTCCATGAAATTATCAATAGGATGGAGGGAAGAGCCAAGGATAGAATAGGGAAACGTGATGTGGGATAATTTACATGTGAAGGACATCTGGAAACATTTAGCAACGTTAAGGGAAATACAGTTGACAGAGCACCAGTTACTCAGAGCAGACAGGTCATCCTGCAGCTGGGAGCAGTCATTCACTGACTCAATCACCCTGAAAATTTTCAGATCATCAGCGTACAAGAGACACGGGGAGTTGAAGAGAGAAGGAAGATCATTAATAAACAGGAGGAAAAGGAGAGGACCAAGAATTGACCCTTGCGGGACACCACAAGTAGGATAAAAGGGGGAAGAAGAACACGAGTGAAACGTTACAAAACAAGCACGGTCACGAAGGTATGAGGAAAACCAGCAACGGAGCTGACCCGAAATATTGAAGCCATCAAGCTTTGAAAGGAGGATTTCGTGGTTCACGGAGTCAAAAGCCTTGGCAAAGTCTGTATATAATACATCCACTTGCTTTTGCTGGTCGAAGGCGGAGGCAACAGTATTGGTGAACGAAAGAAGGTTGGAAACCGTTGACCTACCTTTAACGAAACCATGTTGCTCAGAAGCGAGAAGAGGTTCAATTAGAGGGTAAACCCTGTTGTAAACAACTTTTTCGAGAAGCTTACTGAAGCAAGATAGAAGGGATATGGGACGATAATTGGAGACGCAGGATGAATTTCCGGTTTTAAGGATGGGATAAATATTTGCTGACTTCCAGGAAGAAGGAAACGTACAGGAAGCAATACTAAGGTTAAAGATGACAGATAAAGGAACACACAAGGATGATGACAATGACTTTGCAAATATGTTAGGTAACCCGTCGGGTCCGCAGCTGGTGCTACAATCTAGGTTAGCAAGCAAACCTTCGACCTCCAACGGGTTCGTTAAAAACAAACAACAATTATTAACATCTGGAGAGGGAATATTAGCAGAGAAAGATGGATTAGGTTGACAGGTAGCAGAAGAAAAGAAAAGAGCAAACAGCTCACAAATTTCATTAGGCGAGGAAGCAGACAAATCATTAAGGTGCATCAGAGAAGGGATAGAGGGAGACTTTCTAAGGGAACGGATATAGGACCAGAAGGGTTTCTGTTGACAGGATGATATAGAGGCTTCAATGTGGGCATGATAAGCACTCATCGCATCTTTAACCATCTTTTTAGCACACGAGCGTAAATTTCTGTATCTCAGTAAGTCAGCCTCTAAGCCGGAGCTTCGAAATCTACGACGCGCATCGCTTTTGATTTTAAGAGCACGCATCACGTCAACAGTTAACCAAGGCGGATCAATACTTCTGCGAACACGAAAAGTGGGAGTGTGACAGAAAACAATATTAGACAAGAAATCATAAAACGCATGAAGGCCGTCATCAACACTTCGACCTCTGAAAAAAGCAAACCAGTTAACAGCATTAATAACATTGGACATGGAAGTGAAGTCAGCTTTAGCAAAGTTATAACGCAGCGCAGAGGTATTTTTATTTTTAGGGAATGAGGTGAAGGAAAGTTCTATAGCAAGAGGTGGATGATGAGGATCAGGACTGACATAAGGTGACAGAGCAGCACATAAACGAACAGATGACAGAGGAGAGTTAGTAAGGACAAAATCGAGTATTCTGTTATTAACATTAGGCACATTATTCAATTGTGAAAAGGAGCAAAGAGAGAAAAAGGAAGATGTAGCTAAAGAAATATTGCTCCTCGATAAAATTTCAGTGAAGGTTGTATCCCAGACTAAGCTGGGAATATTAAAATCTCCACATAAAAGAACGAAAGAAGAGGGGTAGAAAGTGTTGAGAAAGGAGGAAATCTCAGTGAAAAAACGTTCATAAACTACAATAGGACTGTTACATGGGATATAAATCGAGGACACAAGTAACACAGTAGATGGAGTAACAGATATACGAACAAGGATACATTCAACAGGCGGAGAAGGCACGAAATCGGTACAGGAGGACACGCTAAGTGTATTGCGAACAGCAACTAAAACACCGCCGCCGTCAGATAAACCACTGGCTGAGCGATCACGATCTTTGCGGAAGACAGTAAAAAGAGGTAAAATTTCAGTATTAAATATATCTCCAGTCAGCCAGGTTTCGGTTAAGCATAGAATGTCGTCAGACCCGATAGTTGAGGAAATTTTAAGCTGATTGGTTTTGGTCCTCAACCCCCGAACGTTTTGGTAGTAGACTTTAAGATTAACCTTACGCTCTAAGTACGATTTTTTGTCGCCGGTTTCCGATGAAAATTTCCAGAGGTGGTTTTTACGAATTCTTTGACAAAAACACCAGCGGGCCAGAAATGCTTCTTCAGCAAATCAGAGGTTCCGGATGCGACAGTGATGCAGAAAGAAGATATCAGCTGGTGATTGAGGTTGTCACGAGTGAGTTTCCTACACATTAGCAACGAAGGAGTGTATCCGAGCTTAGCTTTAATGTATGCTAAGACTTCGTCGGCAGTAGTTCTGTAAGCGAAACGTGATACGAAGACTTTCATTGGTGGGACCATTACTTCCAAGCAAGGGAGTGATGTATGGGGCTCAGATAGTCCTCTAGATGGTCCAGGCTGACTGAGTACATCAGCATAAGACGTCTGGGTTACCGCAGGAGAAGATGCAGCAGGAGTTGAAAGGCTCATCCTGTCAGCAACAAAATTCACCAAAGGTTCGCTCACGGTCACAAGAGCGTGCTGTTGTATCTGGTTTTGTTGTTGTTGTTGCTGTAGAGGATTTTGTTGTTGCGGTTGACGTTGTTGCTGCAATGATTGTTCATGCTGTTCATGCTGTTGGTGAAGTTGCAGCTGCAGGTTAGCACGCTGGCCGCGTGTAAGCATCTGAGATGCATCGCGCTGAGGTTGACTTTGGATTTGAAGGCTGCAAGGCTGGATCACCCCAGAGGTCTGAGGTGAAGTAGCTGCAGGAGATAGCGGAGGCAGCAGTTGAGTGTTGAAAGATATTTGTTGATGTTGAACAGCTGTGCAATCTTCCTGGTGAAGCTGATCATCGGCAGGTTTTGGTTGAGAGCCAGAAGGTTGCTCAGTCCTAGCAACTGACAAGAGTGTATTTATATCACCACAGACACTCTCAAGTTTTGAGCCCAGACAGGAAAATTCTTTGAAAAGTTTGTCAACTACACATTTGGTTGACTTTAAGCAGTTAACAAATGATACCATGGAGTTGGCTTTACAACGGGAGCAAAACCAATATACACCAGATGAGGTTTGTCGGACAGCATCTGCGACATGGGCATTCATTCCAACACATTTCGAATGAAATGATAGCCCGCAAAAACCCGCACACATCACATAAGGCGATTTATTTGCCTTATCAGCACACTTTGCAGCTGTGCAGAAAGACATAGTGATTTGGTCAAACGTGTAAGCAAAGTTAACAGGACCAAAAAGTAGAAAAGTTGAGGCGCACACACTTTCAGTGTGTGTGTGTGATAAAAAAAAGAAGAAAATGTCAAAGATGACAAAAGTGTCAAAAAACCACTTCACTCCACGTAGAAAAGTTAAAGACACCCAAGGAATGTTGAGGCGCATACACTTTCTGTCAAAAATGTCAAAAAATGTTAAAAATCACTCAAAAATAGCACAGGCGCACTTCACTTGGAAAATTACACGCAAAGCTTTAGGAAGCGATATCAAAATGTCAAAAATGTCAAAAAAATGTCGAAAATCACTCAAAAATAGCACAGGCGCACTTCACATGGATGGAAAAATTAATGACACGCAAAGCTCAAGGAGAAGCGGTAAAAAAGCAAAATTGAAGATCTCGGCGCAAGAAATTGAAGAACGGCACCAACTATCGCACAAAATCACGAGACGGCGGCGCGTAGGAGAAACACGGATAGCCTCCGGAACTATGTGTGCGATTAAAGCGACGGGTGGAGCCTCACATACCCCGTGGTGATAGGATCTGGTAAGCAGATTTTTTTTTGCCATCTACACTAGGGGAAAAAAATCTCTCACTGAATGATGTGCTTAAGGTAGGCCCAGTTATTCAGCAAATCTGATAAACATTTTGATTCGCTTCCGAAAACATCAATATGCATTTTCTGCTGACATAGAAAAAATGTACAGACAAGTACAGATCAGTGATGATCAAAGAAAATTACAACTGATTCTTTGGAGATTCGATGAGTCCGAACCAGTCTCTATTTATGAACCAAACACGTTCACATACGGAACTACTTCCGCTGCATTCCTCGCGACTCGAACGCTACAACAGCTTACATACGACGAAGCTCTCGATTTGCCGATAGCATAAATGATTGCTCGTTTGGATTTCTACGTCGATGACTTGATCTCAGGCCACAGCGACTTATATGCTGCAAGTCAGGCAAGTCAGTTGCAGCGAGATTTCATTGAAATGTTACAGTGTGGTGGATTTGAACTTCGGAAGTGGACATCTAACCACAAAAAATTAGTTTCTGATCTGCCAGAAACTCTGAAAAGTGCTTCTCATACAACCGCCTTGGGAATAAGTTGAAATTCTCACACAGATAAAATTGGTATCATAAGAGAAAAACTCCTAAGACGCAAATCACCTACAAAACGAGGTATGCTATCAACAATATCATCATTATATGATCCGTTAGGATTATATGCTTCAGTCATATTCAAAGCAAAATGTATGCTGCAATCAGTGTGGCGACTCGCAAACATTAGCTGAGATGATGAATTACCAGAAACGTTGCTTGATGAGTGGACAAAGTTTGAACATCGACTCCCCTTGCTCTGCGACATAGAGGTGGAACGATGCGTTATTCTAATGGAACAGCCATCTATTCGAAAGTTGGAACTTCATGGATTCGGAGATGCCTGAGAGAGAGGCTACGGATGCTGCATTTACATTAGAACCGTCACTAACACTGATGAGTATTTTGTTTGACTACTATGCGCAAAATCAAGAGTTGCGCCGATTCGAAAACTAGCAATTCCTCGCCTGGAGCTTTGTGCCGCTTTACTGCTGGCACAACTGACGCACAAAGTGCTCTCTCGCTTTGAGGCTAACTTTCATCGTTCAGTGCTGTGGAGAGACTCAGAAATTACTTTCTATCAAATAGTATCCACTCCTTCCAAGCTACCTATATTCGAAGCCAACAGAGTTTCGGAGACTCAGCATTTAACTGCAGGATTGGAATGACGCTATGTTCCTTCGGAGCTTAATCCTGCTGATATAGTCTCTCGTGGCATAGATCCCGAACAACTTGAAAACACCTGGCTTTAGTGGCGTGGCTCCCCATTTCTGCTTCAACCAGAACACATATGGCCTAACAAGCTGAGCAGTCGCGAGCCACCTATCGATGAAATCATTTCGTTGAACCCTGTTGTAAATGTAGCTGCCATAACAAATATTGACTTCGACTTCGAACGCTACTCAACTCTTAGTAAACTCCTTTGGCTTATAGCTTGGTGGTTAATATATCTGAAGCTCAACGCATCACAAAAGGCCTTTAAAGATTTATCACGTGACGAATTTCGTCAGGCCTTAAAGGAAAGGTCAATCACTGGAAGGGATATCGATCATGCACGTAAGTGCTTGGTCATCATCGCTCAACATCAAACTTTCTTTGCTGAAATCCAACATTTGCTATAGCACAAGTGCGTGACTAACAAAAGTAAGCTCCGTCCTTTCCATCCATTTATTGACACTGAAGGTGTTCTGCGTATTGGAGGAAGACAAGCGAATGCAGACATATCTTATAACCAACAGCATCCTATGATTCTTCACGGGTCACACCACTTAAGTAAGCTTATTGTTACGTACGAACACGAGCGGAATCTTCATGTGGGTGCACATGCCTTACGATGTTATGTCCAGCAGCGGTTTTGGATAATCAATGGTCGAAACTTGTGCAAAAAGGTCGTTTTTAAATGCATTTAGTGCTTCCGCACTCAACCGAAGACAGCAGAGCAGCTGATGGCCAACCTTCCTGCTGACCGCGTGCAGCCATCTTGTCTTTTTCTCAATATTGGAATAGATTTATATACTACGCAAGACACCATTCAAAGAATCTATCTCAAATCGTTCAAAATTGTACTATTCTTACAAATTACTGACAGTATTATCAATCGTTTTCACCTTCGGGATTGTATGAAAAAATTGTAAAGTTCAACCAAGTCAAATAAAACTTATTGCAGACTATTAGATGTGTACATCCCTGAAACAATTTTAATTAGATTTTGAAAATTAATATCGGCAAAAATACAAACCGTAGAAGGTTAACATCATCACTGACAGATGAGATAAGCAGACTCAGCTGTTCAGCGAAAGCTCTTGCAATGTCCCGTCGATGCATATCAGCGAACATGGCGTCGCATACTTGTACGAACAGGCCTGGTGATGCCCTAATAGTGAGGGAAATAGCGTTCCAAATGGGAAATTTAGAAAGGGACTGCTCTTGCGGTTCGTTGAAAAATTAGGGAACAAAGAAAAGGGGCATTCTTGGTTTGAAGATCTTGAAGTGAAGGTCGTTACTCGAGGCGAATAAGAAAATTTAAGTATTTTTAAGTTAAAAGTTCATTCTGAAGTGTTTCGGAATTCAATTTTAACAATTTTTAGTCAAACGACTAGTAAATTTGGAGACAGAAGTGTTGAATGGTGGAAAAAAATTACATAAAAAAAAGAAAAACCAGCGGAGCTGAAGAAAATCGACTATTCGTTGCGAAAGAGGAAACTTCGGAGAAGCCAGCAGAATTGATTCCTAAAGGCCAATCAGGGGTTATCAATGAAAAAAAAGCTTTTGCGGACAATGGATGAATAATTTGTGGCGAATACGAAGGATTGTGGTACATTCGAGTGTGCTAGTGCTACAGCTAAGTACCTATTGTAAATAACGAAAACTATTCATAGATCAATATCAGTTTGTATCGAGTATTTTTCATATAATTAGAGTAATTGGCAATTCAACACTTAATTTAAACCTGAATCGCTTGTTGTTGGATCATAGCGACAACATACAATCTTGAAACAAACAAGAAAATTCAACTAAAAGAATAGGATAGTACTTAAATGTTGAATACAAACATGATTTATTAAAGTTTATCGGTTATTTTGAAGAGAAGAAGAACTCTAGCGCACTTGAACCACTAAAAATACTAATGTTCGAAGTACAGTAGAAGAATCGTGCAGGTTTTGAGTGCATATTCTACCACATGAGCTGCCTATTACGGCCAAATTGTTTTAAATGCCACGTTTTACTTTGGTCTCAAGAATGCATTGTAGCTCATATGGTAGAAGGTTTCAGTTATTACCACTGGCATGAATTTCAGCGTTTATGAGAGCAAAACACGGGTTAATAATATTCGTTATGCTTATTTCACAAAATTTTGAAAGCAGCATCTCATACAACATCAATGAAGAAAATGCTCAGTGCCTGCGGCACTGTAACTGAAGTTGGTGTTTGGGGCTGCGATCCGAAAAATTTGCAGAACTTTGGGAATTGAAACATAGGTTATTTCATTGTAAATGTTTCCGGTATGAATACTAACTGTAAGCATTTATTGACACAAAAATAGCACAACCGACTCGTGCTGGCAACCTTTTGCCAGTATCAAAGCCAAGAATATATCACATCTGCTTCACGTTGTTATATTTCATTCGAAGTTATAGGAGTATAAAGAAATTTAGGGTTACCTGCAGCGAGTTTTTTCAAATAATCGAAAGCTTAATATTTGCTGTTTATTGTCACTACAATATCATTACCAATTGAAAATTCTACGATAAAACCGCTTAAACAAAATATTGCAAACAAACACAAAACAAACAATAGCTGGCAACCCTATCGTGGCTTCTCAACCAAATTTGGCTTGAATAATGTCTATAATAAATTCCATTATTTGTATGAAATTCGTATTGATTTCATGACTGCACTGGAAGTTATAGGGCTAAAAGTTTTATTTTCCTGAGCAAATTTTCAAAACCAAAGACACAAAAATTACCATAGCTGGCAGCACCAATCGAATTTTTCAACCAAATTTATATCAAACAGAGTTTAGAGTAAGATTCAGCTACTGTGTCAATTTCATGAAAATCTGGTAACTTATTCACATTTCATAGGGCAAAAAGCAGTTTTTTTTATTTGTAATTTTTCAAGATGGCACCACTGGCACAGAGTTGCCCACAATTCAAAATTGCTTCTATCAGATCTGGTCCTACTTAAGTCCAATGCATTCTATAAATTTCAATTGTATCTGGTTAGTGATTCGTTTGTTCCCGTGAACAGAAGTTTTTGATGCTAAGAATATAGGTTAATCTTTCCAAAGTTTTACTTTGAAAGTGTAGATAAAGTATAAGATTTGTATACAGATTGGATGTATTGTTAGAAACGGACATTGTTTAGGATATTCGATGGTTTGAATTTTTTACATCCAAATTTTTATTTTTTCAAATTCAAGACACCAAAATTATCATAGCTGGCAGCTCCAACCGAATTTTTCGACCAAATTTCTACAAACGCGGTTTGAAGTTAAGTGCAGCTAGTGTATGATTTTCGTCAAAATCGAACGATTAAATCAGAATTTATAGGGCTAAAAGCAGTAATGTTTTTTAGTGATTTTTCACCACTGGCACAGAATCGCCCGCATTTGAAAATCACTTCTATCAGACCTGGTCCTATTTAAAACCAACACATTCTGCAAATTTCAATCAATTCTGGTTATCGGATCGTGAGTTTCCGTGAACAGAAGTAATTGATGCTAAAAATATAGGTAAATTGGGCAAGGGTTACCAGGCGTGCCCGTAATACCATATTAAATTTTGTTTTGTCTATGTAAACAAAGCACAAGATTTACATATGAGTGGCTTTTTTTTAAAGAAGCAGCATTTTTGTAAGAGAGACGATGACTTGGAGGTTTTCATTTTCAGTGCCTGCCCTAGGTACAGGGTTGCCCGTAAGCTCATTAAAAGCCACACAAATCTACAAATAAATAATAGGTCTGTCCCCGTACTGCAATTAATTGCGATTAATTGCAATGAAGCCGTTTTTTGTACTCCGTTTTAGTACGCTTCATTGCAATTTATTGCAATTAATCGTAGTACGGGATATAAGTCCTGAAAATTTCGTAATGATTGAATAGCTCTGTCAAAGGTTATCGCAATTTAAAAATTTTCAAGTTTTCCCGTTCTCTTTTTAGGCACCCAGCACACACATGGGGTTAAAAAATTCCAAAACATTATCTAATTCACATGTAAAACACGTTCGAAATTTATTTTGTTAACTGTTTTTTTGCAAAAGTTATTTGTGTGCGGAATAATAGGTATATTAAAGATATCACTTAAATGGCCGCCGGCGCCAAAGGATTAAAAATTATTAACTTTTTGTGAGATTTGGCACTATTCTGCATATACACCACTGTGTCCTGAAAATTTCAGTTCAATCGGATGGCGCGTTCCTGAGATTTTTTCACTGAAATTTGTTGATGATATATATATATATATATATATATATATATATATATATATATATATATATATATATATATATATATATATATATATATATATATATATATATATATATATATATATATATATATATATATATATATATATATATATATATATATATATATATATATATATATATATATATATATATATATATATATATATATATGTACATCAGAACCACTAGTTTATTAAATCAGGAGTAATTCGACCTTTCTTTTGTTCATTCAGAAAAACAATATTTTTTATTAGTATTATGTCACAATCGAACAATGCAAAGGCAATCTTGATGAACAGTGAATGGAACAAATTGTAAGTTATTTAGTGAAATCGTGAAATCTCAGACATTCTGCCCGGCTGAACAGGCATGTTCAGAGAGATCCAATAGTTTGCAAACCTTTTGCACCGGTATCTTGAATTCCTTTTTTTCATGCCTGATTGTAGCTACTCTGGTTAATCCATCATTGCCTGGATGCAATTTCATTATTTAGCCAATTCTCCATTGTGTTGCGGGCAAAGTTTCGTGCCGAATAATGACGACGTCGCCAACCTTCAAGTCGTCTGTTGCTTTGTGCCACTTTGATCGCTGCTGCAGAGTCCCCAAATATTCATCATGCCACTGTTTCCAAAAGTTTTGCTGCATTTGCCGTAGTTGACGCCAATACGAAAGTCGATTCGTTGGTATGTCGAGTACTGGTTTGTCAGGTATGGCAACAATCGATCTGCCAATCAAAAAATCAGCTGGTGAGAGCGTCAAGTGTTCGTCCAGCGTATCATGTAAAGCCACCAATGGTCGTGAGTTCAAACAAGCCTCAATCTGAACTAGTAATGTGTGTAATTGATCGTAGTAGATAGAGTTTGGCATCGTTGACCTCCCGCAGTTCTCCATGATGTGGAGCTCCAGGTGGTATAAAATGCCATTCTGTACCTCGATTTGCCAATTGCTGTTGTGTATTTGTAGAATGCCATTCCTTAAGATCTTCTTGCATGATTCTATTTGCACACACGAAAGCTGTTCCGTTGTCGCTGTATAGTTTATGACACGGGCCTCGCCTGCTTATAAATCGTGTGAATACGTTGATTAATGCCTCTGCTGATAAATCTTCCGTCAATTCAATGTGCACTGCCTTGGTCGCCATGCAAATGAAAATTGCAGCGTATGTTTTCCTTGAAGTTCGAACCCCTACAAAGCCAATGCGAATGTGGAATGGACTGCAATAATCCACTCCAGCCACTGCAAACGGTGGTGTCGGTATAACTCTCGATCGAGGTAGTAAAGCCATTTGTTGGTTAATCGTAGAATGTCTTTGTCTTCGGCAGATAGTACACGTATGGAAGTTAATACTTCCTACAAAAATTTAATTTTGAATCTTATAAAAACACGTCTTGACGGTTGTACAGAAATATATATTATGTTTTATTTTTAATATATGTCAATTTTACACTTCACTTAGCCTATTGTGTTTTATAATTTTGGTGTTTAGTAAAGTGATGTGTATTGTGTATTGTGGATGTGTAATATATGTGTTCCCACACACGCATGAATACATTGTTTAACAAGTGTACGCGCGTATAAGATCCAATATTTCTGACGAAGAGTTTGTAGGATGAGTTGAATGCCTCCATGCAATGTGTTCTTATGCGCCTGTTGTACGATGAGTTTAGAAAGAACGCTTTCCTTCGCCAAAATGATTGGACTTCGTTGCTCTACGGGAAGTTCAGCATTCTGCAGCCTACTCGCTGCTCGTAGTAAATTGCATGAGTTCAAGTATGGATTGAGAGGGTTCAGTTTACTCGCCATGGTGAGACCAGTTGTTTTGCGTAGCTGATATATTTCAGGACCGAAGTAATTGTTTTGATTAGCCATGATGTACCAGTCCAATGCTTCCTCTATTTCCTTTACGGAAATGATGGTTGAAGTCGTATGGACTTGTTTGCCTTAAGCCGAGTATATTGAAACGGATCGATCGAGTATATTGAAACGGATTATTTGGACTTGTTTGCCTTAAGCCGAGTATATTGAAACGGATCGATCGAGTATATTGAAACGGATTATTTCATTGCCAATTTTTTGTCGAGTCTCGATAAACAATTTTTGCGTGAAACCTGTAAGTTTAGCCTTAATTGGTCTCAGCTCCGATTCCATGTTAATTTTGTCATCTTTTCGGAGAGGCTGTGATTTATTCGTCTCCATAACATCAGCTGGACCATTCCACGAGAGCGGATGATTAATCAATGCTTCTACACCAATGCCACGACTTGCACAATCTGGTGGGTTAAATTGCGTGCTAATGTGATGCCAATTACCAATGTCTGTGTGTTGTTGTATGTAGCCCACTCTATTTGCCACAAATTGTTTGAGTTGAAAGGGTGATTTTTTTAGCCAACAAAGTACAATGCTTGAATCGCTCCACATAGAATATGGAACATTCATGAGCTCCATAGCCTGTCTAGTGTCCATCATGAGTTTTGTGAGAAGATGTGCTGCAGCCAATTCTAGTCTTGGAATTGTGATATCCTTGATTGGAGCCACCCGGGTTTTCGCTGCAATAAGCCTTGTTGTGCGTTGGTTTTCGTCTACGTGCGTAGTGATATATATCACAGCTGCGAAAGCTTTGGAACTAACATTGCAATAGCCATTCAATAGTAATGTACCATCGGGAACAATGCCAAGCCATCTGGGAGTATGTATTTGCTCCGATTTCACCAAGTCGCGGCGGTACGCGAGCCATTCGTCGAGCAATTTGGTTAGAATCGACGCATCCTATTCTAATCCTGCCTTGCTCAGCCTTTGTATAAACATTTTGTTGACTATTGTTACGGGAGCCAATATGCCAGTTGGATCATAAATTCTAGCTGCCTCACGGAGAATCTGACGCTTAGTTGTGGATGGTGTAACCTCTAAATTGATACGATAAAATAATTCATCTGTATACGGATTCCATTGTAAACCAAGAACTGTGGTTTCACTCAAGCAAAACTCCATATTGGTATCAGTGGAGTTGCCAATTATTTGAGCCAAGAATATCGCATCATCGGATTGCCATTGCCTCAGATTAAATAATCCTTGTCGCAGCACTGTGCTTACGTCACGAGCTAATTATATTGCATGATCTCTCGTTGTGACACTTTTCAAATAATCATCGACGTAAAAGTCTCGTAACACGCTTTCTCGAGCATCCTGAATTCGTGGTAAGTCAATGAGAATGTGACAATTGTCTTTAGCACATTACTGCATTGCACGTACAGCAAGATATTGCTGCACTGCACGTATAGCAAGATATGGGCCACTCGCTGTACCATACGTGACAGTTGGCAATTGATATGTTTGCAACGGTTCATTGGGGAAATCTCGCCAAAGTATTTGTTGCCACTTTCGATGCCTTTTATCCACATAAACCATTCTGAACATTTTTTCTACATCAGCCACTATAGCAATAGCAAATCGTCGGAAGCGATGCAAAATGGTAATCAGTAGATCCTGGATGATAGGGCCAGCAATTTGTGTATCATTTAGAGAAACACCATTTGATGATTTAGCCGATGCGTTGAAAACTGTGCGAAGTTTTGTCATAGCGCTGCTTTCCTTGAGCACGGCGTGATGTGGAATGAAATATGATTGCGATGGATCGCCAGGTTGATCGCTAATCGCATGCATGTGACTAAGGTTATGATATTCGCGCATGATTGCAATATATATTTCCCGTAGTCTCAGGTTAGATGACAATCTCCGTTCCAGTTGGTAGAACTGTCGCAGTGCCAGTTGGCGAGAATTTCCAAGTGCCGGTGCATCAGGTCGAAATGGAATTTGCACAAAGTATCGACCATTCATGTCACGGCGATGCGTTCTCGTGAAAATGTCCTCACATATGTCTGCCTCATGTACATTATCGATAGTGGATTCAGTCTCTGTTTGTAACTCAATGAAACATCTTTTGAGTTCGGAGATGGAATGAATCTTCTTTATTTGGTATTCTCTATTTATGCTAATTAATTGCTGACATAATTCGCATCGAAAAATTATTTCCCATGGTATACCGTGAAATCAGCAAATTATGTGTTTGTCTACGAATGTGCATTGCATCAACGAGCAATGAACATACATGGTGCCATGTTATTCTGTCTGGGAATGTGCATGACAGTTAACAGTCATGCATATTCGTGGACTCGAGTTTCATGAAATGTTTTGATGCGTAGACGAGTTTCTATGCACGGTATACCACGGGAATATTATAAATTTGGAAAAATATACATTGTTGTATTACAATTAATTAAATTCTAACATCCTCCCCCTCTTGAAACGCTCTCGGGAGTGATTCAGCAACATTCTCCATTTGAAAATTTTCAGTGGATTGTAGTTTGATAGTCCTTTGCCGGTTTGACCTCCGTACTTTTATTTTCATATGAATTTGCCAGATGGCTGTAATTATGATGATACTCAAACAGAAGTAGCTGACGCCGTAATTATGAGCCTCGTGCAAAGAAATCTTTTCTGGAAGATTAGCTTGCTTGATTTGGTTTAACCTTTGTTTGAGTTGGAGCCACAATTGTTGGTCTAGATTGATGTTTGAAAGGTGCATACGATATATTGGCTCTATCGTTTCTTCGTCCACGTGCTGAGAAAGATTTCCCATGGGATTAAATGAAAATTTCATAGATCCTAAAAACTGGGTATGGCCGGCGATGGTCATGGTTCGATGGTTCAAAATGCATCTTGGATTTAGTTTTAGGCTGCCGCTTCCTTGAAGCTGTAGGGCCTGGATGTTCTTTCCACATAGTGCATCAAAAGTTGTTTCTTCTTTCACGACGTTTATCCAATGGTTGGTGGCACTCAGTTGGATCCAGGTATTTTTGCTTTCGGATATGTGTACAGTGCAAGATGAAGAAATATTGGCTGCATGAATTAGAAACAAAATTTCACAATTATACATGTTGGATTGAGCAGTATGAATCGGGTGCCGTTGAGGACAAATAAGTTCATTTTCCGTTAGCTGGAGACATTTTTTACGTTCTTCTCCAGACATTGGAAAGAAATTGTCTCGCTTTAGATTCACTGCTAAATATCTGGTAGATGGTTGAATGGCAGCAGAAACATTTTTTAGTACGGCTGGCACAGAGTATAGCGCGAGTAACTGATACTCTTCTGCTGTGGTTAGGGGTATTCGCATATCAAATATCAAGTTGTTTTCTGTAGTTCTAGTTCGGACGGTAACTATGCTGTAGAGCAGGGGTGGGCAACCTGATACTGGTATGATCGACATAAATTTTTTTAATTTATAAGCCATCGACTTCGAAAAGTGGGTTAAATTAAAAATAAATAAAAATTTAATTAAGGCCTCTATTGACATTAATATATTAAATATATTGTGCAATGTATTTTATTAATAAATATTTTGGATTAATTTTTGATTTTATATATGCGTGACACTCCATTTCATCAAAAAGTATTGTAGAGTTAGGCTTGTAAGCACTGATGCACAATCGAATAGATGCCATTAAGTGGTCATCAGTCAGAGAACTCCTAAGTTGCGATTCGATGTTTTTCATTTGAAAAATGCAAATATCCTCATTGCCACCAGTCTCAATAATGGATATTTTTTACGGTAATAAAATCCAAAAATAATTTTCATTTGCGCGTGCTATTGTTAAAATTTGCGCGTGCTATTGTTAAAACTCTAGATCCGATGAATTCAATTGTAAAGTATGAGCTAGATTTGATGAAATATCCTCGTTATCGAATTCTCTAAAAGGAAGTGAAATAAATTCAAAAATCGGTTGAAGGTTATTGAGATTTGCAAATCGTCTCTCGAATTCTTGTTTAAAATTTTCCAGTTCAGGACACAACATTTCAATATTACATTCACCAGTAGGTTAGGTTAGGTTGTACCAGTTGACACAAGGCCACACATAGACATATTGGTCCATAGTGATACCAGATAAATGGGCCATGAGAAAAAAATTCAGGCCAAGCGGCCATCGAAGGCCCCGGACTTTTTCGTGAACTGAAGGATGTCTTTCAGCTTTTGCATTTTACATTCACCAGTAAGTTTAATTTGTTTTTCTAAATATGGAAAACATTTCTTAATTTTGTCTGTTTAATTGTGAAGCAAAAGGTTTTAAGTTTACTTAAAAAACATTTACCGAACTCAACAAGTCAACAATATTTTCCTTTTCCTTGTAATTGTAAATTAAGCAAGCTGTAACGGCCCATAAAATCCGTAAGAAATGCTAATTTCTTTACCCATACTGGATCTTGCAATTGTTCATGTTTTTCTCCCAATGTGTCCAAAAATGCAATAATTTCAGGCAAAAGATTTAGGAACCTTTGCAAAAAGCTTCCTCAGCTAAGCCATCTAAAGCTTAGTACTGCTTTCGATTTCACGTTAAATTTTCATGCAAATTTTCACGTGAATATTATTTCGGCGAACATTTAGCTTGAAAAAAAGCAGGAGTTGTACTCACTTTTAAGCGTGAAAAATTGCTTGGAAGATGCATTCGCTTTGAAAATGCAGATAGCTTTGGCACCTGTCTCCAATCATTTCACGCCAATTTAGTATGCGCAGCTCATTCCTTAGGCTAGTACTGAGTTAATCGGGAAGCTAAATTTTGAATTGTCTCCATTATCTGGTCATTCTTTCGAACGAAAATTTTGAAAATGGAGAAAAGCGGAGACACTTATCATTTCTGACGGATAAGATGTCAGGAATTTCAATTTTCGAACGATTTTGTTATTGAAAAGACATTTACACAATTCAATTTTCAAATTCAAACCCCAAATGTCACTTTTTAGCTCGAAAGAATGAACTGCACAAATTAAGGTATGTTCCCGTACTACGATTAATTGCGATTAATCGCGATTAATTGGAATGCAGCTGTTCCCTTACACCGTTTTACTGAAAACTGAAAATTTCCCCTCTTTCAATAAAATTCAGTAGGGTCTGAGCTACTGAAAAATACTGAAAAGTGTCAAACGGAATAAATATTTTCAAATGTGCGCGACGAGTAACATATTTTTTGCGTAATGTTGCTATGAAAGTCGAATATTTTAGTGGCCATAATTTATTGCCGCTTAGGATGACTTTATAATCACTATTGTTCTCCCAAAACCAAAAACTGACACTTTCAGTTGTCAATTTTCAGGAAATACAATGAGAGCGTTCCCGTACTTTTCATGAAATTCCCCAACACATGATTGAGGAAAATTCAGTAAAATTCAGTTACTGAAAGTACGGGAACAGACCTTTAAATTGGCGTGAAAAGATTTTAATATCAAATTTTATTTTATCTAAAATTGAGATTAACCTTTGTTGCGCTGTGTGTGTGCGACAATTTACTGTCTTGGTAGCAGGGAGACGAATGCAAATGCAGGCATGGTGTATAGCGGGAAGCAAAAATATAAAGTGTGTACTTTAGAACAGAGAGATTTAAGGAAATGAAACAACTGTATACGTATACGAGATTTAGTGAAGCAGTTTTACTAAAATGATATAAATCTATAAATTGCACAAATCGAGAGCATAGCTATCCCGGATTTTCCCGCTAGCTTCTCCGCCACCAAGCCTCTGCGAGCTTTTGTGTGACTGAAACTGCGTGGACTGTCCGATTGGATATATTAAGCCAAGGCCCATTTCAAAATGTACTGAATAAATCTTCTACTAAATTTTTAGTTCACATTTTAAATTAACCTAGTAAATTATTAAAAATGTCTATGATCGACTATCGAACTGTTTGCGATCGACCGGTCGATCGCGATCGACCGTTTGCCCACCCTTGCTGTAGAGTTTATGGATTGATTCCGGCGAAATCGGGAACATTTGATTTTCTGGTAAATTTTCTCTGATTATTTGCAATTGTTTCCTTAATTGTGTCGGTGTTATTAATAATGGATTTAACCTTCCTTGATAGGTGTTGGTTATTACTTGTAATAATACATTTTGTATGTCTGTGAAGTTGAATAGCAGGATTGTAGTATGCATAGCAATTGAACTAAAGATGTTTGTTAAGGTTTCAATGTGTAGCGTCGTATTCGTCAAATGCTCGAATTGAGTTTCGATAAATTTAAATTGTTGATTGATATGCCTATTTTCCTTTACCAATATGTTTGAGGTGCAATCAAGTATCATTTTTTGATTTTTTAACAATTCTAATAAATATGCTTCATTTTGCTTTACCTTTCTTATGTCTCCTTCATACTGGTTGGCGAATTCCTCGTCCAGTACACCAAACAAAGCTTTCCGAGAAGCGCTCGATGCGCAGAAGAAGTTGATGCGTAGATGAGGGTTCTACAGGGGAACCTGCAAAGATGCCGCCCTGCGGATGATTTACTCACGCAGCTTATGCAAGAATCCAGAGCTCAAATCGCAATGATCAGCGAACCATACCGAAGGAGAAATCCAGAGACATGGTATTCAGACACTTCGGGCTATGCAGCTTTATGGGTTGCAGACACTCGGAAAGTCCGGGTTGATCGGCGAGGTTCGGGCGATGGATATGTTTGGATTGAAAACTGCGGCATCAGTTTTGTCAGCTGCTATTTTTCACCGAACGACCCAATAATGGAATTTCGTAGAAAGATAGAAGCATTAGAAGACGCTCTTCGAGACCTTCCTGGCAAACTGGTAGTAGCTGGTGACTTCAATGCGAGAGCCTTGGAATGGGGGATGCCGACTCAAAACACAAGAGGGAGATTAATTATGGAAATGGTGTCCAGGCTGAGTATGGTCGTGGTGAACAGGGGCTCAACACCAACTTACCGCAGGCCAGGCTTCGGTGAGTCCATTCCCGATATAACTCTTGTCTCGGAGACGTTGTCCATGATGACAAAGGATTGGAGGGTGATGGAGGAGTACACTGGAAGTGACCACAACTATATTACTTTCTGGCTGTCGGAGGAAAGCCCGGCCCCTCAGAACTTAAGACGGAAGATACTCGGGTGGAATATTTCAAAGTTGGATAGGGGGAAGCTTTTGGAGTCACTAGGTAACAGCTTTACTGACGAAGTCAGCGCAGGACAAGCAGGGGTAGCAATGGGCTCTGGGGAAATAGGTACGGTTGTAAATTCGACCCTGGGCGAAATTCGGCGAGCGTGCAATGCGTCGATGCCACTTCGAAAGTCACTACCGGGCAAACAGAGCGCTTATTGGTGGACTGAGGAGATAGCGGAACTAAGACGAAGAGCTCTAGCATGCAGGCGTAGGGCACAGCGGTCTATTGGACGACCGGAAGCGTTGCTACTTGTCACCACCCACAAAAAGGCAAAAAAAGAACTGGGAATAGCTATAAAACGGAGGAAAAGGCAAATGTGGCAAACTTTATGCGAAGAAGTGGACCGGGACCCGTGGGACCAGGGTTACAAAATAGTATCGGGTAGGCTGGGCCGCATGTGTCCCGACCCACCCATGGAGGCGGATGTCCTGAGGAATATTGTAGATTCACTGTTCCCAGCGCACGATGTAAGAGCAGAGAACAACCACACAGTCCGCCAGGAAGATATCCCTTTGTTCACTGAAGAAGAACTACGAAGCGCGAGTGCCAAAATGAAGAACCGAAAAGCCCCAGGTCCGGACAATATTCCAGTAGAAGTCCTAAAGGTAGTGGTGGAACGACACCCGTCAACATTGCTACGCATGTACAATGAATGTTTACTAGCGGGTGTCTTTCCGTCACCCTGGAAAGTGGCGCGACTTGCCCTAATTTCAAAGGGAAAGGGAGATTTTAACACACCATCAGCGTACAGACCTCTCTGCATGCTGGACACTGCGGGGAAACTTTTGGAAGGGCTGCTGAAACCTCGACTTAAGGCAGCTATACGAAGAACAGGTGACCTCTCGAAAAACCAACATGGATTTCGCAGTGGCCACTCAACAATAAGTGCCATCTGCGAAATAATTAGCGCAGTAGATCGCGCAGAGGCCGCTTGTCATCGAACTAGACCCATTGTGTTTTTGGTAACGCTGGACGTTCGTAACGCCTTTAACTCGGCGAGATGGACAGACATACTGGATTCTCTTCAGCGACATTTTCAAATAGAGGAATACTTGCTGGCAATGGTACGGGATTACCTGAAAGATCGCCATTTGATCTATGAAACGAATCAGGGAACTGTACGCAAAACCATTACAGCTGGGGCAGCACAAGGATCCATTCTCGGGTCAGACCTATGGAATGTTGCGTATGATGGTCTCTTGCGCCTCGAAATGCCGGAAGACGTGCTCTTGGTGGGCTATGCTGATGATGTAGCCGCTGTCATCACGTCGAGAAATCCTCATCTCGCCCAACTCAAGCTCAATCAAGTAATGAGAAGGGTCGAAGCCTGGATGGAAAGCCATGGTCTCCAGCTGGCGATCGCGAAAACTGAGATTGTCATGCTGACCAAAAGAAGAATACCAACCATTATACCCATGACGGTTGGCTCTGAAGTACTTGAGACCAGGAAATCGGCTAAGTATCTTGGAGTGATATTGGACTCGAAGCTGGCTTATGGGGAGCACATCCGAAAAGTATGCGAAAGGGCGCTACTGTCTGTTATCTCGCTTGGGAGACTCATGGCAAACGTTCGCGGTCCTAGTCCGAGTAAACGTAAGCTCCTTATGACAGTGGCTCATTCAATGCTGCTGTATGGCGCGGAGATATGGGCCACTGCGTTAAGGTTTGAAAAGTATCGAGCTAGGATGGTGAGCGTCCAGCGTAGGGGAGCGCTGCGAATTGCAAGCAGCTATAGAACAGTTTCAGGAAACGCCGTGTTAGTGATAGCGGGAGTAATCCCAATTGATCTATTGGCGAACGAACGCAGGCAAGTGTTCCTGAACACAGCAGAAGTGGGAAGAGAAATCTTGGTTGCTCAAGCACGAGCGCGAACGCTTGAGCTTTGGGAGGAGCGTTGGGCTACGAGCTCGAAGGGAGTATGGACGATTAGGCTAATTCGCGCCTTAAAACCTTGGCTTAATCGCGACCACTGTGAAATAAACTTCTACCTGTGCCAGTTCCTATCGGGCCACGGCTACTTCAGGAAATACCTTCACAGAATGGGGAAAGTCAGGACGGAGTTCTGTAAATACTGTGCTAAGGAAAGTGATGACGCTTTGCATACCTTCTTCCATTGCGCCCGCTTCAGAAGAGAGCGACACATGCTTTTCTCTACAATTGGCCCTGTGACGCCGGAGTCAATCGTGGAGATGATGCTACAGTCAGAAGACGCCTGGTCAGCTGTGTCAGCATATGTGGAGCTGGTATTGCGCTTAAAAAAAGAGGAAGGATGTCTCATAGACTCCTGAAAGCTTGACAGAACGGAAGTAAGCCAATGGGACACCTGATGGGTGGAAGTAGCACGGCCGAGTTGAAGTAATGCGAAAGCGGTTCCGGCTAGGACCTACGTGGTCGGCGGGTGACGTTTTTTAGTGAGTAAGAATCTCACATAATCTTGTTTAGTTCGCAAGATACCTATTGAAGGTTTTTGACATCCGCTCCCAAAAAAAAAAAAAAAAAAAAAAAAAAAAAAGTACACCAAACAAAAGATGTGCGGCCGACCCGATAATATTCAAGGGAGATCTTCGGACTCGCCCTTATTTTTGATACAATAGCTCATTTTTGTGCTGGATTTTAGAATGCAAATGATGAAATTGGGAAGCAATAGAATTGCAATATTGTCCAATGTATAGTAATTTGTCTTGAGCTGAACATATTCCTATGAGCCTTGTAATGTACCCTGCTAACTTTTCATACTCTATCCAATAATTGGTTAGATCATAAAACGTAATTATTTTCCAAGTGCTGTCTGTTAGCTTGATTCGATTGATTTCTTCGAAGTAAATGCCCGGGTTGTTTTTAAATGGTATTATTTCTGCCGTTTCTCTAATGTGTGAAATTTATGCCTCGCCGAAAATTGGAAATACTAGCAGTACGCAAATTAATGTCTGAAGTAAAGTACTTCTTCCTCGTTTAGGGGATATGGGCAGATTGTTGACTTCTGCTCTTTTCCGTGATTTACTTTGGTGAGCCAGTATTAGATTGGAACAAACAGGAGCAATTTTCTGTCGTCTTACGCTGTCATTCCTGGTGTTGTCCTCTGTCTCCGAATTGACTAAATTATCTTCAGTGCATGGTAACAAGCTGATTGTGTTAATTGCTCGTGAAATTATACCCGTAGCTGTTTTTACCTCAACTACTCTTACTTTTTTATCTGGTCCCTGAATGACCTTTATTATTCGTCCCATACGCCATTTCAGTGGAGGAAGGTTTTCTTCCTTTAGAATGACTAGTCTCCCAGACTCTATAATTTGTTTGGCTTGTTGCCATTTGTGTCTTGGCTGCAAATTTTGTAGGTATTGTTTAGACCACCTACGCCAGAAGTCTGCATGAACTGCTCTTACGAGTTTCCATCTGGTCAAAAAGGGAATTGTGCCAGAATGCAGCTGCGGGTCAGGTATAGTTGTTAAAGGTCACGATTTCGTTATGATAAGTTAATATATTTGGCTTGAAAAAATTTTTTACCTCTTTCTTTAAATTATTTAATATTTTTTATTGGTTTAAAGATTATTTTAAATTTGTTTATTACATGAACAATATTTAGTAAAGTTAATAGAAATTTGAGTTTCTATCTTATGTTTTCAAAACATATGCTTAATATCAAGCTCATTAACTATTATTTAAGAAGTTGGTTGTCCTATGAGAAAATGGCCTGTTGTTAATGCCTGCAGATCGTTGGGATCTGCCGACATTTGGTGTATTGGCCGGGAGTTTAGCACAGCTTCGACTTGACAGACTACGGTGTTTAGTTCTTCATATGTCAGTGACGCGCTTCCTGCTACTCGCTTTAGGTAGTATTTTGTGGATTTGATCCCGGCCTCCAATAGTCCACCAAAATGAGGGTATCGTGGGGGAATGCGTAGCCATTCAATTCCTTCATCTGCACAAGATTTTTCAATTTCTTGGAGCTGCTTATTGAAGAGCGTATAGAGTTCGTGGAGCTCTGAATTCGCTCCGACAAAGTTTGTAGCATTGTCGCTGAAGATTTTAGCTGGCCGTCCACGTCGTGCAATAAAGCGTTTAAGGTTCCCAATAAAGGCTGCTGATGTCAAGTCAGAGACAAGTTCAAGGTGAACTACCTTGGTAAAAAAGCAAACGAAAAGTGCTACATATGCTTTGACTGGTTTTTTCCCCACGAATCTTGAAGTGGATTTGGATGGGCCGACAAAAATCGACTCCCACGTGAAGAAATGGCCTCGATTGCTGAACTCTTTCTGCTGGAAGGTCACCCATCAATTGCGTCAAGAGTTTTGGTTTAAGCCGAGCGCACAGCATGCATTGCCAGACAGTTTTGTTTGCCATTCCTTTTCCGTTTATACACCAGAAAGTTTGCCGAGATATGTACAAAAGTGCTTGTGGTCCTACATGCAAGTACTTCTGATGAAGGTGTTTAAAAATCAGTGACGTAACTTCATGAGCAGGAGAGATCAGCAAAGGATGTTTGGCTTCGAATGAAAGATTGCTGTTTTGCAGACGTCCTCCAACGCGTATGAGCCCATTTTCGTCCAAGAAGGGTACAAGAGAGCGAAGATTGCTGTCAGGAGCAACACTTTGGGTTTTCTTCAGATGTTTGATATCATCTGCGAAGCTTTCTAGTTGCATAGCGGCTACAATTGAATTCAATGCTTGCTTCATCTCCTTTGCGTCAGGTGTTCTGCCGTACATCCTTTTTTCTTTAGGTAGTTTGCAGTTTTGAATAAACCGTAGTATGAAAGCGGTCGTCTCCTGTAGTCGTTTGAAATTGTTGTTATGTTGTATGAGCCGTATGACTGATGCTACTGCTGCACCAGAGCTAACTAATACCATTTTTTGTCTTCGTGTTTCGGGAAGTTCAACTGTTGATAGCTCCAATGCAGAGGTCTTTGACGGCAGTGGCTGGTGTAGAAAAGATGGTCCCTCGAATCAAAGTTTATTTGACAGTAGTTCGCTGGGAAACATGCCCCTTGAAACGATGTCGGCCGGATTGTTTTGTGAATCAACGTGCTGCCATATGCCTTCTACTGTCAAACTTTGTATGTAAGCCACCCAGTTACCGACGAAAGTCGTAAATTTTGATGAGGGTGATGATATCCATTGCAGTACAACTTGTGAATCGCTCCAATAATACTCGCAGTCGATTATTGTTTGTATTGAACCCTTTACCTTTCGCATGAGCTGAGCGAGTAATTTTGCAGCACAAAGTTCTAACCGTGCAACGGTCGTTCGTTTGGTAGGTGCGACTCGGCTTTTTGCGCACACTAGTGCCACATCAATTTGCCCATAGGTATCTTCAGTGCGCATGTAGACGCATGCACCATATGCCTGCTTGCTGGCATCAGAAAACCCATGAAGCTGAGTACTTCTTCGTTTCGTGGTATTCATTACGTATCGTGGTATCTTTAGTGTGCTTAGTGTTGAAAGCTGAGATCTGTAGTCGTACCACCTCTTTTGCAGTGTGTCTGACAATGGCGTATCCCAATCAGTTTTCATTTCCCACAGTTGCTGCATAAATATTTTTGCGAGCACTACAACCGGGTTGACTAGTCCAAGAGGATCAAACAACTGAGACATTTGTGCAAGAACAATTCGTTTTGTTATTGGCTGTCTGAGATCTTGGGTAGCTACGTTTATGGTAAATTGATCAGAAGATGGATTCCAGATTAATCCCAACGCCTTCACCCCACAGTTCTCTTCGAGCTTGGTAACATCGAATTCTGTCGCTCTATCATTTGCTGCTATTCGGTAAAGCAGAGTTGGGTTATTGGAGCACCACTTATGTAAATGGAGTCCTCCCCGCTTCAGCATATCAATTAACTGTTGCTGAAGGCTTATTGCTTCTTGAAGATCATCAGTACCAGTCAACAAATCGTCAACGTAAAAATCTTGCCGCCTCACCTTAGCTGCCAACGGGTAATGCGTTTCTTCTTCATCTGCTAGTTTTAGAAGACATTTTCTTCCTAAGTATGGAGCACTTCTTGTTCCATAGGTGACTGTTTTTAGCCGATAAGTCTCTATTTTATGTTTAGGGCTTTGTCGCCAGAGCATCAGCTGGAAATTTTGATCCTCGTTGTGTATCAAAATTTGGCGAAACATTTTTTGAATATCAGCTGTGATTGCGTATTTATGAGTTCGAAATCGGACTAAGATACTGAACAGATCTTGTTGAAGCGCTGGCCCAGTGTGCAGTACATCGTTAGGGGATAAGTTGGTTGAAGTCTTCGCCGATCCATCAAAAACAACACGCAACTTGGTCGTTGAACTATCTGATGGCAAGACACAGTGATGTGGTAAGTAGTAGTTGGCCTTGCTATGATCTAATGCATGGACCAGTTCTAGGTGACCCAATGCTAGATATTCTTTGACAAAGTCCGAATACATGGCATACAGCTCAAGATTTTTTTCAAACCTCTTAAAAAGGCTTCTCAGTCTCAGTTCTGTCAACTGCCTTGATGAGCCTAATCAAGACGGTTGGCGTAAAAATGGCAAGCGAACAATTAATCGGCCGTCACAGCTCCTGGAGACTGCTAAGTCAAAGAAATCTTCACATTGCTTCTCGTTGTCTGACAATGGAGAGGCTATATGTTCGACTTCTTTGATTTCCCAGAAGTGCTCCAGTTGCTGGTCCATGTTGGTTAAGGTGCCACAGAATGCCTTTTTTGTTGCAGCTCCAGTGATTTTTCCCATTGCTACCCATCCGAGTTGCGTGTTTTGTAGGAATGGCAAGTTAGGACCCACTGACATTTTCCCATTACACATCAGAGAGCAGAATAGCTCGGCACCAATCAACATATCTATACCTTTAGGTTTGTTGAATTTAGTGTCAGCCAGGGATATATTTGAAGGTATCGGCCAATTTGTAGTATCGACGCTTTGAGTTGGATGCTCTGTCGTTATTTCTCTTATTACCAGTGCTTCTAGTGGCGTTTGGTATTCTGAGACTAGGGACTTTAAATTTAAATATACCCGTTGTGTCGACTTTTGCGTAGTGTTCCCGATCCCAACAATTTCTTGGCTCTCGCGTTTGCCCTTGAGCCCCAGTTTGTTGCAGAACTTCTCCGTGATAAGATGCAGCTGGGATCCCAAATCTAGCAAGATTCTTCCTCGGATTGGTTTTCCATAACGATTGTCGATTGAGACTTCTGCCGTCGCAAGAAGAACATATGGCTTAGCGTGCTTTGGGTAGTGTGCAGCTAGTGTTTTGTTTGCTGCGATAGCTTTGCTACTTTCCTGGACGCTGAAATCATGCACTTTCGGTTCTTGGTGTAGTAGTGTATGATGGCGTTTTCCACATTTCGAGCAGCTGCGCGATGTGCAAAGTTTCACAGCATGACCAGGCTTCAAACAGTTGAAGCATAGTTGCCACTTAGTTATGGTTTTTTTCTATCGGTAGCGTCCATATTGACAAACATACTACACTGGTGAAGGGAATGTGCCCCTTTACACATCTTGCAACTGTTATTGCTTGTAGTCAAAGCTATTTTGGGAACCTTCGTTGTTTTACTACCTATTGCCTCTAGAGCCTGGAATCTTAACTCTAAGAAATCCAGAAATTGACCCATTGTTGGTAGGTCTCTTGGAGTTTTCAGAGACCGTTCAAAAGCTACATGTGTTGTGCTGTCTAGTTTTTTTAACAGTAGAAATATCAGTATCGGGTCCCATTGTTCCACACTGACGTCCAAAGCTTGAAGACCTCTCATGCATTCCTGTGTAACATCATGCAGTCCCTTAATGGTATTCGCCGATTCGTTACTGATTCTTTGAGACCAGCTTGTTAATGACTGAACTCACTAACAAACGTCTATTTTCATAACGTGACTTTACAAGTCTCCATGCAGACTCGTAGTTTTTGTCACACACTGATAAGTGCTTAATCAGCGATTCTGCTTCCCCTACAAGATTCGACTTCAAGTAGAAAAGTTTCTGCGCTGGCCCTTAGTTGCTCTGACCAATCAGCTGTGAGAACAAATCGTGAAACTCTTGCCATCGCAAGTAGTTTCCGTCGAATTTCGGCAGCTGTATCCGAGGCAACTTTATGTTGGTATTTGGCGTCGATGCAGCCAAGTGCCCAGCTTCCATCATTTTTAGTTGGAGATCCTCCAATTCTTCCTCCATTTTAGTATAATAGTCAATATCGTAGTCAGTTGGAACCTCATCTGAGCCTAAGATATTAAAGTGCTTCTCTTGAATTGCCTCCCAATGCCTAGATATTATTTTCAGCTGCGATTCCACAAACTGCGCTGGTTGCTCTGCACTCAGCCTATCTCTGAGCCGCGCCATAATCTGCCTGAGAGTTTTCATCAGAATTTGCTGCGTGTTGATCAAAGACAACTTCTTGCTAGATGTTTCTGCGGGAATTTTGGATGGAGCCTCGCCTGCTGATGAAGTTGCCAACCGCTGATCGATCTGACCCAGAAGGTTGAATGCCACCTTCTTAACTTGTTCGTAGTAACTGCTGGCTACGCATGGAGAGCCCTTATGCGCTTCAATGACTTCTTGCAGGTCCTGGTCGTTTTGTTGAAACTGCTGCCAGTGCTGAAGGAGCTGACTTCTCTTGGACTCCAGGTAGTCTAGAGTTTTTCTTACCTGCGAATCCTTGGCGTAGTTCCTTGCCATCCGTTTGATTTCATCTCCTAAAGCCTGCTGCTTATTTATGAGGTCCGACATCTTTAGCTAAGTCCTGTCACGGTCGCCAATGTTTGTAACTCAATGAAACGCCTTTTGAGTTCGAAGATGGAATGCATCTTCTTTATTTGGTATTCTCTATTTATGCTAATTAATTGCTGACATAATTTGCATCGAAAAATTATTTCCTATGGTATACCGTGAAATCAGCAAATTCTGTGTTTGTCTATGAATGTGCATTGCATCAACGAGCAATGAACATACATGGTGTCATGTTATTCTGTCTGGGAATGTGCATGACCGTAAACAGTCATGCACATTCGTGGACTCGAGTTTCATTAAATGTTTTGATGCGTAGACGAGTGTCTATGCACGGTATACCACGGGAATATTATAAATTTGAAAATATATACATTGTTGTATTACAATTAATTAAATTCTAACAGTCTCATTGACTTCGAACAGCTGTCGCAGAAGTGTGTCAGTGCGTTCGTCGTCGTTGATATTTACTGACAGTGAACACAACCCAGCCAAGTTGGGTCGCCTGAGCGCATGTTTCATTATCATTACCACATATTATGCCATCAAAAATTAATTGACCCCATACCTCAGCACCAATCAATGCATCAATTCTTCTACTGATTCCAAATTTTGGATCTGCCAACGTCAAGTTGCGTATATGTTGCCAACAATTTTCGTTGATCTGAGCCAATGGAGTCAGTGATGTTATTTTGTCAATAATGTAAAGCTCGATGCCAATTCGATATGACGGATTTATATTCGACGTTAATCTAACATGCGTCTTGCCACGTGTATAAGCATGGACTGAGTCTCCAATTCCCTCAATTTGTATTTCGCAATGCTGCCTACGAAGAGCCAAACCATTAAAAAAGCGTGAAGTCACAAAACTAACCTGTGAACCAGGATCGCAAAGTACTCGACACGGATGTTTGTTGCCAAAGCCATCAGATATCTGCACGATTGCCGTTGCCAAAAGGACAATTTGGTCAAGAATGACCGCGAATGTTTTGACTGGTTCAGTAAGTCATGCTATATTACGCGGTGTGCCACCTAATGTTGGCGGTGCAAAAATCGGAGCCTTTTTATTTGTTGTTAGATTCGACGTCTGTGTCCAAGCCATAGTTGATGATGCTGATCTTGGTTGAATGTCCGGGACGCAAACAGTTTAAACAAAGGTTCGAATCTTTGATTTGATTTAAGCGCTCAGCCACTGGAAGCGATGTGAGCTTTGAACACTTGCTAATGCGGTGTGATTTCTCATTGGAGTATTCGCAATATCCAGGGGATGCCGCTGCCAAATTTGATTTTATAAATCGTGCCTTTTTTCCCCAAATCGTTTGTTCTGCTACAGTCTACTCAAAATTTTCTCTCGAAATTCCTCACAGGAGGCACCAAAAAATGTACATCAGAACCACTAGTTTATTCAATCAGGAGTAATTCGACCTTTCTTTTGTACATTCAGAAAAACAATATTCTTTATTAGTATTATGTCACAATCGAACAATGCAATTGATGAAAAATGAAGGGAACAAATTGTAAGTGATTTAGTGAAATCGTGCAATCTCAGACAATATATAGGTATATATATAAATATATATATATATATATATATATATATATATATATATATATATATATATATATATATATATATATTTATATATATATATATATATATATATATATATATATATATATATATATATATATATATATATATATATATATATATATATATATAATATATATAAGAGAATTTCAAATATAAAGGTATATAAAACATTAATATTACTATTAGCATGGAATGTAAAATTATTTATTTATTTGAATTCAATATCTTATTCACATAGTTATTGGATTAGCATGGAATGTAAAATCATTTCTTTATTTGAATTCAATATCTTATTCACATAATTATTGGATCAGCATGGAATTCACATAACCATTGGACAAAAGGGAAGTGTAACGATTGGTGTAAACCGATCCCAGCCGGGTTTGGGATCTTGTAATAGTTTTATTTCAATACTGTCATCTGAGTTTTAATTTTTCATCTATTGAACCTGATTGGTTTTCTTTCTTTCGTAAGGTTCAGATAGTTCTTGTAGACAATACATAGATGCCTTTTCATTATAATTTTAGTTAGATATTATTTTGTTTCTTTTTCTCTCTTTTCTATTTCTTTTATTATGGGTTTATATCAAATAACAATGTGTGAGTAAATTATTTTAAGAAAAATAATGATTTCTCCTCACCATCGTCTGTCCTTGCATGTTTGTTTGTAAAAATGTGATTTCCGCGTGCCGTAGCACCAAAGTGACTCTTTTTCTGCGCAAAACCCACGCCAGACTGCGTTAGCCCGCAAAATCAGGCAAGCTGGCCAAAATAAAAATGAGTCCTTTAAAATAAAAAATTATGTTGCTTTAACGGCGGCTCGGCTGAGAAGTCGTGATGCAACAAATAGCGCTCAAACAAATATTTTGGCGAAAACTATTGGCAATATGATTTTAATTTATTTTTGCTTTCAGATATACTTTTACGTCAACTGAGATTCAGTTTTAGTTTTATACAAGTTCATTTCCGTTTAGGTTTCATTTGGCTCTGTATGAACAATCGGATAAGCTGGGGTGTTCTTTGTTCGTGGGAACACTGCGTTACCTCAGTTCTTTTTAATTTTCTTTGGCCATAAGCAGCAATATAGTATGATCTTTCCTAACAGATTTAACATAGGTATAGCTTTGCTTTTGCTCTTACAGTATCTAGTTTATTGTTCCAGTAGTTCAATGATTACCAATCAAGTCGAGCGGTCGTCAATGCAGCATAGGCGCCCGTTTTGTGCTACTGTGTCTGTCTTGAAATTTGTTCTTACAATATTTGTTAAATACAGATTGTGGTGGTTGTTGAGATGATGAGTCAGAAGGAACCAAATATCTCCTAATGATAGGATAGTCTTATGTTTGTAATAAGGCAGTAATGACTTCATTTGATGTTATCGCGAACAAATTCCTTGCTGGCACGTCTAAGCGCTTAGTTTCGGTCTGTGTCTACATGTTGATGTGTTATTCGGATAGAACTCGTTGAGCCAGACCTGACAAAAATAGTTGAGTGATCATCTGCAAGACAATTTGTGTTGAATTTTAACCGTACTTCCATCCTATTTCATGTCCCACTCCTGATGGTGAAGGCTACCAATAATTATTTTTTACTTACGCGCTATCCGATTGAACTGAAATTTTCAGGACACATTGGTGTGTATGCAGAATAGTGCCAAATCTCACAAAAAGTTAATAATTTTCAACTCTTTGGCGCCGGCGGCCATTTTAGTGATATTTTTAATATACCTATTATTCCGTACACAAATAATTTTTGCAAAAATAAAGTTTACGAAATAAATTTCTTACGTGTTTTACATGTGAATCGGATATTGTTTTGAAATTTTTTAACCCCATGTGTGCGCTGGGTGCCTAAAAAAAGAACGGGAAAACTTGAAAATTTTTAAATTGCGATAACTTTTGACAGAGCTATTCAATCATTACCAAATTTTCAGAGCATATTGGTATTAGTTAGTTGAAGATTTGTCTAGCTCTTAATGAGGGTGCGAGCTAGGGCGGGCACTGAAAATGAAAAGCTCCAAATCATCGTCTCTCTTGAAAAAATGAAGCTTCTTCAAAAAAAGCCACTCATATGTAAATCTTGTGCTTTGTTTACATAGATAAAAAAAAATTGTATATGGTATAACGGGCACGCCTGGTAACCCTTGCACAATTTACCGATATTTTTAGCATCAAAAACTTCTGTTCACGGAAACTCACGATTCGATAAGCATAATTAATTGAAATTTGTAGAATGTATTGGTCTTAAATAGGACCAGATCTGATAGAAGTGACTTTGAAATGCGGGCGATTCTGTGCCAGCGGTGCCATCTTGAAAAATCAATTAAAATAGATAACTGCTTTACGCCCTATAAACTCTGATTCAATCGATCAATTTTGACGAAATTCATGCAGTAGCTGCACCTCACTTCAAACCACGTTTGTAGAAATTCGGTCGAAAAATTCGGTTGGAGCTGCCTGCTATGATAATTTGGGTGTCTTAAATTTGAAAAACAAATAAAAATTTGGAAGTGAAGACATTCCCACCATCGAATATCCTAAAAAATGTCCGCTTCTTACAATACATCCAATCTGTTTACAAATCTTATGCTTTATCTACACGTTCAAAGTTAAACTTTAAAAATTTCATGTCGGACAAGAACGGTAACCCTTTCCAAGTTAACCCATATTTTTAGCATGAAAAATTTCTGTTCACGGGAACTCACAAATCAATAATCAGACACAATTGAAATTAACAGAATTCATTGGACTTTAGTAGGACCAGGTCTGACAGAAGCGATTTTGAATTGTAGGCAACTCTGTGCCAGTGGGGCCATCTTGAAAAATTACAAAGAAAAAAAAACTGCTTTTTGCCCTATGAAATGTGAATTATTAACCAGATTTTCATGAAATTGACACAATAGCTGAACCTTACTCTAAACTCTGTTTGATATAAATTTGGTTGAAAAATTCGATTGGTGCTGCCAGCTATGGTAATTTTTGTGTCTTTGGTTTTGAAAATTCGCTCAGGAAAATAAAACATTTTGCCCTATAACTTCCAGTGCAGTCATGAAATCAATACAATTTATGGAACCTATTATAAAAATTATTCAGGCCAAATCTGGTTGAAAAGCCACGATAGGGTTGCCAGCTATTTTTTGTTTTGTGTTTGTTTGCAATATTTTGTTTAAGCGGTCTTATCGTAGAATTTTCAATTGGTAATGATATTGTAGTGACAATAAACAGGAAATATTAAGCTTCGATTATTTGAAAAAACTCGCTGCAGGTAACCCTAAATTTCTTTATACTCCTATAACTTCGAATGTAATATAACAACGTGAAGCAGATGTGATATATTCTTGGCTTTGATACTGGCGAAAGGTTGCCAGCACGAGTCGGTTGTGCTATTTTTGTATCAATATATGCTTACAGTTAGTATTCATACCGGAAACATTAACAATGAAAATAAATAACCGATGTTTCACTTCCCAAAGTTCTGCAAATTTTTCGGATCGCAGCCCCAAACACCAACTTCAGTTACAGTGCTGCAGGCACTGAGCATTTTCCTCATTGATGTTATATGAGATGCTGCTTTCAAAATTTTGTGAAGAAAGCAACTGATAACGAATAGAATTAACCCGTGTTTTGCTCTCATAAACTTTGAAATTCATGCCAATGGTAATATCTGAAACCTTTCCACCATATGAGTCATAAGACCAAAGTAAAACCTGGCGTTTGAATTAGTTTGGCTGTAATGAGCGGCTAGTGTGGTAGAATATGCACTCAAAATTTGCACGATTCTTCTACTGTTCTTCGAATATTAGTGTTTCAAGCGGTTCAGGTGCGCTAGAGTTTTTAACCCTATGTGTGCGCTGGGTGCCTAAAAAGAGAACGGGAAAATTTGAAAATTTTTAAATTGCGATAACTTTTGACAGAGCTTTTCAATCATTAAGAAATTTTCAGGACATATTGGTATTATTTAGTTGTAGATTTGTGTAGCTTTTAATGAGCGTGCTGGCAACTCTAAAGCTAGGGCAGGCACTGAAAGTGAAAACCACCAAATCATCGTTTCTCTTGAAAAAATGCCGTTTCTTCAAAAAAAGCCATTCATATGAAAATCTTGTGCTTTGTATACATATTCAAAAACCAAAAACTCAAGCGCACCTGAACCGCTAGAAACACTTATGTTCGAAGAACAGTAGAAGAATCGTGCAGATTTTGAGTGCATATTCTACCACACTAGCTGCTTATTACAGCCAAACTAATTCAAACGCCATGTTTTACTTTGGTCTTATAGCTCATATGGTGGAAAGGTTTCAGATATTACCAGTGGTTTAAGTTTATGAGAGCAACACTTGTTAATTATATTCGCTCTCAGTTGCTTATTTCACAAAAATTCTCTTAGCAGCATCTCATATAACATCAATGAATAAAATGCTCAGTGCCTGCAGCACTGTAACTGAAGTTGGTGTTTGGGGCTGTGATCCGAAAAATTTGCAGAACTTTGGAAATTGAAACATTGGTTATTTATTTTCATTGTAAATGTTTCCGGTATGAATGCTAACTGTAAGCATTTATTGATTCATAAGTAGCACAACCGACTCGTGCTGGCAACCTTTTGCCAGTATCAAAGCCAAGAATATATCACATCTGCTTCACGTTGTTATATTACATTCGAAGTTATAGGAGTATAAAGAAATTTAGAGCTACCTGCAGCAAGTTTTCTCAAATAATCGAAAACTTAATATTTCCTCTTTATTGTCACTACAATATCATTACCATTTGAAAATTCTACGATAAAACCGCTTAGTAAAGATATGGCAACTAAACACAAAACCAACAATAGCTGGCAACTCTATCGTAGCTTTTCAACAAAATTCGGCCTGAGTAATGTCTATAATAGGTTTCACTTATAGTATGAAATTCGTATTGATTTCATGACTGGACTGGAAGTTATAGGGCAACAAGTTTTATTTTCCTGAGCGAATTTTCAAAACCAAAGACACAAAAATTACCATAGCTGGCAGCACCAATCGAATTTTTCAACCAAATTTCTACCAAACAGAGTCTAGAGTAAGGTTCAGCTATTGTGTCAATTTCATAAAAATCGGGTTACTAATTCACATTTAATAGGGCAAAAAGCAGTTTTTTTTCTTTGTAATTTTTCAAGATGGCACCACTGGCACAGAGTTGCCCACAATTCAAAATCACTTCTATCAGACCTGGTCCTACTTGAGTCCAATGCATTCTGTAAATTTCAGTTGTATCTGATTATTGGATCGTGAGTTCCCGCAGTTTTTGCAACAGTTTTTGATGCTAAAAATATAGGTTAACTGGGAGAGGGTTACCGTTCTTGTCCGACATGAAATTTCCAAAGTTTTACTTTGAAATTGTAGATTAAGCATAAGATATGTATACAGATTGGTTTTTTTGTAAGAAACGGTCATTTTTTAGGATATTAGATGGTTTGAATGTCTTCACTTCCAAATTTTCATTTTTACTAATGTTCGAAGAACAAAAGTATTAAACTCGTTTCGCCGAAAATTCATATTTCTTTATATATATATATATATATATATATATATATATATATATATATATATATATATATATATATATATATATATATATATATATATATATATATATATATATATATATATATATATATATATACATGTATATATATATATATATATATATATATATATATATATATATATATATATATATATATATATACATATATATATATATATATATATATATATATATATATATATATATATATATATATATATCAGCAAAATGATTAAGGGAGATAATCCCTGGAGTGGTCGATCCGATTGAGCTGAAATTTTCGGATAACGTAGATGTATGTAGTAGGTAGGTCCATGACTTTCTCCAATTCAGATATCCTAAATCTTTTGGCGGCGGCAAGCGTTTTAGTGAATTTTGAGGAACTCCTGAGCAGTGTACATTTTTGTTAAAGAAAAGAATTGGAAATTAAAACTAATTATGTTTTAAGCTTGTCTATGATAAAGAATTGGAAATTTTGAGCCGTGTGTGGGTGCAGGGTGCCTAAAAGTAGACAAGGAATTTTTTTCAAATTTTGATTTGTCATTACTTTAAGAAAAGCAATGGATCATCGTGAAAATTACAGAGCGTATTGATGTTGACTAAAATTTGGCACATATAGATTTTCAGCATAAAGTGTTTAACCCTGTAGCTATGGCAGGCTGCCGAAAAAAATCCTTCAAATCATTGACCTTACTGAAAATTTTTTATTTTTGACAAAAATTTCAAATGTTTGATAAATTTTATCCTTGGTCCTTAATCTCAAGATAAAATTTTCAAAATTCCGATTTGCATAAGAATGGCAACCCATCACTAAATTACCTCTATTTTCAGCACTCGAAAGCTCTGTTCACGAGAACTGACGATCGGATAATCCGATCATAATGAAATTTACAGGATGTGTTGGTATTAGCTAGGACCAGGTCTGATAGAAGTGATTTTGAAATGCGGGCAGCCCTGTGGCAGTGGTATCATCTTGAAAAACTACTGAGAAAAAAAAACATATTTTTGGCCTATAACTTCCGATTCAGCCATCAGATTTTTACAAAATTTACACAATACTTGGATGTTACTCTATGTAACATTTTAAGAAAATTTGGTTGAAAAATTAGTATAGGGCTGGCAGCTGTGGTGATTTTTGTCTCATAAATCTTGCAAATTTGCTCAGCAAAATAAAGCTTTTTTCCCTATAACTTCCGGTCCAGTGTAGAAATCAAAACGAAGTTCATGCAGGATATGGATCTTAATATGAAGTAAATCATGAAAGGGCTGCCAGCTATGACCATTTTTGTAATGTTGTGGAATTTCTTTACTGAGCGATTATGTCATTAGATTTCCAATTGAGAATGATCCTGCAATGAAAATTAACAACAAATATTAACGTTTTAAAAATTTGAAAAGTTTTGAGGGTGGCAACCCTAAAATTCTTTTCACCCGTATACCTTCCAGCGCAGTGATTCAATCGAAACGAAATTTCCTGGTTGGGTTTAACTTAACGTGAAGCAGATTTGGTATGTATTTTGCTTTGCTGCTGACACAGGCTAACCAGCAATGTGCCATTTCCGTTAATATTGCGCCAACAGATGCTTCAAATTACGTTCTCATATGCAAAGCGTTTGCAATAAAAATAAGGAATCAATTTTTAAATTTTCCGAGTTTTGAACATTTTTCGGATGGCAGCCGCAAACAACGTTTAACCGCTGAAACTTTCGATGAAATCCTGCGATGAGAACGAAATTCAAAGGATAAGTTGATTTAAGTATGAGCTTGTTATGGTTAACTTATTGTTGCTTCGTTCGGAAAGTGTTACCAGCACTGAACATTTTCATCATTTGTGTTATAGTTGAGTTTTGTTGCTTTGGATAAGGAATGGTTGATATGATTCCTCAAAACAGTGTATAACGTCTTTCCACACTCTTTTGTCACTCAAAGACAATTTCTTCGAAAATTAGTTTTCTAGCGGTTCAGGTGCGCTAGAGTTTTTTCAAATTTAAGACACTAAAATTATCATAGCTGGCAGTTCCAACCGAATTTTTCAACAAAATTTCTACCAAACGTGGTTTAAATTAAGGTTCAGCTAATGTGTGAATTTTGTCAAAATAGAATGGCTGAATCAGAATTTATAGGGTCAAAAGCAGTTATCTTTTTTAGTGATTTATAAAGATGGCACCACTGGCACAGAAGCGGCCGTATTTCAAAATCACTTCTATCAGACCTGGTCCTAATTAAGACCAATACATTCTGCAAATTTCAATTAATTCTGCTCATCCAATCGTGAGTTTCCGTGAACAGAAGTTTTTGATGCTAAAAATATAGGTTAATTGGGCAAGGGTTACCAGGCGTGAACGTTATACCATATCTTTCTATTTTGGTTAGGTAAACAAAGCACAAGATTTACATATGAATGGTTTTTTTTTTGAAGAAACGGCATTTTTTCAAGAGAGACGATAATTTGGAGGTTTTCACTTTCAGTGCCTGCCTTAGATACAGAGTTATCAGCACGCTCATTAAAAGCTACTTTAATCTAGAACTAAATAATACCAATATGTCCTGAAAATTTCGTAATGATTGAATAGCTTTTTAGAAAGTTATCGCAATTTAAAAATTTTCAAATTTTCCCGTTCTCTTTTTAGGCACCCAGTGCACACATAGGGTTAAAAAATTCCAAAACATTATCTGATTCACATGTAAAACACGTTGAAAATTTATTTTGTCAGCTTTATTTATGTAAAAATTATTTGTGTACGGAATAATAGGTATATTAAAAATATCACTAAAATGGCCGCTGGCGCCAAAGGGTTAACAATAATTGACATTTAGTGAGACCTGGACCTATTCTGCATATACATCAATGTATTCTGAAAGTTTCCTTTCAATCGGATGGCGCGTTCCCGAGATTATCTCACTGAAATTTTTTGATGATATATATATATATATATATATATATATATATATATATATATATATATATATATATATATATATATATATAATATATATATATATATATATATATATATATATATATATATATATATATATATATATATATATATATATATATATATATATATATATGTTCTTCGAACATTAGTAAAAAAGATATGGTATAACTGGCACGCCTGGTAGCCCTTGCCTTGGTGTGAATGAGAAGCCACAGTTTGTACAAACAAACAAAATTGCCTAGTTCAGGCACAAATTTTTACATTAGGGATGTATTCGAAAATCGTCTGTAGGTTAGTTAGCAAGCTGATACGCTGGCCAGGATTGATTTATATCGGATGACAGATATTTGGCAAATTTCAATCTCAACAGCTTCGATGTATTATATATATGTTGAGAAGATCGAATGAAAAAATAATTTATCTTGCTTGAAATATTTGCTCCGATCAGAAACTAAAATTCTTGAAAGAGGAAAAAAGAAGAGAGTTTAAGAATATGTGTTTTCGGCATCCACTGTGCCGGAAAGCGCTTTATCTGTAAGAGTTTGGTCTGTCGACTAACATAACTGGTACTTATTAGTTGGGGTGGGGTGTAACCTTTGGGGTGTAATGTTGGGGGGTGTAATGTTGGGCCGCCTCCTCGCGGTGCACCCCGGGTAACGCCAAATGGCTCAACAACTGGTACGGCTCGGCTTTTCTAATGGCTTTTGCAATTTGATTGACGATTGGAATTTGTGGTAATGACAATAACGGTTTTTGTGGCATGACCTGGCTTAGATAAATGGTGTAAGGCACGACCAACGATTGAGAAATACGCATCCGGGCTGGCAGTTATGGCATTCTGGATCTAGTCGCTTTATGCGCAGTACCGCCGGAGTGAAATCCGAGCGCGAACGGCTCCAGGCTAATGTCATGCCGTCTCCGTCCCGTTAAAACCTGGCAAGTCTCAGAGTAAGTTCGAAGCCCGCACCGTTGAGTTGGTGGTGCAGGTTCGGTTGACATTGTTCCCGATTAGCGCTGACCTGGCTCTGAGATCAAGCCCCATGAAGGCTGGTGATCAACCCTCGCGTCGGCTTCCCTGCTTTGCATAGATTACCACGAGGTCATTAAGGCGACTGCACATCCGGGTGGAGATAGCGGCTCTGAGTTGGGACCCATAAGCATTGATAACGCAAACAACAAAATTGACAGACAAATCACAAGACAAGACAGACGGACAACCAAACGTGGAGACAACAGCGGCGACGCAGGGCGAAGGAGCCATAGACCGTTTTGCGTTTGCGAAGAGGCCGAGGGTCCAGAGGACGCCTCCTCTGCCGAACATTCAAACGCGAAGCGAGGGAACGATCAGCTCCGTATGCGCAACAGACGCATAAAAAAACCGCAGAAAGGAGAGTTCTTCTGGAAATTGCGCGGACGAACGATCGAACGAAATTGCAGGACTCGATCCGGGCTGCAGTAGATGGCCAGGGCGACGTGAAGCTTGTGACCCCTAGAGTTAAAATCGAGCTTCTCGACCTCGATTGCCTCACAGTCAGCGAGGAGGTGACATCGGCCATCAATTGCAAGGCTGAAGAGGAAGGAGCCGGCGAGGTGAAAACCAGTCTATTCCCCCCTTACACAAGGGAACAGAGGAGAGCTGTGGTGGAGCTGGATGAGGCACCAGCATCCAAAATCCTCAAGTCTGGTTGAGTCCGGGTGGAAATGATTAGCGCCCGAGTACGAAGGTGGGCTGAGGTTGCACGCTGCTACCAGTGCCTAGGCTACGACCACACAAGACGTAGCTGCAAGGGCCCGGACCGGAGTGCCAGCTGCTGGAAATGTGGACAGGTTGGCCACCGGGCAGCAGACTGCTCTGCGCAGGCTCAGTGTATATTATGCACTGAGAGGCATGGTGCAAATGGTGCCAAGCATTTAATGGGATCGAGTGCATGTCAAGTTGTCAAAGACGCACTTGATGCCAAGAAAAAGCAGGGAAGGATATGAGAGTCCTTCAAGACAACCTGCAGGGCTGTAGAGCTGCAGACGACCTCCTCACGCAGCTAGTCTGCGAGCATAAGGCTCAGATCGTACTGATCAGAGAGCCTTATAGAGGGAGGCATTCGTCCGTTTGGCTGGCAGATGCTACGGGGTATGCGGCGATTTGGATCGCCGACGGGCAGAGGGTCCGTATCGGCACCCGCGGATCAGGAAATGGTCACGTGTGGGTGACAAAGGGAGAAGTCACCTTTGTGAGCTGCTACTTATCCCCGAACGGCTCAATGCAGGAATTCGGAGACAAGCTTAGCTCACTGGAGGACTCTCTACGTGGCATCGTCGGCAACGTCATCGTAGGAGGTGACTTCAATGCAAGGGCGTTGAAGTGGGGCATGCCCACCGAAAACACTCGCGGGCGGCGCATAGTCGAGATGGTATCGAGGTTGGGTTTGTTGGTGCTGAATACGGGTTCAACGCCAACATTCAGAAGGCCTTGATTTGGTGAATCTAATCCCGATGTCACTATGGCATCGGAGAGACTAGCGGCACATGTCAGCGATTGGAGGGTGATGGAGGATTACACTGCAAGTGATCATAATTACATCACTTTCCAAATCGCTGGGAGCAGACAAAGACACCGCCGCTCTCCCTGTAAGTGGCTAGGCTGGAATGCCACGAAACTTCACAGAGACGCAATGACCGCATTGCTCGCTTCGAGCTTGGAAGGGGAGCCTCTAGCATCTGGGACCCCAGTGACCCGTGCAGCAGCAAAGGCTGCTGCTGACAGAACCATGGGGTGGATTCGCAGGGCGTATGCGGCCTCAATGCCCAAACGTAAACTCTTCCGTGGGAGGCAACATGCATACTGGTGGAACGATGAAATCGCCAAACTAAGACGCATCGCTTTGGCGTGCAGGCGCAGGGCACAGTGAGCCAGGAATATGCCGGGAGCGGCTGAGCTATCTGCTGCGCACATTGCGGCAAAGAGGGAGCTGACCAAGGCCATCACGAGGAGCAAACGTGCCAAATGGCAGGCTCTTTGTGAAGAGGTCAACTCAGACCTCTGGGGAGATGGCTACAAATTGGTCACTCGTAGACTTGGCTGCATGTGGCCTAGTACTCTCATGGATGCGATATCCATGGAGCGTATCGTTGGTTCGCTGTTCCCGGTGCATCCGTCAAGGGCTGACGGTCCCATCATCGTTAAGCAGGCGGATGTTCCTCCCTTTACGGACGAGGAGCTGAACAGTGCAGTGTCCAGGATAAAGAACCGGAAGGCTCCGGGTCCTGATGGCATACCGGTCGAGGCGCTTAAAGTCGTGGCGGAGAGCCAACCGCGTCTATTATTGGACTTGTATAATTCATGTCTAGTCGCGGGGGTCTTCCCGTCGCGGTGGAAAGTAGCTCGGCTGGTACTTGTTGACAAGGGGAAGGGTAACCTGGGCACTCCATCAGCATACCGCCCACTGTGCATGCTGGACACTGCGGGAAAGCTTCTCGAGGGGTTGCTCAAGCCAAGGCTGCTGTCAGCAGTGAGATCTGCTGGTGATCTCTCTGCTAGGCAGCACGGCTTCCGAAAAGGGCATTCAACAATCGATGCCATCTCAGAGGTTGTTGGGACTGTAGTCAGAGCGGAACAGGCATTCCATCAAGCCAGACCGGTCGTCCTGCTTGTAACGCTGGACGTACAAAAAGCCTTTAACTCGGCGAGGTGGACAGACATCCTGCGGGCCCTTGAGCAGACGTTCCGTATCCCTGACTACTTGCTAGCCATGATGCGGGACTACCTCAGGGATCGCTAGTTGCTCTACGACACCGACGAAGGAGTCTAAAGGAGGCCTGTCACTTCAGGTGCGGCACAGGGGTCGATCTTAGGACCTGACCTCTGGAACATCATGTACGATGATCTGCTGCGCCTGGAAATGCCTGCGGATGTGTTTCTGGTAGGTTACGCTGATGACGTCGTGGCAGTCATCACTTCCAGATCTGCCGAATTCACTCAATTCAGACTTAACCAAGTCATGAGGAGGGTGGATCGGTGGATGACCGAACACGGCCTCCAGCTGGTAATTTCTAAAACAGAGATTGTTATGCTGACGAGGCGGAGGATACCAACTGTCATACCCATGAAAGTTGGCTCCGTCGAGGTCCAAACCAGCAAGTCGGTCAGGTATCTGGGAGTGACCCTGGACACTAAGCTGACGTATTGGGATCATATCCGCAGGGCATGTGACAGGGCTCTAGTAGTCGTCACTTCGCTGAGTAGGCTAATGGCCAACGTCGGTGGACCCAGTGAGACGCGACGGAGGCTGCTGATGGTAACGACCGATTCCATCTTGCTATATGGAGCCGAAATCTGGGGAGATGCGCTCCAAACTGAAAAGTTCCGGAAGCGCATTGCCAGTGTCCAGCGCAGGGGTGCCCTGCGTATCGCTTGTAGCTACCGCACAGTCTAAGAAGAGGTTGTGATGGTGGTATCGGGAGTAATCCCGATCGATCTACTAGCACGAGAACGCAAAGAAGGGTACCTCTATCGCTCAGAGCTGGGTAGAACTGAGGCTCTGACGCACGCGCGTACGCTTACTCTCCAACTCTGGCAACAACGTTGGAGTTTAAGTGCTAAAGGACGCTGGACGGCTAAGCTAATTGGTCTCATTGAGCCTTGGCTTAACCGGAGCCACGGAGAGGTAAACTTTTAACTTTGTCAATTCTTGACAGGGCACGGTTACTTCAGGAAATACCTGAACAGAATGAGTAAGGTGGTCACATTGTACTGCCGGTACTGTGTGACTGAGCTCGATGATGCTCAGCACACATTCTTAATGTGCAGTCGCTTCGTAAGTTTGAGGCGCACCATTGAGACCACGATTGGCGTGGCAACGCCTGAGACGATCGTGGAAGCAATGCTGCGAAACGAGGGGAACTGGCGTGCAGTCTCAATATATGTTGAGAAAGTGCTGCGCATAAAGCGAGAGGAGGGTTGCCTTACCGACCCATGAACTGTGGTAGTTTCTAAAGTCCGTGGTTACCGATGGGTGAGTCAGCACGACCGGGTCGAAGCAGTGCTTAGGCGGGTCCCGACTCGGAACTTCGATGGCTTGTAGATGGTCCTGTTTTTTAGTGAGTCAAACCTCACATACCCCGTGGTGAAAGGTCACCCGGGAATCTGGTAAGCAGATTTTTTTTTGCCATCTACACTAGGGAAAAAAAAACCCTTGCCCAATTTACATATATTTTTAGCATCAAAAATTTCTGTTCACGAAAACTCACGAATCGATGAGCAGAATTACTTGAAATTTACAGAATGTATTGGTCTTAAATAAGACCAGGTCTGATAGAAGTGATTTTGAAATGCGGGTGATTCTGTGGCAGTGGTGCCATCTTGAAAAATCACTAAAAAAGATAACTAACTAAATAACTAAAAATCACTAAAAAAGATAACTCACTGGAGGACTCTCTACGTGGCATCGTCGGCAACTTCTCGACGACGATTGCAGCAGTTTTTGATGCTAAAAATATAGGTTAACTGGGAAAAAACATCCGACGATGCCACGTAGAGAGTCCTCCAGTGAGCTAAGCTTGTCTCCGAATTCCTGCATTGAGCCGTTCGGGGATAAGTAGCAGCTCACAAAGGTGACTTCTCCCTTTGTCATCCACACGTGACCATTTCCTGATCCGCGGCTGCCGATCCTTATATCCTTATAAATTCTGATTGAATCGTTCGATTTTGACCAAATTCACACAGAAGCTGGATCTTACTTCAAGCCACGTTTCGTAGAAATTTGGTTGAAAAATTCGGTTGAAAAATTCGGTTGGAACTTCCAGCTATGATAATTTTGGTGAAAACATTCAAATCATCGAATATCCTAAAAACTGTCCGTTTCTTTCAATAAAACCAATTTGTATACAAATCTTTTGCTTAATCTACACTTTCAAAGTTAAACTATGGAAATTTCATGTCGGACAAGAACGATAATCCTTTCCCAGTTAACCTATATTTTTAGCATCAAAAACTGCTGCAAAAACTGCGGGAACTCACGATCCAATAATCAGATACAACTGAAATTTACAGAATGCATTGGACTCAAGTAGGACCAGGTCTGATAGAAGTGATTTTGAATTGTGGGCAACTCTGTGCCAGTGGTGCCATCTTGAAAAATTACAAAGAAAAAAAACTGCTTTTTGCCCTATGAAATGTGAATTAGTAACCCGATTTTTATGAAATTGACACAATAGCTGAACCTTACTCTAGACTCTGTTTGATAGAAATTTGGTTGAAAAATTCGATTGGTGCTGCCAGCTATGGTAATTTTTGTGTCTTTGGTTTTGAAAATTCGCTAAGGAAAATAAAACTTTTTGCCCTATAACTTCCAGTGCAGTCATGAAATCAACACGAATTTCATACTATTAATGGAACCTATTATAGACATTATTAAGGCCAAATTTTGTTGAAAAGCCACGATAGGGTTGCCAGCTATTGTTGGTTTTGTGTTTAATTGCAATATCTTTACTGAGCGGTTTTATCGTAGAATTTTAAATTGGTAATGATATTGTAGTGACAATAAACAGGAAATATTAAGTTTTCAATTATTTGAAAAAACTTCCTGCAGGTAGCTCTAAATTTCTTTATACTCCTATAACTTCGAATGTAATATAACAACGTGAAGCAGATGTGATATATTCTTGG
>OX376372.1:121245742-121348478 GCA_947369275.1 Nemotelus nigrinus | reverse complement strand
TTTAACCCCATGTGTGCGCTGGGTGCCTAAAAAGAGAACGGGAAAGTTTGAAAATATTTAAATTGCGATTTCTTTTGACAGAGCTATTTAATCATTACGAAATTTTCAAGACATATTTGCATTATTTAGTTGTAGACTTGTGTAGCTTTTATTGAGCGTGCTGGTAACCCAGTAGCTAAGGCAGGCACTGAAAGTGAAAACCTCTAAATCATCGTCTCTCTGGGAAAAATGCCGCTTCTTCAAAAAAAAGCCACTCATATACAAATCGTGTGCTTTGTTTACATAGACAAAAAATAAAATTTGATATGGTATAACGGGCACCCCTGGTAACCCTTGCCCAATTTACCTATATTTTTAGCATCAAAAATTTCTGTTCACGGAAACTCACGATCCAATAAGCAGAATTAATTGAAATTCACAGAATGTATTGGTTTTAAATAGGACCAAGTCTGATAGAAGTGATTTTGAAATGCAGGCGATTCTATGCCAGTGGTGCCATCTTGAAAAATCACTAAAAAAGATAACTGCTTTTAGCCCTATAAATTCTGATTGAATCGTTCGATTTTTACGAAATTCACACGGCTGGACCGTACTTTAAGCCACGTTTGGTAGAAATTTGGTCAAAAAATTCGGTTGGAGCTGCCAGCTATGATAATTTTGGTGTCTTAAATTTGAAAAAAAAATTTGGAAGTGAAAACATTCAAACAATTGAACATTCAAAATAATGTCCGTTTCTTACAATTAAACCAATCTGTATACAAATCTTATGTTTTACCTACATGTTCAAAGTAAAACTTTGAAAATTTAATGTCGGACAAGAACGGTAACCCTCTCCCAGTTAACCTATATTTTTAGCATCAAAAACTTCTGTTCACGGGAACTCACGAACCAAAAATCAGATACAGCTGAAATTCACAGAATGCATTGGACTTTAATAGGACCAGATTTGATAGAAGCGATTTAGAAGTGTGGGTCTGTGCCAGTGGTGCCATCTTGAAAAATTACAAAGAAAAAAAAACTGCTCTTTGCCCGATGAAATGTGAATAAATTATCAGATTTTCATGAAATTGACACAGTAGCTGAATTTAACTTTAATCTCTGTTTGGTGGAATTTAAGTTGAAAAATTTGATTGGTGCTGCCAGCTATGGTAATTTTTGTGTCTTTGGTTTTGAAAATTCGCTCAGGAAAATAAAACGTTTTGCCCTATAACTTCCAGTGAAGTCATGAAATCAATACAAATTTCATACAATGAATGGAACCTATCATAAACATTATTCAGGCCAAATTTGGCTGAAAAGCCACGATAGGGTTGCCAGCTATTGTTGGTTTTGTGTTTGTTGGCAATATCTTTATTAAGCGGTTTTATCGTAGAATTTTCAAATGGTAATGATATTGTAGTGACAATAAACAGCAAATATTAAGTTTTCGACTATTTGAAAAAGCTCGCTGCTTGTAACCCTAAATTTCTTTATACTCCTATAACTTCGAATGTAATTTAACAACGTGAAGCAGATGTGATATATTATTGGCTTTGATACTGGCAGAAAGGTGCCAGCACGAGTCGGTTGTGCTACTTTTGTATCAACAAATGCTTACAGTTAGTATTCTTATCGGAAACATTTACAATGAAAATAAATAACCTATGTTTCAATTCTCAAAGTTCTGCAAATTTTTCGGATCGCAGCCCCAAACACCAACTTCAGTTACAGTGCTGCAGGCACTGAGCATTTTCTTCATTAATGTTATATGAGATGCTGCTTTCAAAATTATGTGAAATATGTAACTGATAACGAATATAATTAACCTGTGTTTTGCTCTCATAAACGTTGAAATTCATGCCAGTGGTAATATCTGAAACCTTCCACCATATGAGTTATAATGCATTCTTGAGACCAAAGTAGAACGTGGCATTTGAAACAGTTTGGCCGTAATAGGCAGCACATGTGGTGGAATATGCACTCAAAACCTGCACGATTCTTCTACTGTTATTCGAACATTAGTGTTTCTAGCGGTTCAGGTGCGCTAGAGTTTTTTTTTGTTAAATTTTTTTTCCCAATTGTTCTGAGGAAATATTAAGTTCCATCTTTGCAGCTGAATTGATCAAATTATTGCATAGAATTGCGGGTTACTTTCTTTTGAAACAAGCACTTTCCTGTTTTGTTGGGTATTTGGTTTATTTGCAAGAATCAGAATCGAGTGTAATGCGGCGTTGAACTAATAGCTGAGATCCCAGCTATACACCCTCTCAACATCAACTGGAATGCCTGAGTTTATCGCCTTCTGTCGCACAAGCCACTCAAATGGTCAATACTGATCGTTTAGAAAAGAGACAAAAGCAAGAAAAGAGATCCACCAATCAATCGAACTTGTTGGAGCATATAGGTGATTCCGGCTGTCACGAACCTACAGGGGTAGCCTTTCGGGAACCTGCAGTGAATAATAATGGGTTAGGGGCTAATTTGCCTACGCCAAAATGGAACCTTACCTTCGATGGTTCAAATTCTGGTTTGCCTGCTAGACAATTTATGTTTAGGGTTTTGTCGCTGGCTGAAGATTATCATGTTGCGTTTAAAACTTTGGCAACAGACTTCCATTTATTATTAAAGGGGCCAGCAGCTGATTGGTATTGGCGATTTCGGGAGTTGAACTACCTTCTTTTATGAGGTCACTTGCGTCAGGAGTTTCTGGAACAATTTAGCTCGTGTCATTCAGATGTAGATGTTCGGCGAATGTTGGATGCACGAATTCAGAAACCTGGGGAAGTGTTTCAGGATTTTTATGATGCACTGGAAGGTATTTCAATTCAATTAACTGTGCCACTGTCTGATCTGGACTTTCAGTGTGTGGTATTTTGCAATATGGCGCTAGCACTAAGAGCTCACTTAGTTGGAGTTGATTTAAGGTCCACGAGGGATTTAGTTAAACGTTACTGCATAGTGGAGGCTGAGTGGAAACTTTTGGGGTGGAATGCAGATCGCAACACTCATCGTCGACACCGTGCGGTACATGAGCTACGTGTACAGGAGGATTCAGAGGACCGTGGGTATTCAGTCTTTAAAACCGTACGATCTCAACATCCCATTTGGTACCAAGGACTAGCAGCAGTAGAGGCACCGCCCAGACCGAAAATTGAAGCATTGCAGACTAGTGCCAACCCCGTTCCAGTTAGGAGTCAACGAGCTGATGGACAAGCAAGTTACCGAGTATGTGGGAATTGCAAAGATTTGGGGCATGGATTTATTGACTGTCAAGAAGCCAGTACAGCGAGTTTTCTGTTTTGGCTGTGGTAGAGAGGGAGTAGTAAAACCCAAGTGTCTGAGAAGCCAGTCGGGAAACTTCAGCAGGAATGTGGTCCCAGCGGAGAGGTCGCGCATTCCTGCCATTTCTCCTGCAACCCGACCAGTTATGACCGAGGCCGCTACCAACGTGGACCCAGTGTTGAGACGGCGATCGTAAATAAGGAAACGATTCAACCAAGTTCCTCAAACATAACAGATTCGCAACCCTCTTTATCACCAACTAATTGTGCACTTGGGGAAACTTTCAGGAGGCGTAGGCGTTCGGCAGGGTGGTTCGTACGGTCGTGGCGTTACTTTACGCAGAGGCAGTTTTTGAAACGAGCTTGTGTGGAGTCGATTTTGTCCACACCTGGCGACAATCGACCTTTTGTGGATCTCTATATTGAGGGGCGGAGACTCACAGGTCTATAGATAGCGGGGCCAGTGTTAGTATTTTGGGTGCAGGGGCACTTGCACTAGTCGATGAGCTGGGTTTGTATGTACACTGCATGCAGACTGCAGTTCGAACTGCTTCAGGTCAGAAGGCGTCCGTACTTGGCTATATTACTACGTTGGTACAGTTCAATAATAAAACTAGAATGATACGCTTCTTGTTATGCCCCAGTTTGGCCAACCAAGTCTATCTTGGCATAGACTTCTGGGATGCATTTAAAATTGTTCCACATTGTTCCGCAATTGAAACTTAAGGTGCGGATTCATGTTTCCACCAGTTGTCTCCAGCAGATAAGCAGAATCTATATTTCGTCAAACATCAGTTTCCTTCCTTTAATAAAATAGGTTTGGGCAGAACAAATTTTCTGTCGCACGCCATCGACGCAGGAGATGCCCAACCTATTAAACAACGTCATTACGCAGTTTCACCTGTCGTGCAGAAACTTATGTATGATGAATTAGATCGCATGTTGTCTCTGGGGGTAATTGAGGAAAGCAGAAGTGCGTGGAGTTCGCCAGTCACCATCGTCAGGAAGCCAGGTAAAGTGCGGTTATGTTTGGACGCCAGGAGACTGAATGAGGTCACCGTCAAAGATGCATATCTTTTGCCACTAATTGAAAGGTTATTGGCTCGTCTTCAGTCCACACGATTTATAACAAGCCTTGACTTGAAAGATGCGTTTTGGAAAATTCCGCTAGGGGAGAAATCGTGAGAAAAAAAACCGCTTTTTGTGTCCCAGGTCGTCCCCTGTATCATTTCACCATTATGCCGTTTGGGCTGTGCAATGTCCCTCAAACAATGTGCTGGCTGATGCATAAAGTCATTCTACATGAGTTGCATCACCGGGTGTTCGTCTATCTAGATGATTTGCTCGTAACCAGTTCAACGTTTGATGAGCACTTGGCGCTACTTGCCAAAGTGGCCAATTTGCTAACATCAGCAAATCTGACGATAAACGTTTAATAAAACAAGTTCTTCCAAAAGGAGATTAAATACCTCGGTTATGTAATTTCATTTCATTTTTCATTTCATTTATTTGTGTTATTTTACTCCTTCCAAAATAAGCTAGGCTTGTGGCATGGAAGGAGGAGTAATCTTACAATAGTTTTTCTTATGCCTAGTATTTTATATGTAGATATTAGTGTAGATACTAAGTTATTTATAATCTTATAGTCTAATCAATATATGCGATCGGGGCTTGGTTAATCAAAAGGTCATATATTAGTTCACATACAGGGTCACACAGAATAAATTCGGATTTCTTAGTGGTTAAATAAGTTCGATTTTTGTATAAGAGGAGCAAGATCAGAATTGCTATTTTTGTAATTGACTATGGATATAGGTGTAGTCCAATGGGGTTATTCTCGGTCGGGGTCAAGTTGGCCAGGTGTCTGTGTTCTTAGTAAATGTAGTTTTAGTTGCCTCTTGAATGCCTGGACATTTCCTGACAACTCCTTCAAATGGTTTGGGAGTCCATTATACAATCTTGGGGCAATATACATGAATTGTTTTTGTTCTAGTGTCGTATTTGCAAGCATTGTTGTCACACAAATATCTCTCTGTCTTGTATTTGCAGTGTGATTCAAAGGTATGAGTATATTCTTTTTAATTACGTACGTCAATAATTTTACAGTGTATAGACTTTTTAGGTTGAGTGTGCTTGTAAGTGTATATATTTGATTTGAAGGATACGTCAGGGGAACGCCTGCCATTGTTTTTAGTACACTTTTTTGTGTTATCTGTAAGTGTTTTAAATGAGTGTCAAATGTTCCACCCCATGCAATAATGCCGTAAGAGAGTACTGACTGGAATAAGGTATTATATGTCATTTTTATGTCTTCAAATTTTACTATTCGGTTCAATTTGTAAAAGATGTAGACGAGTTGTTTTAGTTTATTATTTAAGTTAGCTATATGATCTTTCCATCTTAGATGGCTGTCTATAGTTATTCCCAAGTATCTTGTCGTTGAAGTTATTTTGAGGTTTATTGAACTTTGGATTTCGTTTTCTGTTGTAACGATATTTATTCCATAGTCATTTGGGGGGAGTTCATTTTGTTTAGTGGCAAATGGTAAAATATTAGTTTTATTAATGTTGAGTTTGAGTGAGTGGTCATTTGTCCATTTGATAATTTTTTCCATCGTTACTGTAGCTGTACTGTTACATGTTTCCCAATCAGGCTCTGATACTAAGATGACCGTGTCGTCAGCAAAGCCAAGTATTTTAGTTTTATTGTTTGCTAATTTGAAGAAGGATATCACGTATATAAGATACAGCAGGGGGGATAGAACTGTACCTTGTGGGAGACCATAATTTGTATTCATATTTGGGTTGCTGTCTGTTCCATTTAGTCTTACTATATGTGGTCTATTGCACAAATAGTCAGTCAATAACTTTAAAGGTTTATTCGTTATTCCTATTTTTTGTAATATTTTCCTAAGCTTGCTGTGGGAGATTGTGTCGAAGGCTTTAGAAAAATTCAGAAAAATGCCTAACGTTTTTCGTTTGTTTTTAAAATTTTCCAATACGTATTGCGTAAGGCTGCCCAATGCGTCATCTACTCCTTTTCCTTTTCGAAAACCATACTGAGAATCGGAAATCAGTTTGTTGTCTTCTAGGAAGTTTGAGATGCGATTTTTTATACAACGTTCGAATATTTTCGCAAATGAGTTTATCAGTGCTATTGGCCTATAGTTGCTAATAAGCGTTTTATCTCCTGATTTGAATAGTGGAATCGTTATGGTTTGCTTAAATATGTTGGGGAATTTACCCTGCTTCAAACATGTATTAAACAGAAGTTTTAGGGGTTTTGTGATGAAATTTTTCACTACTTTAACAGTATCCATAGCTATTCCGTCCCTACCTGGGGTAGTTTTTCCTTTTAAATTATTTATTATTTCCCCTATTTCATGTTCTGTCATGTTGTAAAAATGTAATTCAGATGTATTAGTGTACGATTCCAAGTACAATGTATCGTGGTCTGTCTCCAGTTCGGCGGCTATGTTCTTTCCGATATTTACAAAGTAATTATTGAATTCATCTGAAAGAGATTTGGAATTGGATTTTCCATCTAAGTACACTCCTTTCACATTTAGGCCCTCACAATTTTTTACTAATGTTCGAAGAACATTAGTATTAAAATCGATTCGGCCAAAAATTCATATTTCCATATATATATTTATATATATCATAAAAAAATTTCAGTGAGATAATCTCGGGAACGCGCCATCCGATTGAGCTGAAACTTTCAGGATACATTGGTGTATATGCAGAATAGGTCCAGGTCTCACTAAATGTCAGTTATTGTTAACCTTTAGGCGCAGGCGGCCGTTTAAGTGATATTTTTAATATACCTATTATTTCGTACACAAATACTTTTCGCAAAAGTAAAGTTGACGAAATAAATTTCGAACGTGTTTTACATGTCAATCAGATAATGTTTTGGAATTTTTTAACCCCATGTGTGCGCTGGGTGCCTAAAAAGAGAACGGGAAAATTTGAAAATTTTTAAATTGCGATAACTTTTGACAGAGCTATTCAATTATTACGAAATTTTCAAAACATGTTTGCATTATTTAGTTGTAGATTTGTGTGGTTAGTTAATCAGCGTGCTGGAAACCCTGTAGCTAGGGCAGGCACTGAAAATGAAAACCTCCAAATCATCGTTTCTCTTGAAAAAATGCCGCTTCTTCAAAAACAAGCCACTCATATGTAAATCTTGTGCTTTGTTTACATAGACAAAAAATAAAATTTGATATGGTATAACGGGCACGCCTGGTAACCCTTGCCCAATTTACCTATATTTTTAGCATCAAAAACTTCTGTTCACGGAAACTCACGATCCGATGAGCAGAATTTATTGAAATTTGCAGAATGTAATGGTCTTAAATAGGACCAGGTCTGATAGAAGTGATTTTGAAATGCAGGTGATTCTGTGCCAGTGGTGCCATCTTGAAAAATCACTAAAAAAGATAACTGCTTTTAGCTCTATAAATTCTGATTGAATCGTTCGATTTTGACGAAATTCACACAGTAGCTGGACCTTACTTTAAACCACGTTTGATAGAAATTTGGTTGAAAAATTCAGTTGGAGCTGCCAGCTATGATAATTTTGGTGTCTTAAATTTGAAAAAATAAAAATTGGAAGTGAAAACATTCAAACCATCGAATATTCAAAAAAATGTCCGTTTCTTCCTATTAAACCAATCTGTATACAAATCTTATGTTTTATCTACACGTTCAAAGTAAAATTTTGAAAATTGAATGTCGGACAAGAACGGTAACCCTCTCCCAGCTAACCTATATTTTTAGCATCAAAAACTTCTGTTCACGGGAACTCACGAACCAATAATCACATACAGCTGAAACTTACAGAATGCATTGGACTCAAGTAGGACCAGATCTGATAGAAGCGATTTTGAATTGTGGGCAACTCTGTGCCAGTGGTGCCATCTTGAAAAATTACAACGAAAAAAAACTTGCTTTTTGCCCTATGAAATGTGATTGGAGCAAAATGTGAATCATGAAATTGACACAGTAGCTGAACCTTACTCTAAACTCTGTTTGGTGGAAATTTGGTTGAAAAATTAGATTGGTGCTGCCAGCTATGGTAATTTTTGTGTCTTTGGTTTTGAAAATTCGCTCAGGAAAATAAAACGTTTTGCCCTATAACTTCCAGTGCAGTCATGAAATCAATACGAATTTCATACAATTAATAATGGAACCTATCATAAACATTATTCAGGCCAAATTTGGTTGAAAAGCCATGATAGGGCTGCCAGCTATTGTTGGTTTTGTGTTTAATTGCAATATCTTTATTAAGCGGTTTTATCGTAGAATTTTCAAATGGTAATGATATTGTAGTGACAATAAATAGCAAATATTAAGTTTTCGATTATTTGAAAAAACTCGCTGCAAGTAACCCTTAATTTCTTTATACTCCTATAACTTCGAATGTAATATAACAACGTGAAGCAGATGTGATATATTCTTGGCTTTGATACTGACAGAAGGTTGCCAGCACGAGTCAGTTGTGCTACTTTTGTATCAATAAATGCTTACAGTTAGTATTCATACCGGAAACATATACAATGAAAATAAATAGCCAATGTTTCAATTCCCAAAGTTCTGCAAATTTTTCGGATCGCAGCCCCAAACACCAACTTCAGTTACAGTGCTGCAGGCACTGAGCATTTGCTTCATTGATGTTATATAAGATGCTGCTTTCAAAATTATGTGAAATAAGCAACTGATAACGAATATAATTAACCCGTGTTTTGCTCTCATAAACGTTGAAATTCATGCCAGTGGTAATATCTGAAACCCTTCACCATATGAGTTATAATGCATTCTTGAGACCAAAGTAAAACGTGGCATTTGAAACAGTTTGGCCGTAATAAGCAGCACATGTGGTGGAATATGCACTCAAAACCTGCACAATTCTTCTACTGTTCTTCGAACATTAGTGTTTCTAGCGGTTCAGGTGCGCTAGAGTTTTTTTATTTTCTGATCTGAATGTTAGTTCATTAATAATACTCCAGAACTTTTTGAGGTCGGACCCAGCATTTTGTATTTTGTTTCTGTAATATATCTCTTTGGCTAATCGTATAGTTTTCGTTAGAATGTTTCTGTAGTTTTTGTATGTCTCTCTTAGTGCAGTGTTAAATGGTTGCTGTTTTGATTTCTGTCCCATTTTGTCCCGTTTCTTAATAGACTTAACAATCGACTGAGTTATCCATGGTTTGATAATTGACTTTTTTTGATTAATCGATATCGTATGTGATGCAATTTTTATCTTAGTTGAGATGTCGTTAGTTAATGCGTGGGCGAATGTTTCAACATTTGGGCATAATCTATATTTCAAATCCCACAGTTTGTCTTGTTCGAAAATATTTTTAAGTTTTACGTAATCTTTTACTGTCTTAGACTGTTTGGGCATTTCCTGTTTTATATTGTGATGAGATGTAGGCCAAGCTAGGCTTATGATCTGTCCATAGTGGTCTGTTATATGTGTTTCATGAATTAACGCTTTTATTTTAATATGGTTTGTACTGTTAGTTTGCTTTATGAATGCATGGTCTATGCAAGTTCCTGTATTGTTTATCACTCGGGTTGGCTGATTTATGAATTGTTGGTAGCCCTTGGAGAGTAGAGTCGTCATGTAGCTGTTTGTGTCATCATTTAGATGGTCTAATAGGTCAATGTTAATATCACCTATTATAATGTCTATGTCAGTGTTGTTGCTAGTGTTTTTTGTCCAGTTATCTTGATCATGAATATATTCATTTACATTTTTATTAGGTGATCTTTATATACCTAGTATATTAACAGTAATTCCTTGAGTAACCACTTTTACATTTAATGCGTTTGAATTTATGAAGGAGTGTATTTCATCTACGCTGTAGCTTAGTTTTTTATTTACATAAACGATTACTCCTTCACATTTGCTTAGTTTTCTTGTTGTGTAGTGAATGTTGAAGTTATTTATTTCAAATGCTGACTGAAATTTTCCTTGCGGTATAGAATAGCTGTGGTGGTGTGTTTCAGTCAACACTATTACGTCTATTTCTAAGTTATAGTTTAGAAATTCGTTTAGTAAGCATTGTAATTCGGCTATATGCTTTTTAATGCTTCTTATATTCAAGTGAATGATATTAAATTTTGGCTGTGTTAGTAGCTTTACGCACTCTGAAGTGTTTTTAGTGTAATCGATTTGAATTGTGTTGTGCGTAAGGTAATTTCGTAAAAAATCTGAGTCAGTCATGGTGGTATTTGTGAATTAAATATTTGAGTCTTTGTTTTAATCCTTGATTGTAAAAAAGGGATGTTGATGAGTTTGATAGCGTAAATGATAATGTGATAAAAATTTGGGGAGATCTGTGCTATGTTTACAAAGTGTTTACAAAGTGGGTAATTTACATTATGATCAGCTGTATTCAAATACTCGCATGTTAGTGCTATTAGATTTAATGTGCACTTCATTTTTCTGTGATTTGGTATTAAAAAAAGAGGTGATAACATTGTAGATAGTATAAATTTTAATGTTATGAAACTGTTAGATTTCTGTGCTATGATATTGATGTGTGTTCAAAATGTTGATAGTGTGAATGATAAAGTTTTGGGATGAACTGTGTTTTGTGCTATGTATATAGTATGAGGGTAATCAACAATGTGCTTAGTTGTATACAAATAATTGCACAAAGTGAGTGGATATATGAATATAATTCTAATGTTGGTGATTTTTGCTAGCAAAGTTATACTAAAAAATTCAAATCTTCTTCGGTGTCGATTTTTAGTGCGTGCTCACCATCTGTTTTTCTGCATCTAATTATGCCTTCACGACACCACACATACTTAAAGTTAGTTTCTTTGGCCTTAGTTTTCGTTTTCCATAGAAGTTTCTGCAGGAATGGTGTTAAATGTTGGTTTATATGGTAAACATTATCACCTAGAACATTTCTACCTCTGCCCTTTTCCAGAAATTGAGCTGCTGCCTCAGTCGTTTTAAATTCCACCACAACTGACGGAATTTTGTTTCCTTTTTTTGGCCGAAAGAATGCACCCATTATCGTATCATCACTTAGACCATGGTTTTCCTTACAAAAGTTTTTAACAGAAAGCAAGACACTTGACTGGTGTTGGAAATCTACTCCAGATATTTCAACTTTGTTTGCATTAGACTTTTGTTCCAATTGATTAACGCGTGTTTCCAGTTTCCTTATCTGGATGTCTTTTTGGGTGCATGAATTCTCTAGAGAATTTATTTTCCCGAAAAGTAGCTTAATTTCATCAGTCATTTCTTTTAACTGCTTCATTGTATCTTCTTGCTGTTTAGCCAAAAAATTGTTGCTATCAATTAATTGGCTTATTTTTAGGATTAGGTCTTGGTGCTCGTGTGAAGGGTTATTCGTAGCCAAGGTTCCGCTGCTTTTTACCGGCGTATCATCTGAACGTGAGAGATTTCGCTTCTTTGTTGCACATTTTTTGCACATCCAATGGCTTGTCTTATTGTTTTCTTTTAGGTAATTTAAGTCTGATTGCGTTAAGCCTGCACATTTGATGTGGATTCGTAGGTTGCAGTTAGAACAAGTAATTGAATTTCCCCGTTGCGTGGCCTCGCTGCATAAACCGCACATAACCATTTTAGAGTTGTTTTGGTGTTAGTTTATGAAAAATAATAAAGTGATATTATTTTGAAGAAGCTGTTAAAACAATTTAAATTTATAGATTATGATCCCGTAACCGGTTTCGATTCCCGATACACTACACTGGTGATCAGTTTATGCTGGTTTGCTTTTGATTTATAGAATATAATTCCGTAACAGGTTTTGCTTCTCGGTGCACTACACTATCGATTTGTGTTAACTGGTCAACGGACAAGATAAAACTGATAATACTGATAAAACTGGCGATGGTATTCTTAAAACTGACCCAGAAAAAGTGTCAAGCATCTTTGCTTACCCGCAGCCCAAATCGGTTAAGGACGTAAGACGATTCATGGGGATGGCAAGCTGGTATAGACGGTTTATACCAAATTTCGCGGCAATAACTTCTTCGATTACGGATTTACTAAAGAGCAAACGTAAGTTCGTGTGGATGAAGTCAGCTGATGATGCCTTCAATCAAACGAAGCAACTTTTGGTATCTGCACCAGTGCTGGTAAATCCGGACTTCTCTCGGCATTTTTATATTCAATGCGACGCAAGTGCCACTGGCATTGGCAGTGTTCTTTTTCACAAGGATGATGATGGAGGGGAACATCCCATTGCATTTATGTCTACGAAGATGCACGCCGCGCAACGCAACTACAGTGTAACGGAACTGGAATGTTTGGCGGCGGTGCACTGTGTGAAGCGATTTCGAGCATACATCGAAGGGCTGTCCTTCTCCGTCATCACGGATCATGCCAGCTTAAGGTGGTTGATGAGTCAGAGAGACTTGTCTGGCAGGCTAGCGCGGTGGAGTCTAAAATTACAGGGATACAATTTTACCATCGAGCATCGGATAGGTTCTCAAAATGTGGTACCGGATGCACTGTCGAGGGCGTGCGCTTCTGGGAATGAACCAGTCTGTGCAGTTGTATGTATGCCCAAGCGTCACCATTAGGGAAGCAATATTCTAAAAAGTTTTTTTGAAGATCCTGAGTATAAACGTTTAATTGCAAAAGTTAGAGAGAATCCTGATAAATTTGAAAACCTGACGATTTACGACGAAGTTATATACATATCGTGTGGTTCAAAGGGGAATGAAGAACCTGGATATTCCAAGCGTAAAGATATGGGTGCCTGATGCCTATAAACAGGTCCTGTTGGAGCACGTGCACGACAGTCCGTTGGGATCTCATTGCGGTGTCCGTAAAACTGTAGAACTGTTACAAAGATACTATTATTGGCCGAGGCTGCGCCAAGATGTGGCGAACTATATTTCAGGCTGCGAAGTATGCAAACAAATGAAGAGCTCAAACACCATCACGAGACCTCCGATGGGCGTGGCTTGGGTCACAGATCGTCCCGTGCAGCACTTGTTTATAGATTTTATGGGCCCGTATCCAAAGTTCAAGCCTGGAAATACCCAACTACTAGTCGTCCTGGACCATTACACAAAGTTTGTATGGCTTCAGGCTTTACCCAAAGCTACCTGTGTTAACGCAATCCTCTATATTTGCCACAGGCTAATGCATCCGAGAGAGTAAATCAGTCGATACTCACAGCAACTCGAACATATATAGAAGTAGATCATCGAAAGCGGGATGAATGTTTGGCGGAGTCGTGTGCAGCATTCCGCAATGTAGTACATGAGGCCACTGGGTTTTCACCCCATTTTTTTATGTTTGGATATCATTCTATCCTGCATGGATCCGAGCACGCTTTATTAAAGAGCTTGAATGATTTTGAGGATGGTGAGGTGTTACTCCGCTCCAATAATGACAGGCTACGAATGGTGCACGACCGAGTCAGGAGTTACCTTGCTGAGGCATACGCTAAGGGACCAAATCGATATAATTTGAGGTCTCGGGAAAAGAAACTTGAATTGGGACAGGTTGTTTGGATGCGGAACTATACCCTGAGTCGTGCAGCTGATCGGTTCTCTGCCAAACTTGCTCCGAAGTTTGTCAGGGCTACCGTCAAACGCAAGGTAGCTCAGGTGTCCTATGAGCTAATCAATATGGAAGGAAAATCTTTGGGAGTGTATCACTTGTAAAATATCAAGTCGTGAAAAAAGAAAACAAAGACTACACAAACCTATTATTGCCCGGCTTTGAGTTCTTAGGGTCAAGGTCGTCCCCAAGATTGTTGCAGACTATTAGATGTATATATCGCTGAAAGAATTTTAATTAGATTTTGAAAATTAATATCGGCACAAATACAAATCGTAGGAGGTAAACATCATCACTGACAGATGAGATAAGCAGACTCAGCTGTTCAGCGAAAGCTCTTGCAATTTCCCGTTGATACATATCAGCGAACATGGTGTCGCATGCTTGTACGAACAGGCCTGGCGATGCTCTAATAGTGAGGGAAATAGCGTTCCAAATGGGAATTTAGAAAGGAACCGCTCTTGCGGTTCGTTGTCAAACGACCAGTAAATTTGGAGAAGGAAGTGTTGAATGGTGGAAAAAAATTACATAAAAAAGGAAAACCAGCGGAGCTGAAGAAAATCGACTATTCGTTGCGAAAGAGGAAACTTCGGAAAAGCAAGCAGAATTGATTCCTAAAGGCCAATCAGGGGTTATCATCGAAAAAAAGCTTTTGGGACAATGGATGAATAATTTGTGGCGAATACGAAGGATGGTGGTACATCCGAGTGTGCTAGTGCTACAGCTAAGTACCTATTGTGAATAACGAAAACTATTCATACATCAATATCAGTTTGTATCGCAAAATTAGGCACGCTGAGCAAAATTAGGCACGCTGGGCAAAATAAAAATGAGTCCTTTAAAATAAAAAAATTATGCTGCATTGACGGCGGTTCGGCTGAGAAGTCGTGATGCAACAAACTTTTAAGAATTCAAAGAAAAATTGAATTATCTTTCATTTATTATAGGCGAAAACTAAAGCTACATATGTGATTCAAAGCCCCTTAGCGAGGCTATCATTTGTAAGCATAGTAATGCTCACTCATTATATGTTCTTATACAATCTAAGATATCTATTTCTTCTCTCTATATCTTTTTTTCTTTCTTCATATATATATATATATATATATATATATATATATATATATATATATATATATATATATATATATATATATATATATATATATATATATATATATATATATATATATACCGTAAATGATTTGCCGTACATTTTATCAAATTGCATTATCGGTTACTACGTACTCACAATTTGCGGTTTTGTTTATAAAATTTTTTTTTCTCAAACCCCAAATGTTATTTTTCTTTTCTAAATGAATGTTTGAGACTATAACTTAATTATATGTAACTTTTTTACAATGGGATAGTTCGAATCAATTGAGTGAATTTTCGTTCAGTTTCAGCGCTCACTTAAGCTAATTAAAGGTAGAACTATAATGCAATTAAGTGAACTTAAGTGAGCACTGAAACTGAACAAAAATTCACTCAATTGAAGTCGATCGGTTAATTTGCCCATAATAGAATTAAGTGAAGGTTCATGAAGCTGCCGTCAGAGTGGCGAATATGAATTTGAATTTGGAGGTATATGAGGTGAACTGATGTGAGCGTTTACGCAATATATTTGAATAGATTTTTGCTGCAATTGAAATATAGTTGTCTTCATAGCCTGCTAGCTCTGTTGCAAGAAATCGCAGAAAATTGTAGCTGAGCTGAACCTCAGCACTTTGCCGTAGATTATTAGATCTATAAAGATGGGCTTGGTGCAGGCTCTTAATTTGTGCTTATATTCAAATAAGTGTACGAAAGAAATGTTTTTTGAGCAATACTGGTATGCGACCGGAATATATTTAATCAACAAGGTCTTTACTGCTGAAGTTGAATATTCAATAGTGGACAGGTGAAGCATGGTGTGTGGTTATTCTCTGAATGAAAAAAGCTGTGAGACGGCATTTTAAGTAGTTTATGTACTTGTATTTTTAAAAGTAAGTAATTTAAAGATACAAGTAAATAAACTACTATATAATTTATTATTTCGTATGTTGTTCAACGCGTTTTCTCTTTGAAATTATGGTTGAAACTCATTATTCCTACCTCCTGTAAAAATAACATTTAAGTGATTGACGAAAAAATATTTTAGATACCTGTTATTCTTTTTACAATGTCACGCAAAATCATATTCGAGACATCTAATTACTACTTCCTATATTGTAAACTGTCAATAAGCCGTTTAACAATAAAAGGTATGTTCGCGTACTACGATTAATTGCAATTAATTGCAATAAAGCCGTTTTTGCACACCGTTTTACTGAAAACAGAAAATTTCCCCTTTTTCAGTAGGGTCTGAGCTACTTAAAAATACTGAAAACTGAATGTTATAATATTATGAAGGACGAATATTTTTGTGACGATAGTTTATCACCGCTTAGGATGACTTTATTATCATTATTGTTCTCCTGAAAACCGTCAACTGACACTTTTGTTTGTCAATTTTCAGGAAATGCAATGTGAGCGTTTTTGTACTTTTCATGAATGTCCCCCTCCACATGATTCAGGAAAATTCAGTAAAATTCAGTGACTGAAAGTACGCGAACAGACCTAAAATATTCAAATATTTCACATACCTATTATTGCGTCTACAATACCGCATACGAACGATCATTACTTCTACCTCCTGCAAAAATACCAAACGATCCACGAAAACATATTCAAATATTTTACGTGCCTTCTATTGGTTGTAGTCGTTGCGCAAACCTCTTGTCAAATTTACTTAATTGATGTACGGTCCCAGTCGTAGGCCACTTAAGTGGCCCGAATTGAACGAAACTTAACGAAACGGCAGATAAGTACATTATGGGTACGCCGCTTGATTTCTATGCAACCGTACTGTCACTTAAGCTACTTAAAGCTCACTTAATTGCATTATAGTTCTACCTTAAAGGGCATTATAGTTGAACCTTAATACTAGTTATGCTGACCAATGATTCGACATAGTCCTCACGAAACATAAAAACTAATTCCCCGTCTCTAAGAAACCAAACAATGCCATTCAGTCGGTGGCGGAGTACGGCGTTTTGTTTTTGTTTATGTTTGGTTTGTTTCTACCTGTATGATTATGTTGCTTAAATAATATATTAATTAAACAATTTATTAGTGAATTCTTACTTCTGCGGATTTATTTTCGTTTTGTATGCTTAAGTTAAAATGTATGCGTCTTGATGAAATATAATCAAAACAATCCACAGCATTTATCTAAACATCGGTCGCATCACTTTAAAGTGCATGGTGTTTTCTTCGATTTATTTTCTTTCTGGTCGTATAGGTATCTCAAAGTTATTTACGCGATGGACCGACATGATGGGCAAAAAACTATGTGCACATTTCTCCACGTTTGCAAATGAATTGGTTAGCTCCAGAGCTTTTTTTGATGAGAGTTGTCGTGTTTCATCGAAGGGTAACGGAATTATCTGTGGCAAAAGAAATTATATATGTATATACTTCTAATGAAAAAAAACAAGATTCCCTAACATTGTTAAAGGAAGGCTAGAAGTTTAAGCTGAAGCCAGCTTGACTCAATTCAATTAGTGAGACGGGAGCCCGGAATATAATATAAAAACGTAATATTGTTTTGGAGGAACGTACAATGATAGTATTACAACCTTTTTCGGAGGTAAAATAAACCCTTGCATTTAATTATGCACAATCTAAGACTAAGAACTAAATGCTTATTACTAATGTTCGAAGAACAATAGTATTAAACTCGTTTCGCCGAAAATTCATATTTTTTATATATATATATATATATATATATATATATATATATATATATATATATATATATATATATATATATATATATATATATATATATATATATATATATATATAAAAAATAATATATATAAAATATATATATAAAATAAACGGCGATAGTTATGAGAATTCATTCTACTTTCAACTGTGAATTAGTTGTTTAATTTCAATTTATTCATTGGCGACCGTGTCAGGACATGGAAGGAATTTTGGACAAATTGCACGAACTTGGACTGGACATTGAGAAGGCTGTTACAAACTAACAAAAGGACTCTCTGGAAAGGAAGGACCAAACCTATTTGGAGACATGGAGAAAAAAGTTGACCGATCTTTGGAAACAGTTTGAAGAGCAGCACAATCTTCTGGATCTGGAGCCAGCCTCAGAAGAGTGTGTAGCCTCGGAATATTACAATTCTAACTTCTTTCCACAGATCGACGGCATCAACAAGCGGATTTTGAAGAACATTTAAGTTCTTCTAGTGAAAGCAGCAGATGGGGGGCCAGCTCAGATGGCTACTTGCGGATCGGTGGAATCGATGGTAGCAGTGCAGATCATTCTCATGATGACTATGAGGAGACTACTGGATCACACGGAGCAGTGCTTGTTGACTCAGCAACCTGTTGGGTTAATGGAACTCCAATTAAGCTCCATTCTTAAGCAATAGGAGTTAATCAGGAGTAAACATCTGCAAATTGTAGAAACTGGAAGGCTGCCTTCAAACTACAACCTCAAAGACTACCATGCAATGGAAGAACGGGTTCAAAATATTCACCTAGAACTCATCAACAAAGAATCCCCGTGTCAATCATCGTCATCATCCACAAAGCCATCGGACATCAAGTTGCCGCGCATACAACTTCCCCAGTTTGATGGAAATTACTTACGCTGGCAAGAATTTTATGACTTGTTCAGTCAACTCATTGACCAAAGTAATTTGGGTGCCACCCAAAAACTTTGGTATCTAAAAACCAGCCTCGTGGGTGAGGCTGAGACATTAATTAAACACTTGTCAGTATTGGACAAAATTACACACCAGCATGGAACGTGATTAAAGAACGTTACGAAAATAAACGTCTTCTTGCCAATTCCATTCTGAACAAATTAGTGTCTCAGCCATCTATTACCAACAAAACTGCAAACAACATCAAAGCGCTACATGATGTTACTCAAGAATGCGTTCGAGGGCTACACGTTTTAGAAGTTAGAGTGGAACACTGGGATCCTCTCATCAAGGTTCCGAACACATAAAATAAATAAATAAATGAATCTGCCATGACGGCCGACATTCAAAAAATGATTCTGGTACATGAAGATGGTCAAAACTTTCAACTAATTCTTTGCCGAAACAATCCAACTATCAACTTCAGTATGGTACAAGTTGAGAAAGAAAATACCATAATTTAAACTTTAGGCATTATACAGGAACCTTTCGCTGACAACATTACGGTGAACGTAACACACATACCAGCTAAGCAACGGTTAACAAAACGTATTGTGTTAGCTCAAGTGTCTCAGCTATTTGACCCACTAGGCTTGGTCAATCCAGTCATTGTCTTAGCAAAGATATTTATGCAGCAGCTCTGAGAACTTAAAATAGATTGGGATACACCCCTTTCCAAAGAGCTACAAACAAGTTTGGAAAACAATTGAGCACAGCTACTAACCTTGAGCAATTTGAGAATACGTCGTTATGCTATCAGTTGCAAAAAACCAAAATCTATGCAAATTCATGGGTTCACTGACGCAAGCAAGTACGCATATGGAGCATATACTTATTTGCAAACTGAAGGCCTCGATGGGCAGATAACCGTCTCATTACTATGCGCCAAAAGCCAAGTAGCTCCAACAAAACAGACAACAATCGCTCGACTCGAACTCTGTGCAGCGAAACTTCTTACTCAATTAGTTAAGAAGGCAAAGAAGTCATTACAACTCCAGATTGATTAAACTGTAAACTGGAGCGATTCACAGACAGTTCTACAATGGATAACTGCACCATTCTCAAAATTCACGACATTTGTAGGCAATCGAGTAGCATACATTCAAAGATTAACTGAAGGCAATAACTGTCGCCTCTAAAGAGAATCCAGCGGATATTATATCAGGAAGTATGCAGCCGCAGGATCTATGTGCAAACAAATTATGGGTTGAAAGGCCAAGCTTCCTAAAAAAAGAGTGGCAACAACTACCAATAGGATACAGCAATATCCCAAACGTGCTGCCTGAAATGTAACAAACCAAATTCGTTCTGGTTTCTGCAATTTATAATGAGCTCATCCACAATATACGGCATACAAACAGTTTTCAAAGGCTACAAGAAGTTACAACATATATCATACGCTTCACACAAAACTGTAGGCCGTCCACTACGAGGGCAACAAGTAAAAAACCGAACCCAAGAGAAATGAATTTAGCATTGAAACATATTGTGGCTTTTATGCAACATCACGGTTTCGCCGATGATATACAACATTTAAAAAGGCATCAAACAGTCGCACACAACAGTAATCTTTGATCTCTAACACCATTTTTAGATGAAGACGGTACGAGTAGGAGGACGACTGATCTTCGGGCAACTTCATGTAAAACACTTACATGCCAGTCCACAAAGTTCATTGTACATATCACGTCAATTCTACTGGTACACAAACGAAAAAAATATGGCCAACAAGGTGGTCAAACTATGCATGGTGTGTGCCCGAGCAAAAGATGGAAGCCACCGCACACATTTCTAGTTCCATAGCAGTTCAGACCACTATTCTACTCTTCAAATTCAAAAACATTCAAGATCTATTAATTCAAATGATTACGAACACACATCAAGGCAAAATCAGTTCTCTTCTGCTAACACCATCACAGTTGCGCGAACAAATTCAAACTATTAAAGAACATCTACCGGCAGGTCAAACGCTACCCATATCACTAGAATCTATTCACCTATTCTACAGCATAGCTACCAGTAAAACAAGAACGAAAAATAATCATATCATCTTTGACATTCAATTACCATTGATATCGACCCAGGACTATCAGCTGCTTAAACTGTACCCCATTGTGCTTCCCTTGCTTAACCAAAAAATTGATTAAATAATCAATATGTTACAATGAAAAGATTTAAAATCAATATTTAATAATCAAAGTAATAACATTTATTTTCTTACAAAAACCGAAACTCCATTACTATTATGGATCAAATGGTTTTATTTTATAACAGTCCAACTACAGAGCTCCCAAGGTAAATTTACAGCGACGCAACAAAAACACAAACGTTTTACTACAAACTACAGGCATTGCATACCATTCAATTCAAAACATACAGTTCATTGATATATACAACATAGAACACTGGAGTGATCTTGCTTCAATGCTCAAACTCGTGGTTTTCGCATAGATCTAGTGAGACGCTTTGCCTAAATGATGCCCACTAAATTTTACAATCAATGTACTCAAATAGCAACGCAGACGCTGACTCAGCTCACAATGTCTTGGTGGATAGAAAAATTCAACAAACCCTTGCCCCATCCACCTGCTGAACGACTCGAAAATCTTTGTTAATGAATGAACCTAATACGCTACAATAGTATCCGCGTCTCTGTTAATTTAGTGTTTTTCTCATGATTTATCTGTAGATCCTCTTCTGCTCCTCTTCTATCGAGCCGTTCCCCTTAGAAATTGAAGCATTTCCTGCTTTGTTCACATGTTTACATGTACAGTGCACGCTATTGTGATGTTTATGTGGAGAATAGAATAGTCGGAGTTTCATTTTTTCGTGTGCAATTTTCCCCAGATTGGTTTTTGTGTGTCTGCTTTGTGTTTGCTTTCCCAAAAGACGTAGTTTTTCGGTTCTGATGCTTTGGTGAAATGAACACTATACACACATACGAAATGGGAGAACTCATATCATCATATAAGTTTTGAAATGATGCAATTAAAAGCCTGATTGTTTTTTTACGTCATGCAATGTGCGGTAGCTCCTGAAAGCTATTCTTAGCTTAGTTTTTTTTACGAAAGAGGAAATAGAATTATCCTCATCAAAAGACGATTTTTTTTTAAATCATTAATAATGTTTTGTTGAATTTGAAATAATCGGCCTTCTAACTGGGCGAAGGCCCGTGAAGCTCTTTCTTCTTTTCAGGGTCCGCATCAGGCCTGGCTGGCCAATGAATAACTAGAGTGGTTTCTTTGTGAATTTTCAGGTTTTTCTTCCAAGGGAGGAATATTGGCCAAACATGTTAGTTTTTGGATTTTGGATTTGGATAATGGCCAATATCAGTAGGTGAAGGACCGGAGTCGATCGGAGTCAGGGCTCTGCCACCATTGAGGGCCCGGGGCTGTCTGCCTCGCCCGGGTTCCTCTGAAGAGAGAGGCAGCGTTTAACCCGCTTTTTCCGTTTTCAGATTTTCAATTTTCTGGCTCCGTGCGTCGTCACGAGCACTGGGTCTGTTTAGTCAGCCCATGTTGCAGAGCCATGGGTGGTTTCCTGAACGGAACTATGCCCCTTTTGTCCCTTGGGTATTTTTATATACCAGTTTGCGGCTACGATATAATGACGGATGAATATTACGTAGCATCCCGTTTCTCTGGAGAGCTGCCAACCTCATTTTTCATGAACCCACCCCAGCCGCAGCGAGCTAGCAAAGCGGTACCCCAGCATCCGTCAGGGTTGGTTAAAGGGTGCTCCGCCAATGTGAACGAGGGGCCTCCACGGCCATTTCTAACGCACCCTGCTCTCGGGGCAATTTTTGTTTTTAATTTGCCTCTCGAATGGCAGTAGCCATTCACTCTTGTTGGACCTTAGCCATCTTGATTCCTTACTTCGGTCTGGTTCTGAGTTGTGCTAAGGCCCGATACGGCCCAATTCAAATAATCGCTACAAATGGCGCCCAACGTGGGGCTTGAAACTTGTTTTTGGGCAACCCACAACAGTGAGAAAATAATTGTGAACTTCGACTCATACTCCCCTCAAGTGTTTACGTCTTTAAACCTTAACATTCTATTCTCACTGGCATGTCTGAGAATCGCCTCCCGTGCGAAGCAACTTAACTTCGTTCGAGAGAACAAACCCTTCATAAACCAGATATGCACTGCTCGCTCTTTCCTTTTAGCCGCGAAAATCCTTCCCAATCCTATCCCTTTAGAATCATTCCTTTAGTATACCTCTTGGGTAGCTTCCTATTGTGGTTGTGTTACGGATTAAATATTTGGTTAATGTTTTTAAACGGTAAATATAGAGGAGAGTCACTTTTGGTCCGATTCCAGATTTAGTTTGTTTTATTTCATCAAGAGGGGGCCCCCACAGGTAGTTTGTTGTTTCTATTTATATTATATTGTTGCAATATTGATTTTCCTTAGTAATAATATTATGTATGTAAAAACAAATCGTTGGTGACTTTATTGATTAGAAAGGGGAAAGAAAAGTGACTCTCTAGAAAGTGAAAGAAAAGTGACTCTCCCTAGTGTAGAGTATTTGTTTTTCTTTGAAAAAAAAAATATATTTACATTTTTCCCTCGCTTATCCGTGAGGCTACGTCTCGTTCCGTAGCCGAGGGGACGCATAGAAATCGAACGAGTGGCACTGTTTTTCCCACGACCGTCTGCGGCTGTGGTTGGACAAATCTTCGAGCGTTCCCCGCGGTATTGCATGACAGTTGCCTTTTGAGCTTTTTGACTTTGGGAGCAACCCGGAGGCTGGCCGTAGGTAACAGGTTTTGGTGGTTTACTGCCAATCCTGTCCTGGTCATCCGAAGGGCCCCTGCCCCACTTTATGTCGGAAAGCTATCCCAAACCCCTCCTACTTGTTGTCTTGACCCAAATTCAGCTTTAAGCTCGGGTTTGGTTCAAGCTGTGGTGGATTACGTGGGGATGGCATGGTGCCGCCTACACGTCCCTGCAGCTTGGCCAGACTTAGACCATTGGCTGAATCTGAGTCAAGCAGCAACATTGTTGTTTTGATCACCTGCTCCTCTCTTTTCATGGGAATTTCGGTGGAGGCGAGTAGTCCTCCAAATGGGCGTTTCTACTTAGAAAGCGACCCTAAACTTAATTAAAATTTCAAAGTCAGTCTTAAATTTCTAAATTTCATTAACTTCGGATAATTAATACCCTTCTGGTAAAATTTCACCAATTTTTTGTAAAAATTTTAGGGTTACCATCCTCAAAACTTTTAAAGTTTTTAAAGCGTTAATATTTGTTGTTAATTTTCATTGCAGGATCATTTCCATTTGCAAATCTAATGACATAATCGCTCAGTAAAGAAATTAAACAAAATTACAAAATGGTCATAGCTGGCAGCCCTTTCATGATTTTCGTACGAAATTCCTACGACATTTGGTTCATATTAAGGTTCATTTACTGCGTGAAGTTCGTTCTGGTTTCTACACTGGACCGGAAGTTATAGGGAAAAAAGCTTTATTTTGCTGAGCAAATTTGCAAGATTTAGGAGACAAAAATCACCATAGCTGGCAACTCTATTCTAATTCTTCAGCCAAATTTTCACCGAATGTTACATAGAGTAAGATCCAAGTATGAATTTTGTCAAAATCTGATGGCTGAATCGGAAGTTATAGGCCAAAAACCGGTTTTTTTTCTCAATGATTTTTCAAGATGGTACCACTGGCACAGGGTTGCCCGCATTTCAAAATCACTTCTATCAGACCTGGTCCTAGCTAATACCAACATGTTCTGTAAATTTCACTATGATCGGATAACCCGGTCGTCAGTTCTCGTGAACAGAACTTTCGAGTGCTGAAAATAGAGGTAGTTTGGTGATGGGTTGCCGTTCTTGGGCGAATCGGAATTTGGAAAATTTTAATCTGACGTGATGGACAAAGATTTAGATTTATCAATGATTTGAGTTTTTTGGCAAAAAGCAAAAATTTTTCAGGAAGGTCGATGATTTGAAGGATTTTTTTTTAAGAGCCTGCCATAGCTACAGGGTTACCCACACTGTCTTTAAAATTCATGTGTGCTAAGTTCTAGCTTACATCAATACGCTCTATCAATTTCACGATGATCGAATGTTTCTGTCAGAAGTTATGACAAATCAAAATTTGAGAAAAATTCCTTGCCCACTTTTAGGCACTCAGCACCCACACATGGCTCAAAATTTCCAATTCTTTATCATGAGCAAACCTAAAACATAATAAGTTTTTATTTCCAATACTTTTTGTTACAAAAATTTTACACTGCTTGGAAATATAGGAGTACCTGAAAATTCACTAAAATGCCCGCCGCCGCCAAAAAGTTAAAGATAACTGAGTTCGAACAAGTCATAAACCTACCTACTATATACATCTACGACATCTGAAAATTTCAGCTCAATCGGATCGGCCACTCCAAAGATTACTTCTATTAACCGATTTGCTGATATATATATATATATATATATATATATATATATATATATATATATATATATATATATATATATATATATATATATATATATATATATATATATATATATATATATATATATATATATATATATATAAAAATATGAATTTTCGGCGAAACGAGTTTAATACTATTGTTCTTCGAACATTAGTAATAAGCATTTAGTTCTTAGTCTTAGATTTTGCATAATTAAATGCAAGGGTTTATTTTACCTCCGAAAAAGGTTGTAATACTATCATTGTACGTTCCTCCAAAACAATATTACGTTTTTATATTATATTCCGGGCTCCCGTCTCACTAATTGAATTGAGTCAAGCTGAAGCCAGCCTGACTCACTAATTGAATTGAGTCAAGCTGGCTTCAGCTCCCGTCTCACTAATTGAATTGAGTCAAGCTGGCTTCAGCTTGACTCAATTCAATTAGTGAGACGGGAGCCCGGAATATAATATAAAAACGTAATATTGTTTTGGAGGAACGTACAATGATAGTATTACAACCTTTTTCGGAGGTAAAATAAACCCTTGCATTTAATTATGCAAAATCTAAGACTAAGAACTAAATGCTTATTACTAATGTTCGAAGAACAATAGTATTAAACTCGTTTCGCCGAAAATTCATTTTTATATATATATATATATATATATATATATATATATATATATATATATATATATATATATATATATATATATATATATATATATATATATATATATATATATATATATATATATATATATATATATATATATCAGCAAATCGGTTAATAGAAGTAATCTTTGGAGTGGCCGGTCCGATTGAGCTGAAATTTTCAGATGTCGTAGATGTATATAGTAGGTAGGTTTATGACTAGTTCGAACTCAGTTATCTTTAACTTTTTGGCGGCGGCGGGCATTTTAGTGAATTTTCAGGTACTCCTATATTTCCAAGCAGTGTAAAATTTTTGTAACAAAAAGTATTGGAAATAAAAACTTATTATGTTTTAGGTTTGCTCATGATAAAGAATTGGAAATTTTGAGCCATGTGTGGGTGCTGAGTGCCTAAAAGTGGGCAAGGAATTTTTCTCAAATTTTGATTTGTCATAACTTCTGACAGAAACATTCGATCATCGTGAAATTGATAGAGCGTATTGATGTAAGCTAGAACTTAGCACACATGAATTTTAAAGACAGTGTGGGTAACCCTGTAGCTATGGCAGGCTCTTAAAAAAAAATCTTTCAAATCATCGACCTTCCTGAAAAATTTTTGCTTTTTGCCAAAAAACTCAAATCATTGATAAATCTAAATCTTTGTTCATCACGTCAGATTAAAATTTTCCAAATTCCGATTCGCCCAAGAACGGCAACCCATCACCAAACTACCTCTATTTTCAGCACTCGAAAGTTCTGTTCACGAGAACTGACGACCGGGTTATCCGATCATAGTGAAATTTACAGAACATGTTGGTATTAGCTAGGACCAGGTCTGATAGAAGTGATTTTGAAATGCGGGCAACCCTGTGCCAGTGGTACCATCTTGAAAAATCATTGAGAAAAAAAACCGGTTTTTGGCCTATAACTTCCGATTCAGCCATCAGATTTTGACAAAATTCATACTTGGATCTTACTCTATGTAACATTCGGTGAAAATTTGGCTGAAGAATTAGAATAGAGTTGCCAGCTATGGTGATTTTGGTCTCCTAAATCTTGCAAATTTGCTCAGCAAAATAAAGCTTTTTTCCCTATAACTTCCGGTCCAGTGTAGAAACCAGAACGAACTTCACGCAGTAAATGAACCTTAATATGAACCAAATGTCGTAGGAATTTCGTACGAAAATCATGAAAGGGCTGCCAGCTATGACCATTTTGTAATTTTGTTTAATTTCTTTACTGAGCGATTATGTCATTAGATTTGCAAATGGAAATGATCCTGCAATGAAAATTAACAACAAATATTAACGCTTTAAAAACTTTAAAAGTTTTGAGGATGGTAACCCTAAAATTTTTACAAAAAATTGGTGAAATTTTACCAGAAGGGTATTAATTATCCGAAGTTAATGAAATTTAGAAATTTAAGACTGACTTTGAAATTTTAATTAAGTTTAGGGTCGCTTTCTAAGTAGAAACGCCCATTTGGAGGACTACCCGCCTCCACCGAAATTCCCATGAAAAGAGAGGAGCAGGTGATCAAAACAACAATGTTGCTGCTTGACTCAGATTCAGCCAATGGTCTAAGTCTGGCCAAGCTGCAGGGACGTGTAGGCGGCACCATGCCATCCCCACGTAATCCACCACAGCTTGAACCAAACCTGAGCTTAAAGCTGAATTTGGGTCAAGACAACAAGTAGGAGGGGTTTGGGATAGCTTTCCGACATAAAGTGGGGCAGGGGCCCTTCGGATGACCAGGACAGGATTGGCAGTAAACCACCAAAACCTGTTACCTACGGCCAGCCTCCGGGTTGCTCCCAAAGTCAAAAAGCTCAAAAGGCAACTGTCATGCAATACCGCGGGGAACGCTCGAAGATTTGTCCAACCACAGCCGCAGACGGTCGTGGGAAAAACAGTGCCACTCGTTCGATTTCTATGCGTCCCCTCGGCTACGGAACGAGACGTAGCCTCACGGATAAGCGAGGGAAAAATGTAAATATATTTTTTTTTTCAAAGAAAAACAAATACTCTACACTAGGGAGAGTCACTTTTCTTTCACTTTCTAGAGAGTCACTTTTCTTTCCCCTTTCTAATCAATAAAGTCACCAACGATTTGTTTTTACATACATAATATTATTACTAAGGAAAATCAATATTGCAACAATATAATATAAATAGAAACAACAAACTACCTGTGGGGGCCCCCTCTTGATGAAATAAAACAAACTAAATCTGGAATCGGACCAAAAGTGACTCTCCTCTATATTTACCGTTTAAAAACATTAACCAAATATTTAATCCGTAACACAACCACAATAGGAAGCTACCCAAGAGGTATACTAAAGGAATGATTCTAAAGGGATAGGATTGGGAAGGATTTTCGCGGCTAAAAGGAAAGAGCGAGCAGTGCATATCTGGTTTATGAAGGGTTTGTTCTCTCGAACGAAGTTAAGTTGCTTCGCACGGGAGGCGATTCTCAGACATGCCAGTGAGAATAGAATGTTAAGGTTTAAAGACGTAAACACTTGAGGGGAGTATGAGTCGAAGTTCACAATTATTTTCTCACTGTTGTGGGTTGCCCAAAAACAAGTTTCAAGCCCCACGTTGGGCGCCATTTGTAGCGATTATTTGAATTGGGCAGTATCGGGCCTTAGCACAACTCAGAACCAGACCGAAGTAAGGAATCAAGATGGCTAAGGTCCAACAAGAGTGAATGGCTACTGCCATTCGAGAGGCAAATTAAAAACAAAAATTGCCCCGAGAGCAGGGTGCGTTAGAAATGGCCGTGGAGGCCCCTCGTTCACATTGGCGGAGCACCCTTTAACCAACCCTGACGGATGCTGGGGTACCGCTTTGCTAGTTCGCTGCGGCTGGGGTGGGTTCATGAAAAATGAGGTTGGCAGCTCTCCAGAGAAACGGGATGCTACGTAATATTCATCCGTCATTATATCGTAGCCGCAAACTGGTATATAAAAATACCCAAGGGACAAAAGGGGCATAGTTCCGTTCAGGAAACCACCCATGGCTCTGCAACATGGGCTGACTAAACAGACCCAGTGCTCGTGACGGCGCACGGAGCCAGAAAATTGAAAATCTGAAAACGGAAAAAGCGGGTTAAACGCTGCCTCTCTCTTCAGAGGAACCCGGGCGAGGCAGACAGCCCCGGGCCCTCAATGGTGGCAGAGCCCTGACTCCAATCGACTCCGGTCCTTCACCTACTGATATTGTCCATTATCCAAATCCAAAATCCAAAAACTAACATGTTTGGCCAATATTCCTCCCTTGGAAGAAAAACCTGAAAATTCACAAAGAAACCACTCTAGTTATTCATTGGCCAGCCAGGCCTGATGCGGACCCTGAAAAGAAGAAAGAGCTTCACGGGCCTTCGCCCAGTTAGAAGGCCGATTATTTCAAATTCAACAAAACATTATTAATGATTTAAAAAAAAATCGTCTTTTGATGAGGATAATTCTATTTCCTCTTTCGTAAAAAAAACTAAGCTAAGAATAGCTTTCAGGAGCTACCGCACATTGCATGACGTAAAAAAACAATCAGGCTTTTAATTGCATCATTTCAAAACTTATATGATGATATGAGTTCTCCCATTTCGTATGTGTGTATAGTGTTCATTTCACCAAAGCATCAGAACCGAAAAACTACGTCTTTTGGGAAAGCAAACACAAAGCAGACACACAAAAACCAATCTGGGGAAAATTGCACACGAAAAAATGAAACTCCGACTATTCTATTCTCCACATAAACATCACAATAGCGTGCACTGTACATGTGTACATGTGAACAAAGCAAGAAATGCTTCAATTTCTAAGGGGAACGGCTCGATAGAAGAGGAGCAGAAGAGGATCTACAGATAAATCATGAGAAAAACACTAAATTAACAGAGACGCGGATACTATTGTAGCGTATTAGGTTCATTCATTAACAAAGATTTTCGAGTCGTTCAGCAGGTGGATGGGGCAAGGGTTTGTTGAATTTTTCTATCCACCAAGACATTGTGAGCTGAGTCAGCGTCTGCGTTGCTATTTGAGTACATTGATTGTAAAATTTAGTGGGCATCATTTAGGCAAAGCGTCTCACTAGATCTATGCGAAAACCACGAGTTTGAGCATTGAAGCAAGATCACTCCAGTGTTCTATGTTGTATATATCAATGAACTGTATGTTTTGAATTGAATGGTATGCAATGCCTGTAGTTTGTAGTAAAACGTTTGTGTTTTTGTTGCGTCGCTGTAAATTTACCTTGTTTTTTTTTTCCCTAGTGTAGATGGCAAAAAAAAATCTGCATATCAGATCCCCGGGTAACCTATCACCACGGGGTATGTGAGGTTTGACTCACTAAAAAAAAGGACCATCTACAAGCCCACGAAGTTCCGAGTCGGGACCCGCCTAAGCACTGCTTCGACCCGGTCGTGCTGACTCACCCATTGGTAACCACGGACTTCAAGAACTACCACAGCTTATGGGTCGGTAAGGCAACCCTCCTCCCGCTTTAGACGCAGCACTTTCTCAACGTACGTTGAGACTGCGCGACAGTTCTCCTCGTCTCGCAGCATTGCATTCACGATCGTCTCAGGTGCTACCAGGCCGATCGTGGACTCAATGGTGTGCCTCAAACTTACGAAGCGACTGCACATAAAGAATGTGTGCTGAGCATCATCGAGCTCAGTCACACAGTACCGGCAGTACGGTGTGACCACCTTACCCATTCTGTTCAGGTATTTCCTGAAGTAACCGTGCCCTGTCAAGAATTGACAAAGGTAAAAGTTTACCTCTCCGTGGCTCCGGCTAAGCCAAGGCTCAATAAGACCAATTAGCTTAGCCGTCCAGCATCCTTTATCACTTTCACTCCAGCGTTGTTGCCAAAGTTGGAGGGTCAGTGTACGCGCGTGCGTCAAAGCCTCAGTTCTGTCCAGCTCTGAGCGAAAGAGGTACCCCTCCTTGCGTTCTCGCGCTAGCAGATCGATCGGGATTACTCCCGATACAACCATCACAGCCTCTTCTGAGACCGTGCGGTAGCTACACGCGATTCGCAGGGCACCCCTGCGCTGGACACTGGCAATGCGCTTCCGGAACTTCCTAGTTCGAAGCGCATCTCCCCAAATTTCGGCGCCATATAGCAAGATGGAATTGGTCGTCACCATCAGCAGTCTCCGTCTCGTCTCACTGGGTCCGCCAACGTTGGCCATTAGCCTACTCAGCGAACTGACGACTACCAGAGCCCTGTCACATGCCCTGCGGATATGATCCCAATACGTCAGCTTGGTGTCCAGTGTCACTCCCAGATACCTGACCGACTTGCTGGTCTGGACCCCGACGGAGCCAACCGTCATGGGTATGACAGTTGGTATCCTCCGCTTCGTCAGCATGACAATCTCTGTCTTTGAGACTGCCAGCTGGAGGCCGTGCTCAGTCATCCACCGATCCACCCTTCTCATAACTTGGTTAAGTCTAAGTTGAGCGAAATCGGCAGATCTAGAAGTGATTACAGCTGCGACGTCATCAGCGTAACCTACCAGGAACACATCCGCAGGCATTTCCAGGCGCAGCAGATCATCGTACATGATGTTCCAGAGGTCAGGTCCTAAGATTGACCCCTGTGCCGCACCTGAGGTGACAGGCCTCCTTCTGACTCCGTCCTGAGTGTCATAGAGCAACCATCGGTCCCTGAGGTAGTCCCGCATCATGGCCAGCAAGTAGCCAGGAATACGGAACCTCCCTTCAAGGGCCCGAAGGATGTCCGTCCACCTCGCCGAGTTGAAGGCGTTTTGCACGTCAAGCGTTACCAGCAAGACGACCGGTCTGGCCCGGTAACATGCCTCTTCCGCTCTTGCTACAGCCCCAACAACCTCTGAGATGGCATCGATTGTTGAATGACCCCTCCGGAAGCCGTGCTGCCTGCAAGAAAGATCACCGGCTGATCTCACAGCTGACAGCAATCTCGGCTTTAGTAACCCTTCGAGAAGCTTCCCAGCAGTGTCCAGCATGCACAGCGGGCGGTATGCCGATGGGCAGCCCAGGTTACACTTCCCCTTATCTATCAGTACTAGTCGAGCCACTTTCCACCGCGACGGGAAGACCCCCGCGACTAAACATGAATTATACAAATCCAATAATAGACGCGGTTGACTCTCCGCCACGACTTTAAGTGCCTCGACCGGCACTCCGTCAGGCCCTGGGGCCTTCCGGTTCTTCATCCTTTTTTCTTCTTGTGGGTAACCGTCACCCACTTCCTGAGGTCCGAAACTGGCACCTCCTTCCTCACCCGGACTTCCTGAATATCTTCAGGGCTAGATTCAGCCACGCGCTTATTCTACCGTGGCTGATCTACCCCCGGGACCCCTGCAACAGTGGTTGACTCAGCGATCTTTTCCTCCAAGACCCGCTGGTAATCTACCTCTGCCTTCTGCCAGTTCGTTCGGCAGGTGAAAATGACCTCAAAGGCCTCCTCCAGCTCCAACATACCGTCCTTGACGTGCTTTGAAATATTTCTCTGCACGTTGGCGGCTTGGAGCATTTTTTGTAGGATATGTTGACACTTCTTCAACATATCCTCCTCAGCCACTCGCTCACGCTTTATGTACTCCCTCCTAGGGGACACACGTGCAAGTGGCATATTTTCTTCTGGAGCTCTTGTTTCGGTGCTCTCCCGTGGATGACTTTTCGGGGTCTCCAGATCACTGCGAGCGGATTCAGCATTTTGAGGTTCCTGCGCCTCTACTGAGCATCCGGAACCAATCAATCCCTCTATTTGCGTTGTATTGTGCGTCAGAGGGGGGGTCCTCTGGACCCTTGGCCTCCTCGCAAACGCAAAACGGTCGATGGCGGCGCCTCCTTCGCCCTGCGTCGCCACTGTCGTCCCCATGTTCTGTTGTCCGTCTGTCTTGTCTTTTGTGTTATTTTGTTTATGTAACATGTTCAGTTTTGTTGGGTCCCAACTCAGAGCCGCTATCTCCACCCGGATGTGCAGTCGCCTTAATGACCTCGTGGTAATCTATGCAAAGCAGGGAGGCCGACGCGAGGGTTGATCACCAGCCTTCATGGGGCTGAATCTCAGAGCCAGGTCAGCGCTAATCGGGAACAATGTCAACCGAACCTGCACCACCAACTCAACGGTGCGGGCTTCGAACGTACTCTGAGACTTGCCAGGTTTTAACGGGACGGAGACGGCATGACATTAGCCTGGAGCCGTTCACGCTCGGATTTCACTCCGGCGGTACCGCGCATAAATCGACTAGGTCCAGAATGCCATAACCACCAGCCCACATACATTTTTCGCTAATCATCGGTCGTGCCTTGAACCATTAAACTAAGCCAGGTCATGCCATAAAAAATCCTTACTGCCATTGCCAGAAATTCCAATCATCAATCAAATCGTAAAGCCATGAGAAAAGCCGAGTCGTACCGGTTGTTGTTGGGCCATTTGGCGTTACCCGGGGTGCACCGCGAGGAGGCGACCCAACATTAAATTTACCTTGGGAGCTCTGTAGTTGGACTGTTATAAAATAAAACCATTTGATCCATAATAGTAATGGAGTTTCGGTTTTTGTAAGAAAATAAATGTTATTACTTTGATTATTAAATATTGATTTTAAATCTTTTCATTGTAACATATTGATTATTTAATCAATTTTGTGGTTAAGCAAGGGAAGCACAATGGGGTACAGTTTAAGCAGCTGATAGTCCTGGGTCGATATCAATGGTAATTGGATGTCAAAGATGATATGATTATTTTTCGTTCTTGTTTTACTGGTAGCTATGCTGTAGAATAGGTGAATAGATTCTAGTGATATGGGTAGCGTTTGACCTGCCGGTAGATGTTCTTTAATAGTTTGAATTTGTTCGCGCTACTGTGATGGTGTTAGCAGAAGAGAACTGATTTTGCCTTGATGTGTGTTCGTAATCATTTGAATTAATAGATCTTGAATGTTTTTGAATTTGAAGAGTAGAATAGTGGTCTGAACTGCTATGGAACTAGAAATGTGTGCGGTGGCTTCCATCTTTTGCTCGGGCACACACCATGCATAGTTTGACCACCTTGTTGGCCATATTTTTTTCGTTTGTGTACCAGTAGAATTGACGTGATATGTACAATGAACTTTGTGGACTGGCATGTAAGTGTTTTACATGAAGTTGCCCGAAGATAGTAGTAAGGATCGGACTTTTCTATACTTTTAGCATTACGCGAGTAAGGGACAGGAGATCAAAAGTCCATGGTTTTGTTGCCGCCCACCCGCGTGCTTTAGGTATGTAAAGTCCATGAAGCTCGAGTTAAGTTTGTTTTTCGTTTTTTGGTCGTGGTGTATGAGTGAAGGGAATATGTAGATTGCTTTCTGGGAGGTGCGAATCAGCTGCACCATCGCTGTTTGCAGGTGCGAGGGAGCGAAACATGCAGCAGAGTCGAGAAGCAATATGCAGAACGAGGCTTGGCAGGTATTCAGTTAGCATTGATGCCGGTTTCTCGATGACGTCTTTTTTGCATCTTGGATGTAGGACTGAGCAAGCAGTTCCCAGAGCTTGTTTGGTTGGGTGTGTTTTTGATTTTGATTTTTTCGCTGGCTGATAGAACAAGTGTGTCTGTCTTGTTTTTTCTTGTTTTTTATCATCTTGAACTTGATTATACCTGTATTGCAAGCATATGCAGATGCAATGTCATGTTTTTTCTTGATTATCTGTCCTCATCCGCCATGTGCGTTTCCAACCTGGTGCGGCATAACTGACCTATGTCGGCTTTGCATGAATGGGTCGAGGGATTTTACTTTTGTTATTCTTGATTATCTTTCCTCATTAGCCATGTGCGTTTCAGGTTTCAAACTCAATCATTGCATTTGGCTGATACGGTCTTGAAATTGATTATACTTGTATCGTATGTATATCCATGTACACTGTCTTGTTAATGGATGGATCTGAGTAATTAAAAATAAAAATACAATATGTATATCGTTTGTACAAAACCTGGCGTGTCATAACTGACCTATGTCGCCATGCATGAATGGGTTTACGAGGGTTTTTACTTTTGTTATTCTTGTTTTATCTTTCCTCATTCGCCATGTGCGTTTCTGGTCTCAAACTTGATATGACCTATGTTGTGTGGATGAATGGTGATTCTACGTGCTGCAGAGATTATGTCATAACTGGATGAATGATTTTATGATATTTCCGAGTGGCTATATTTAGATGAAAACAGAGACGTTATTCGCTGGATGCAGAAAAGTAGGTCAATATTCAGGTGTTGTATTTTCTTTGTGGCATTTAGGTGAGACGTGGGGGTGGGAATGTTAGGTAAATAAAAACATTTGTTTGTATAAGTGGCAATAAACTTTATTGGATTTTTATTTATACAGATTTATATTGAAATAAAATTGTTGACATTTTACTTGGAAAAATAATTGTATATTGATACAGCTTCACATATAAATCCACCAACAAAAAATCCAAGACCAACGCATTTTAATAGATTGTAAAGGCAGTGCTCTGTTCTGGAACATTTTCTTGTTGTAATAGGTGTATCGTAAGGTCCACAGACGTCTTTTCCGTTGGCGTAGAAACATTCCGGTGACAATCGCAAGTGCTCACTCTCGACATCGGTAGGTGCGTTGAATGCATCCATGGTGACCGAGCAGAAGTAACATCTGACCTGGTCTTTTATGTTTGTGTAAAAAAATCCACTACGCGCAAGTTTAAGTATTTTTCTTTCATCAATTTTTAGATTGGCAAACGTCTTGACGCGATCATATTCACGCTTTAAACACAACATCTCGAATGAATGTTGTCCACTTTTAGAGCACGTCTTTTATATTTATCCAGGTATTATGATGAGAAGGAAAACCAAGCCATTTGACAAAAACACGATTTCCCCTTCTTCTTATAATTTTCTCAACAAGGTATGCATCAGGGTGTTTCACTGTAGTTAACTCAGGTTCGTAGAACCCTCCTTGTATCAAATTTCCCTGATAGTCTTCCAGTGAGTATGTTCGTGGTTGCGTTTTTCTTACATCTTTTATTGAAAAAATTTCAGTGGACCAGTTTGGGGTGTAGCCTTTTTCAAATATATGCTTATGTTTACTTATACGTACAAAGTCACCAACTTTAAATTTGGGTTGTGATGTTACCTTAACTTTCCTGTAAACGTCCGAGAGTAATTGCACTTCGTTCGATGTATTAACATCTATTGGGCGCATATTAATAACTCGATGTTTTGTTTTGTTGTATCGGGCAACTAGCTTATGTAAGGAGTCGAACCAGCGGTAATTTCCATTCATGCTAAAGTTCTTCCACATAATACCCTTTAGAGTTCTGTTGAAGCGCTCTACAATCGATGCTTTCAATGCACTAAATGTTGAATAGTGGTTAATTTCATACTTTTTCATAATATGTTGAAATCTTTTATTGAAAAATTCCTTTCCGTCATCTGTTTGCAGATTTCTGGGAATGCGCCTTTGTTCGAGAATTGTTTCCATTGCCTTCGTCACTTCATTAGCGCTTTTATTTTTGACTGGTAATGCCCAAGCGTACTTGGAAAAAGTGTCAATTATTGTAAGAAGAAATTTGTAGCCTCTATTCTCTGATGAGTATGCACTCATATCAACCAAATCCGCCTGCCATAAATCATCAATACCTCTGATAGTGACCCGACGTCGGTTAAAATTTTTACGAGCAGGTCTGTGTAACTCGTTGACAATTTGCCTTCTACTCATAACGATTAAATGTATAAATATAGGCTGTTTACTTGTTTTTATGTTAAAATCTGTGAAAATTTGCAAAAATGACGCACTTTATTCACCCCTTCACAATGATGGTTGCCGGTCCATCTGGATGTGGCAAGACGAGTTTTATAGAGGCACTTCTAAGAAACGACACTATGATACAGCCGCGGGTGAAGAAGGTTATTTGGTGTAATGCTGAAACTCAGGCTATTCCAACAAAAGTAGGGTTTAAAAATATCGAATACTTAAGTACGATGCCGGAAGAGTTTGTGAATAATGCAAATGAGCCAACACTTATTGTTTTGGACGATATGATGTTAAATGCGTTTTCAAGACAAGTTTGCGAACTTTTTACCAAAGGTTCACATCATAGGAATTTTTCGGTTATATTAGTAACACAAAATGTATTTCATCAGGGAAAATTTTGCCGTGACATATCATTGAACTGTAAATATCTGGTATGCTTCAAGAATCCACGTGATAAAAGTCAGTTTCATCATCTTGCTAAACAAATTTACCCTGAAAATAGCAAGGAGCTTGTGAGAATATATAAAGAAATCACTCAGGCACCACACAGCTATTTATTAATAGACCTGACTCAGAACACAAATGATATACTACGATTCCGTACTGATTTATTTACCAAAAACTTTGTAACGTGTTATTGCTCGAAGGATAGTTTAAAGCAAGAGAATGGTGTCACGAATGAAGCGATTAAAGGACAACAAGCATATGTTATACGTGCTTAGACGTGCTCGACCGGGTTTGAGAAATGCTATACTTAAGAATGCCGATCCAGAGGTAATTAAAACACTTTGCGAAATCACATTGAATACGTTGAATGGTAACCACAGACCTCGTGGAAAGATATATAACCGTCTCTGTAAATATAAAAAGTGTATGCGCAAGTTAGTAGATGCTAAACGATCAGTTCCGCGACAACGTAAAGTACTAATTCAACAAGGCGGGTTTCTACCAGTATTACTGGGCAGTGTACTTTCAGGGGTGATTGGTTCACTAATTGAGAAATATGTATAGGAACAGTAATCTGAATAAAATGCTACTTCTGTCTCCTGAAGTATATGCAAATTTGGAAGACACTATTGAAAGTTCTAATAACCAGAGTTTGTTCGATAAGGCTATGAATAAGATATTGAAAAGTGAAAAATTCAACGATAAAGACAAATGGTATCATTATCGAAACGAACTTATAAAATTTTTAAACACACGTCGTAGAAGTAAAGGATTTCTAGAAAGAAAAACTCAAACGCCTTCTTCGAGCAAGCATGTACACAAAAAACAGAAAAGTTTGCGAGACAACACGACACAAACTAAATATGTTTTTAGAGATGAGAAACCTACGCAAACTACACCTGTACGAGTGGAAAAATTGTTTGAATCATTAGGTGAAATCACACCTCCAAGGAGTGTATTATCGGCTGCAGCAAAGCGTCGTCTATCGGCAAGTGGAATAGCCAAAAGTCTGAAGCCACCATCGAAATTTAGAAAAACTTCAGCTGACAAAGATTATAGGATAATAACTGGTGATGACGGAATAACACAATACACAGTACCTGTTGATATGAGTCCTGATGAAGTAGAAGACGTTCTAGGGGAGATAGACAATCTTGATGATGAGGGGTCCAATGTCTTTAAAATGGAGAAAGAAGGTGAAGAAGATTCTGAAAGTATCACGGATGTGGAAATGCAAGAGCTGCCTAGTTACTCTATATTAAGGCCCTCTCGGTTCGATCCTAATCAATACACGTCTGATCAACCCGTCAGAAAACATCCTGTTCGACAGAGTGAGAGACTGAAAGAAAAAAAAGGGCGTAGCTCGAGTGTACCAGATCTGGCTTGGGAAAGAATTTGAAATGCCTGTAACAGTAACAGATGATGAATTCTACGTATGCCTTTTAAGCAATAGCTCTCTGAACATTTACCCTGAAAACACATTATCATCTTTTGAGAATATTCTTCCTGCTTCTTGTAAGCTTGGTAGCGGTTGGCGTGTTGGAATAACAGAGATAATGTTGCCAAAACGAAAAAAAGGAGAGACAGTGTCAACCAGCAGTGTTTCTAAGCGTTCTAAATACAGTATCGGAGAAGAAGAAGCTAGTATGATGAAAAGAAGTCGACGATCAACTGTAGCAGAATCCAGCAAACCTGAAGTAACAGAATTAGTTGTAAAAATCATGCCTTTGAAAAAAAATCTTGTTCTCTTAAGATGGAGTGATGCTACTTTGCGGAGACTTTGTTATGAAAAAAACGATATCAATTTTTCAACATTCCTATCGTCATTTTTCTTGGTTATTAAACCTGACTTCTATAACTACTATTTGACATCAATTAAGGAACTGGTATTCAAACATATCGAAAAAGATCGAGATGAAGGAAGTATTCCCGACATCAGTGATTCTAAGAAGATTGGAGGTTTCTGCTTACATGTTTACCAAGGCGAGAAAATCGCCGAAAAAGTTTATTTAAACTCAAACAAAAAGTTTAACACACTTCAGGACTTTATTGATTATATAATTGGACAGATTCCGAGGTCGAAAAGAAATTATGTAGAGCTATTAAGAATGATTGACGAATACATATATCCTGCACATAGCTTAAGACGTGAGTGGGAAAGAAAAGCGGGGATCAAGCCTACCTCGCATACGTTTCATCTAAAAGACTATGGTGTAAAAATAAATGTGGAACTGCCAATACCTTCACCGATTAACATTACGGATTTTGTGTCACTTTTGCTGAGTGGAATAGAGTTTTCAGACGAAGATTTAAAAAAGAAAGCTGAAATTTCCGGTAGAACAGTGTACCAGGTAAGAAAACAATTATTTTACAAAATTGGTCAATCAATTCGTCAATCCATAAGTGATGCCGCTAAAGAATCCGGTAGCGATATATTACCTGATGAATGGGCAAAAACTGAATCAGATACAATACTAAACATTCCATACAAAAGGAGTGATGGAACAACGGGTACAACACCAGTGCCGATTGAAGTGTCTAAAACTGAAAATATTGCTGGCCTATTCATTGATGCATTTTTAAAAACACCTGTTGATAAACGCGATCCAGATCTGATAGATGTCTCGATAAAAGAATCTTTCGATAAGTCCATATTTCTTGATAGTCTAAGTCGGTTGGAAAAAAACTTACATGAGCTTGATAAAAGAACACGTCGTGCTACGACATCCAAGACCGTTAGTGATTGTGAAAGCCCCAATTTAATTCACGTTTACACAGACATTATCAAACCTAGAATATTAGCTGATAAATTGGTGCGAAATCTTCGTACGATTCCTTTGCATGATTGCGACAGTATTTTCAGATTCAATCATGTAGAGTACTGTGCTGTGGAAAAAACTTTTTTCGAAAGCATTTCTATTAAAGTCACAGATCAACAAGGTGAACCAGTAGATTTTGAACCAAGTTTTATACCCACATACATAATGCTTCACTTCAAACGTCGGTAAGAAAAAGTATAAATATTCACATACATTGATGTAAGGGTTATAGTGTTAATATTCAATACCGATGTTAAGGACATGAACTCGCACTACACACGCTATTATTTGGTCCAGAGTGGTGGAAATTTATCAGATATTGGAGACCTCTATCGAGCCCCAATTATCTATCAGCGCGGTAGAGGTATAGGAAGTTTTTTCAGTGGTTTATTACGTTATCTAAAACCTTTGGCTGCGTCAGGTGTAAAAGCTATAAAACGACAAGCGGTCAAAACCGGTAAGGCTATTATACAGGAGGTTGGGAACAAACCTCTTAAAGAACTCTTAAGAGAACACGGACAAACTGCAGCACAGGAGTTAGCTCAGAAAGGTATAAACAAACTTTTTGATAAGATGGATGGAGCAGGTAATCGAATGGCTATAAAAAGAGCTAACCCGTTCACAACAATTCAATTCAAGTCTTCTCCTAAGCGACGTAAAGCTGGTAAATTGAAAAAAAGTGTAAAAAGAGCGTCACGTAAAAAGATTAAAAGGGTGAAAAGTAAACGAAAAGTTATCAAGAAGCGGGTGTTGGACATATTTGATAAGTAATTAACATGTCCTCCTACAAAGAATGCATGAAATCCGAATTGGACATTTTCTCCACATCACCGATTCAAAGCAACATTTTAAAAACCGAAGAAGTTGCATACAAGCCAATAGCTTCATTGGATAACTCATCTGTACTGGAATTCATCTCTCTCGGCCATGGTGATACGTATCGTGATTTGTCCAGCATATATCTACGGCTCAAAGTGCAGATGGTTAAAATAAAGGATGGTAAAGAGATGTTATTCACAGGGACTGAAGTAATCAAGGGTGCTGATGGAAGAGAAGTCGTAGCTGATCCAATAGGCGTCGCAAATAATTTGATGCATTCGCTTTTTAGGCAATGTACAGTGCAGCTGAATGGGAAGAATATAGCTCAAACAGACAACAACTACCAGTACAGGGCATACATTGAAAATCTATTGAATTACGGGAAAGATGCAGCAACAACTCATCTTGAATCGGTTGGATGGTATCTTGACCAGGATGAAATGGAAATGATTGAAGGCTCTGGTCCAAAGTCTGAGAATAAAGGTTATCTTAGTAGATCAGCGCTATTAGAGAAAAGTAATGTCGTCGAGTTAATGGGAAAGATCCATAGCGACATATTTAACCAAGAAAAACTTTTGATTAATGGTGTGGATCTGCGTGTCATATTATCATTAGAGAAACCTGAATTCTACCTGTACTCGAAAGATGATAAATTCTCGCCTCGAATTAAAATACTAGAAGCAACAATGTACATGAATCACGTAAGCGTCAATCCCAATATTCTCCTGGCACATGAAACAGTACTGCAGCGTTCAAATGCAGTATACCCGTACAAACGCGTCGAAGTGAAAACATACACGTTACCAACAAATACATTCACACTATCGCTGGACAATATAGTGGTTGGTCAATTACCGAACTTGCTCATTTTCGGGATGGTAGACAACGACGCCTATACCGGAAAACGTACTAAAAATCCATATAACTTCAAACACAATAACATCACGAGATTTAATTTGTCAGTTAATGGCGTACAAGTACCAAATCAACCTATAGAATTCGATTATTCAAAAGAAAAACCACTCAGCACCCGGGGGTACTTGAGCCTTTTCAAGGGTACTGGTATCAATTATTTCGATAAAGGCCATCAGATATCCAAACAATTCTTCGACAATGGTTGCTTTTTGCTAGCATTTGACTTAACAGCAGATAATTCATACGAATCAACTTGTGGCAGTTTATTGAATCAAGGTGTTGTGAGAATCGAGGGAAGGTTCAAAGAGGCATTAAAAAATAGTGTGACATGCATTGTATATGCAGAGTATGATACGAATATTGAAATCGATAAAAATCGAAACGTTTACTCGAGTCTATAAAAAGGTATATAAAGAGGTTCAACACTTCTGTATTTATTATTTATCTGTGCCTTGGTTGGAGATAACTACAGTACCATGACTCACTGTCTAGTAAATACCGAGTATTTTTCAGAGGGGCACTTTACCTTCTTTAAAAAAATTGCGTTTGCAGGCTTTATTTCACCAGATAAAGTGTATACAAAGGAGATCGTTTACAAATATCCTACATCAACAGTTAGCACTACAGATCATACTGGTGTGTCTGGAAACCTTGAACTTAAGCGTCTGGATGAGGATCTTATAAAAACCCTTGCAAAGTTTTCAACTATTTTCGTACATGGGGAGCCAACAAAGGAATTCCTCCAGAGCTACGTTACGCCTCGTACTAGGATCATTAACCTTGAAGCAGTCACCTCTAAAGAACAGGAATGAACACGATCGAACTTGGTAGTTCTTTAAAGCGAAATCATGTGACTAAAAGATTTTTCAAGGGCGTTTTTCCTTGCGATCACTTACCTCGTCAAATAAAGAAACCTGCTTGTATTATTGCGAATACAGATCCAGCTCATAAAAGTGGAACGCATTGGGTGGCCTTTTACATTCCTAGAAAAGGACCTATCGAGTACTTTGACTCTTTCGGTAAATATCCTACTAACAAGTACTTCAAAAGATTTCTTCGGCACAATGGTAAAGTTTTCGTAAATAATAAGCAGAGGTTACAGAGTGCGTTCTCAACCACATGCGGACAGTATTGCGGTGTTTTTCTTTATTTTCGTTGCAGCGGCAAGAGCTTCAAATCATTTCTGAACCGGTTCTCCTCTACAGATTATAATTTCAATGATGGTGAAATAGTTGATTTATTCCGGAAAATTTATTTAAAGACCTCTTTGCAAAATGGTGGGGAGTGTTTCAATCAGACCTGCAGACAGGAGATCGGAGATATAAAAGCAGCGTGATCAAGCCATCGAAACCATAGTTGTGTCTTTTACAATTTAAAAGGATGTCGTCAGTTGCTGAAAAGTCCGCTAATAAGCAAACACAAACCCCTAAACGAGCCGGTCGCGTTGTTCAGAAGAAGAAAAAAATTGTGAAATCCCCCCAAGTCGAACCTTCTAACAACTTTGAGAACATCATATCAACCTGCAAGGAGAAGAAGTCAAGAACGAAAACGATTCCCAAATCACAAGTTCCGTGCAATGAAGACGCCTTACTGAACTACACGTACTACCTGGATGGATGCCATAACCGTAGGGTCACACTCGGATTTGACCCGCAGACATTTCAGGCGAAGGTAATCTTCCACTACCATGGACGTTTCCCACTGGCAATTGACTACAGTCAATGGATTTCACTCTACAATTACCTCAACGATCTGAAGACTTCAGCGGGCGAAGAATATCCGGAAAATCAATTGGGTCTTTTAAAACGGTATCAGATTCCTGTAGGCGATGGCAACATAACACTCAAACATCTGGAGTTATTCAAACTGTTCGACATGATGGAATTTTTTAACATTGTCATGCACCACAACAACCTGGCCTCGGAATATGTGAAGGAGTATTACGAGCAGTACTGTAATAGTTGTAGGGAGAAGGATCTTTTGAAGCTGAAAAATGAGGACTTTTTTATACCACCTCGTACATCTTATATGCATATTAATTATTCTAGGCTTTTTTATGAAATTCCAATACTGTGTAGCTGTAACCTTATTTTTAATGTAATGAAATAAATTGACGCAATAAGAAAATAACATGTTTTTATTTCAATAATATTTAGTATTCATTAGAAAATACATGTAAAGATTTATACAATTTTGCGCAGCACATCGTGTCCCCGGAAGTGCATCATGCATTTTACAGATGGTCTTGAAATTCTTGAGATCTCGTAGTTTCGGTATCTCCAGACGAACTATGTTTGCGGAAGGTAGATACCTCTTTAGAAATTTGACTTTTGCATCACCTTTTACATAGATCGTAGATTCACTGAATGGCATTAGAATGTTTGGAAGATCGTTGTAGCTAACCTCACCGTCATCCCATCGCAATCCGTTGACGTTCTTTGCTTCGTACTCGTTTTGCCTCCGTGCCTTTCGGCTCAACTCCTGGTAAGGATAGGGAGGTCTGAAGTAGTAAATTGTAGGCACAGTCGAATCGTACGGAAGTATGGCCAACTCTTTCGCAAAATAGTGCCCCTGATTTCCAGAAACAAATTGGATGTCAAAAATGAACTCGGACATGCTTTCAGCAAGATGATTAGTGATTAAATAAGAATCATTTTTCATTTTAATAGGCATTTATATACAGTTTATTTCGTGATGTACGACGAGTTTCCTAAATATACAATATATAATTATGATAGACATTTAGATGTTAACTTAACTTAGGTTTTTTATAACCGTAAGGAAGAGAAAAATTTTCTTTCGTAACTACTCTTTTATCAAAGGTAAATTGTAAATGTTTCCTCTCGGGGGCAGAAATAACCACTCCCGGTCGTTTTCGTTTAATTTTTCGCTCATTCAAAACACAAATTGGTTCTTCCTCATCAGGGCCGATTACTAGGGATTTTAGTCTTTCGAAATTAACAATTTTAGAATTTTCAAAGTTTAATGTTATTCCTTTACATTTAATTATATGGTCGATAATGCGTTCAGCTTCTACTTTGAGACCGTAAGTTTTTGGTCCCGTGCTAACATATTCCGAAATATATGCCTCAGGGCCGAAACTTTCAATTTCGTTTGTTAAGTCACCCAAAAAGTCAGAAATCTCGAAGGGGATTGGACTGAACTTATCATCAACAAAAATTAAACTATCCGTATCACAATAAAGAATTCTCTCTCCTACCTTCTCCAAAGCTGCGTAAAGTTTAAGTCTGGCAAATGCTGTTGTATATGCAGCAATGGGTATATTCACATGAGGAAGCGTATTCATTTCTTTTTCAAGATATTTCCATGTCACCCACATTGTTTCTTCATTGATAGTGTAAAGCGAGCAGATCTCTATACCAGGGGAATGAATAAAATCAGAAAATTCCTTATAGCTGGTAAGAACTTTGGTGCGCGTTTTGTCTTCTCTTTGTGCAAACTTGCCCCAAAACGAGTTTAAACAAATTTTTGCGGTATTACGCCTACCAGGATTTTTCTCAATCAATTCTTTCTCTAAGCAGATGTCTTCTCTTTCTTTGTAAGATTTTATAAAGGCATCTTTCTCTTTCTCACCTGTACAATTAGCACTCCAACCACTAGACTCTTGCTTTATTTTTAAGAATGTATTTACATATTCAGAAAACAATCCACCACTCTTGGTTGCAGGATCATACTGAGTATGGTTGTATTCCCAAACTTCATAAATGTGTCTAATTTTATACCCTTTTTCAACAGCTAAAGACACTTCGGGTATTATCCATGTACCGGTGATCTGACGCTCCTCATCTGTATGAATACAGTCAGATATTCGATTTAACTCGGCACATTTTCGACAGAGTGTAAAATACAGTTTTGAATTAGTTCTGAATGGTAGTACAGGTAGGTATAAACTAGTTGGCGGAATGATAGAACAAGTGATGAATCCATGCATCAAGAGTATTTCTGAAGATAGGGGAACATCGTTTCCACGGTAGACTTTTGGATGTCCTATAGGATATGGAGAGTACTTGTTAATGTATGGGTACAAACTAGTAAAATCAAGATATCGTATGACTTGGTTCTTTTCCACTTCGTGGTACAGTTTGAAAACTTCAGTACGTCCTCCGAAAACCGCATCTCGAGGTTTAAGCGGCAGTATAATATTCGATACAGCCTTAATTAACTCTTGATTCACTACAGGGTTTTCCTTCAGGAACTTACGGAACTTGCATTCCCAAGTGTATTCTAAGTTGTATCCACTACGCTTGATCATTTCAATTTTTCTTAGAGTACTCTCATATTTCCGAGATGACGTCTGAACTAGGTTATTACTAGACGTCTCTTTTATTTTGAAACAATCTGGACACCCATGATGGAAACACCCGTAAAATTCATAGACCGTATCTGTTTCCGAATCAAACCCGTCAACTAACAAACCGCTTCTTCTTAGCCTCACCTCACCACCGTTGTTAGCAGATGCAATTCGACCAGTCACTTGAGATCCCTGCCAGGCAATCCACTTTGCTCCAATAAGTGATTGATTTTTACCTTTGTAGTAGCCGTTAGGAGGCATTACGCCCAAAGTGTTTTCTTGTAAGAAATTTTTCTTAAAGGTGAGCATGCAAGCGGACGCTATGGTTATAGACTCTGTAAAAGGGTTGACCTGAGTAATACTTAAAAATTCACGCATAAATTGGGTACAACCCAAGCGTAATATGTCCACATCATTTCTGCAATACGTTAACATTGCTTCTCTGTTATTGAACACACCCTCTGATACAGTTTCATACCATTTTAAAAATTCTTCCCTCTCTTTAATCTTCATTGCATTATGTCCGTACATTTCTGGTGGTGGATATTTTCCAACATAATTGATATTCTCTATCGTATTGAAGAGGTATGGGTAATATCCCTTTGCATACTCCTTTAACCCAAATACGGAAGGAAACTTCGAGAGTGGGAATGCCAGGAAGTTTAAAGAATCTATGAACGTCACTTGTCCACATTTTAACTTCATTATCTTTGAGCCATTCATAATAGGCTCTACATTTAGCTTTCTCGTAAAAAGCTCGGAGATGATAAACTGACCATCATACCCTTGAAAATTATGTGCTATACAGTACACGTTCGTGGCAAAAGATCTCTGCATTAAACAATAATCCACAAAGATTTTCATAACATCATTTTCGGTATTATATTCGAAGATATGCTCTCTTATCCCACAAACACTGCATTCACGCTTCATATCAGGGTCAGTATAGCAATTTTCGCAAACTTGCTGGGCAACAATTAAATTCACAACGTGTCTGTAAGTTTCACCACTCCCGAAGGTTGTATTTTGAGTGCTTTCGCAATCGAAGAAGATCAGTAAGAAATTATCCCTCTTCCTACCCCTGTATGGTTTAATGTAGCAACAGTGATCTGCAGGAACAACTTTTGAACAAATCTGGCAGTGGTATTCATCACATTCATGTGTACTTTTATCCCTTCTCACAAAGTTCAGAAATTTACTACATAACCTACATACTTTCAATGCTTCGCATATACTTTTGTTCCCAATTTTGTTCATAAGGTGCCTAGTACGACAATCTTCACCTCTAAAAGACCGATTGCAGCGTTCACAGTAAACCATCTCGTCAACAAATTTACAGGGTGGATAAGAGCTACAATAAGAACATTTTAGCGCACATTTATGGGGATTATTGTTGTACACCTTATCGCAATGAACACAGTTATAGTTTTTATTGAAAAAGGTTTTCAACGATTTAATCACATAGAAATGTTTAAGGCTCTTGGAGTAGTACAGGTATATTTTCTTCGGGAGATCGTTTCTTATAGAAACCTTAAAAATGATCGAATCTGAATTTTTGAAATCGTTAAACACAACTATCTGGAAATCGCTTAAAACTTGTTGAAATTTATAAAGATCTGCTAGATTGCAGCCTTCCTCTTTAACGACAACTCCGGCATTTTCACATAACCACTTGGTCCTGCATTCTAAGATTTTCAGGACTGAAGAATGGTACCGTGCCTGAAACGAATGTGAATACATCTCGACTGCATAGCAAATAGATCGAGGAAGACATTTCACATCACCCTCCAACCCTACATCTACAACACATGATCGCCTTTTTAAAATCTCGGATTCGTCTATAGTTATATTATTAATTCTTCCACCCCCTGAAAGAATATTAACGACTTCGGCGTTCAGCTGCATTATTTCATCCGAAAGAAACGCAGTATTGGATTGATTTACGTTTGAAATCAAATCAAGTATATACTTCCCATTCACCTCTTCAACAGACTTCAAACTAGACCAGATAGGTTTTATATCAGGCGCGTTTGGGAGTGAAATAGTAAAGCTGATTTTAGATCCCCTTCCAGATTTCGACACTATATCTTTAATAATATCATCAAAAATTTTCTCTATTCCCAGGAGAGGATTTTCATTTTCAGCACCGACACCTTTGATTCGGAATACAATTTTGTTTCCCTCAACGTTAAACTTCCTAAAGAATTTTTTATCCCTAGCTAACACTTCGTACCCTTTTTCCACCCCACTTCCACACTGAACCACTTCGTGAGTTGAATGAGCATGATTTACACTCTTGCTAGTCCTGCTAGCTTCCCGAACTTCTATTTCACTTAATACTTCACAAGATTGGATACCGCCCGCATTTTCAGTATTGAAGAAATCAATACATTCTTTCAATACCTCAAGAGAATCACACTGACTATAATATTTTACGAAATTTTGTAGAAGAAAATTTTTCTCCTCCCTGGAGAACATAACTTTTCTCTCTTTTATAATTTTTAACAAACTCTTAAGATTAGTGCGAAATAATGTGAAATCTAAACTTAAAGCACTATCTAACGTGGTGACGATTTGTCGTACATCCATTTTTTTTTGTTTTATCTACTAAAAATACTCTATATAATATACACTAATATTCTATATATACTCAAAATATCCTCACTGAAGGTTGCTCAAACGCCTGAGGCTATTCTCCAAGGTGATGAAGGCTAAAATCAGCAGTACTATAACAGCTCTTCCAAAAAATTTCACCACCTTTCTCTCCAGATCAGTCTTTTCCTGATTAGCAGCTTGTTACAGTTGACGAACTCTCTCACTCAACCTTCTGCACCTTCCGTACTTTTAGCTAAAAAAAAAAAAAAGGTTGAGCTGGTCCAGGTGCAGTTGCTAGAGGGCAGTTCTAAAGGATCTTGCAAACAACGGCAGCTTACGTCTTGATCTTTTTAAAAACGGTGTCTTATTCTTTCTTGGCTTTGTTTTTTTTATCCGCTGCTTCCTCTTAACCTCTGTACACGCTATTGTCGAAAAAAAAGTTGAAAAGGTAAGTAGATATTAAGACAATAGAAAAAGGTAATCAAGAATTCAATATTTCTTACCTTTATATTTCACCACTAGCACACCTTCAATCTTCAACTTCACGTAAGAAACTGTACCACAATTCTGTGTTAATTATGAATTTGAAAACACTTTTTATACTACTTCTTTATACCCCTACCATCTATGAATAAAAACGCAACAGTACAGAAAACAGGCTTCGATTTTATTGAAGAATATGAAAATAGCATCACCCATTATAGCTTCAATCACTAAGAACGTGTAGTTATAGGATAAAAATTCCAATCTGAGAGTTCAAGGTCTTAAAACTTTTATTAAACAACATACAACCGTGCTATCGAAGAATCTAAAATATTGCTTATGACTTACCCATAAGATGTCACTCATTAATAATATGTACGGTCATATTCTTACACTCAAGCATGTAACCACCTTATTATCTCAAAAATAAAGAAAAAATTATCTTTACATGGCCTATACTATAAGATAACATTCGTTGATACAATGTGTAAGTAAAGATGTCCATGCAGATGATGATGATGATATGAAATCCTCCTTTAGCATACAAGATTTTAAACCTGTCATGGTTGTCGATAATAATCTTTGTAACTGCAATGCTAACAAGAAAAAACATGTCTATATTGGTTGTATTTTCTAGAAGTTATCCGACAATCAACGATTTTTCTAGTCAATCTAAAATATCGCTTATGACTTACCCATAAGATGTCACTCATTAATAATATGTACGGTAATAATCTTACACTCAAACATATAACACCCTTTTTATCTCAAAATAAAGAAAAAGTTATATTTTTATGGCCTATACTATAAGATAGCATTCGTTGATACAATGTGTAAGTAAAGATGTCCATGCAGATGATGATGATGATATGAAATCCTCCTTTAGCATACAAGATTTTAAACCTGTCATGGTTGTCGATAATAATCTTTGTGACTGTAATGCTAACAAGAAAAAAACAAACCTACTTTGGTAGTATTTTCTAGAAGTTATTCGACGATCAACGATTTTTCTAGTCAAGAATTCTGTATAAAAGAGGAAGAAACTCTATATGAGACAACACAGACAGGGAAGATCTTCCAACCAAGATGGTAAGTCTTGTTAGCGAACTTCGGTACTTCTACATAGAAAGTATCTACAATTTTCTATCTTTCCATAAAAATAAGTTTGTACTTTCTCTTGCTTTTTAGAACGCCGAATTAAATAAAATCGCCGCTGGAACACAGGCCGAGATGGCACGCTGGGACTCGTTGGAGGTAGGCGAATACAAAATTCAGCAATTCAAGGAGATGAAAACAACTTACGGCAAACGAATTGCAGTCTTCCTGGAGAACGGCAAATTCCTGTTCCTTCCCCCCAGATTCTCCGACAAAATTACATCGAAGCAGCTAGCGAAGCTTAACCAGATCGAGAACAACCACCTCATCTATGGTGGTAAGGATACAACTCGGGGAGGATTTTTAAAGTTAAGTTTCGAAGAGAAATAGAATATTGCGAAAAATAAAAAACTTATACACATTCCTGTTTTTATTTGAATCAAAATTATTTAAAATAAAATAAAAATTAATTTGAATCAGAGACTATTGTATTTTTTAGTCACAATAAAACGAAACATTTCACTTTGACATATAACAAGTTTTTTTTTTTTTTTTTTTTTTGCACACCTGCACTCATTAGCGATGATAATCAAAATTCGCATACAAACTGATATCATATTCACATTCATCATCCGAAATTCATATCTTAGCCGTCCTGAATCATCGTCACAATCATGAGATCGAACTAACCTACCTCACACAGCACGTGCTCAGACATAAACTTGCTCCGACCTAATCGAACAACGGTAAACGTATGCAAGTCACGATCATGACCTTGCATACAAAAATCAAAACAAAGATTGTATTTTCATCCACATGCGAACCGAAGTTACATTCAACTACTTGATTTATACGTACATATATATATATATATATATTCAATGAAAATATTATCAGAATTTATTTCTTAATACTCTTATTCGAATGCATCTCATTATAGTGGTATGAAAGATGAAAAATGAAAAATACAATCTTCCGCAGCTTGAAAGATCATCATCATGATCTTGTAGTGAAAAATAAAACTCAACGTATGCATCTGACCTACCCCGCATGCAACTAACACGCGCTCAAGCCGACTTGCTCTACCAGCCAGCGAAAAAAATCAAAAACCAAAACACACCCAACCAAACAAGCTCTGGGAACTGCTTGCTCAGTCCTACATCCAAGATGCAAAAAACACGTCATCGAGAAACCGGCATCCATGCTAACTGAATACCTGCCAAGCCTCGTTCTGCATATTGCTTCTCGACTCTGCTGCATGTTTCGCTCCCTCGCACCTGCAAACAGCGATGGTGCAGCTGATTCGCACCTCCCAGAAAGCAATCTACATATTCCCTTCACTCATACACCACGACCAAAAAACGAAAAACAAACTTAACTCGAGCTTCATGGACTTTACATACCTAAAGCACGCGGGTGGGCGGCAACAAAACCATGGACTTTTGATCTCCTGTCCCTTACTCGCGTAATGCTAAAAGTATAGAAAAGTCCGATCCTTACTACTGAAGATCAGTCGTCCTCCTACTCGTACCGTCTTCATCTAAAAATGGTGTTAGAGATCAAAGATTACTGTTGTGTGCGACTGTTTGATGCCTTTTTAAATGTTGTATATCATCGGCGAAACCGTGATGTTGCATAAAAGCCACAATATGTTTCAATGCTGAATTCATTTCTCTTGGGTTCGGTTTTTTACTTGTTGCCCTCGTAGTGGACGGCCTACAGTTTTGTGTGAAGCGTATGATATATGTTGTAACTTCTTGTAGCCTTTGAAAACTGTTTGTATGCCGTATATTGTGGATGAGCTCATTATAAATTGCAGAAACCAGAACGAATTTGGTTTGTTACATTTCAGGCAGCACGTTTGGGATATTGCTGTATCCTATTGGTAGTTGTTGCCACTCTTTTTTTAGGAAGCTTGGCCTTTCAACCCATAATTTGTTTGCACATAGATCCTGCGGCTGCATACTTCCTGATATAATATCCGCTGGATTCTCTTTAGAGGCGACAGTTATTGCCTTCAGTTAATCTTTGAATGTATGCTACTCGATTGCCTACAAATGTCGTGAATTTTGAGAATGGTGCAGTTATCCATTGTAGAACTGTCTGTGAATCGCTCCAGTTTACAGTTTAATCAATCTGGAGTTGTAATGACTTCTTTGCCTTCTTAACTAATTGAGTAAGAAGTTTCGCTGCACAGAGTTCGAGTCGAGCGATTGTTGTCTGTTTTGTTGGAGCTACTTGGCTTTTGGCGCATAGTAATGAGACGGTTATCTGCCCATCGAGGCCTTCAGTTTGCAAATAAGTATATGCTCCATATGCGTACTTGCTTGCGTCAGTGAACCCATGAATTTGCATTGATTTTGGTTTTTTGCAACTGATAACATAACGACGTATTCTCAAATTGCTCAAGGTTGGTAGCTGTGCTCAATTGTTTTCCAAACTTGTTTGTAGCTCTTTGGAAAGGGGTGTATCCCAATCTATTTTAAGTTCTCAGAGCTGCTGCATAAATATCTTTGCTAAGACAATGACTGGATTGACCAAGCCTAGTGGGTCAAATAGCTGAGACACTTGAGCTAACACAATACGTTTTGTTAACCGTTGCTTAGCTGGTATGTGTGTTACGTTCACCGTAATGTTGTCAGCGAAAGGTTCTTGTATAATGCCTAAAGTTTAAATTATGGTATTTTCTTTCTCAACTTGTACCATACCGAAGTTGATAGTTGGATTGTTTCGCCAAAGAATTAGTTGAAAGTTTTGACCATCTTCATGTACCAGAATCATTTTTTGAATGTCGGCCGTCATGGCAGATTCATTTATTTATTTATTTTATGTGTTCGGAACCTTGATGAGAGGATCCCAGTGTTCCACTCTAACTTCTAAAACGTGTAGCCCTCGAACGCATTCTTGAGTAACATCATGTAGCGCTTTGATGTTGTTTGCAGTTTTGTTGGTAATAGATGGCTGAGACACTAATTTGTTCAGAATGGAATTGGCAAGAAGACGTTTATTTTCGTAACGTTCTTTAATCACGTTCCATGCTGGTGTGTAATTTTGTCCAATACTGACAAGTGTTTAATTAATGTCTCAGCCTCACCCACGAGGCTGGTTTTTAGATACCAAAGTTTTTGGGTGGCACCCAAATTACTTTGGTCAATGAGTTGACTGAACAAGTCATAAAATTCTTGCCAGCGTAAGTAATTTCCATCAAACTGGGGAAGTTGTATGCGCGGCAACTTGATGTCCGATGGCTTTGTGGATGATGACGATGATTGACACGGGGATTCTTTGTTGATGAGTTCTAGGTGAATATTTTGAACCCGTTCTTCCATTGCATGGTAGTCTTTGAGGTTGTAGTTTGAAGGCAGCCTTCCAGTTTCTACAATTTGCAGATGTTTACTCCTGATTAACTCCTATTGCTTAAGAATGGAGCTTAATTGGAGTTCCATTAACCCAACAGGTTGCTGAGTCAACAAGCACTGCTCCGTGTGATCCAGTAGTCTCCTCATAGTCATCATGAGAATGATCTGCACTGCTACCATCGATTCCACCGATCCGCAAGTAGCCATCTGAGCTGGCCCCCCATCAGCTGCTTTCACTAGAAGAACTTAAATGTTCTTCAAAATCCGCTTGTTGATGCCGTCGATCTGTGGAAAGAAGTTAGAATTGTAATATTCCGAGGCTACACACTCTTCTGAGGCTGGCTCCAGATCCAGAAGATTGTGCTGCTCTTCAAACTGTTTCTAAAGATCGGTCAACTTTTTTCTCCATGTCTCCAAATAAGTTTGGTCCTTCCTTTCCAGAGAGTCCTTTTGTTAGTTTGGAACAGCCTTCTCAATGTCCAGTCCAAGTTCGTGCAATTTGTCCAAAATTCCTTCCATGTCCTGACACGGTCGCCAATGAATAAATTGAAATTAAACAACTAATTCACAGTTGAAAGTAGAATGAATTCTCATAACCATCGCCGTTTATTTTATAACAAAATTTCTAACTTATCATCAAATTCCATCTTGGATGTTTACAAAATTGTCGTGTGAACATACATAAATTCTATTTTAATAGTTTTCCCATAGCAAACTTGGCCCCACGCCATAAGTGGTAGTATCGTATTGCATTTGAAAGATATGCATTCATGACATTGGATTTGCATCTATGCATACGGACGAATTATGTGAGCGTGAAATCGCAGATTTGAAATATGTGTGGAGAGCAAATATGCGATGGATTACAATTATTTTAGCCTTTTGTGGGAATAGAATAAATGTGCATGTACAAAAAAACTGCAAGCTTAAAATAGAGCAATTATGCACAATTACTCAACTTTCGTGGGAATCGGCATGATTCTTAACAATACCCATTAATAAAGAATTGTACGTTTAAGAATACGGTTTGATGATTCCGAAACAATTGAGCTTCGATTTTTGGATTCGGCCAGATTCATGCAGAGTAGTTTGGATGCTCTTGTTAAAAATTTCGAACAAAACGATTTGAAAACTGTATCTTCAGCATATGCTGATAGACAAAAATTTCAACTTCTTACGCGAAGGAGTGTATTTCCCTATGATTACATAAGCTCATGGGACCAATTTCATGAAACTTGCCTACCACCATGAGAGAAATTTTTCAACAAGATGACAAACACCGAGTATACTGAACTTGACTATCAACCTGCACAGAATGTTTGGAAGGAATTCCAATGCACAAAGATTTGGAACTATTTGGAATTGTACTTGATAACTAATGTTCTTCTTCTAACCGATGTATTTGGAAATTTCCGGAAAGAATGCAAAAATATATATAAACTTGGCTCTTGCTAATATTATGCAACTCAAAAAACATCTATTAAGCTTGAGCTTCTGACAGATATCAGTTTGCATCATTTCGTGAAACGAAGAATTAGAGGTGGTATAGTTCAATGCTCTCGCCGTCACTCAACTGCCAATAACAAATACACGAAAAAGTATAAGGAGGATGATCCTTCCAAATATCTTATATATTTGAACGCAAACAACTTATATGGCTGGGCAATGTCACAAAAACTTCCATGTGCCGAATTCAAGTGGGTTGAAAAAGAAAAAAACTCTAGCGCACCTGAAACGCTAGAAACACTAATGTTCGAAGAACAGTAGAAGAATCGTGCAGGTTTTGAGTGCATATTCCACCACATGCGCTGCTTATTACGGCCAAATTGTTTCAAATGTCACGTTTTACTTTTGTCTCAAGAATGCATTATAACTCATATGGTAGAAGGTTTCAGATATTACCACTGGCATGAATTTGAACGTTTATGAGAGCAAAACACGGATTAATTATATTCGTTATCAGTTGCTTATATCACAAAATTTTGAAAGCAGCATCTCATATAATATCAATTAAGAAAATGCTCAGTGCCTGCAGCACTGCAACTGAAGTTGGAGTTTGGGGCTGCGATCCGAAAAATTTGCAGAACTTTGGGAATTGAAACATCGGTTATTTATTTTCATTGTAAATGTTTCCGGTATGAATACTAACTGTAAGCATTTATTGATACAAAAGTAGCACAACCGACTCGTGCTGGCAACCTTTCGCCAGTATCAAAGCCAAGAATATATAACATCTGCTTCACGTCGTTATATAACATTTGAAGTTATAAGAGTATAAAGAAATTAAGGGTTACCTGCAGCGAGTTTTTTCAAATAATCGAAAGCTTAATATTTGCTGTATATTGTCACTACAATATCATAACCAATTGAAAATTCTACGATAAAACCGCTTAATAAAGATATTGCGAACAATCACAAAACCAACAATAGCTGGCAACCCTATTGTGGCTTTTCAACCAAATTTGGCTTGAATAATGTTTATAATAGGTTTCAGTAATTGTATGAAATTCGTATTGATTTCATGCCTGCACTGGAAGTTATAGGGCAAAAAGTTTTATTTTCCTGAGCGAATTTTCAAAACCAAAGACACAAAAATTACCATAGCTGGCAGCACCAATCGAGTTTTTCAACCAAATTTCTATCAAACAAAGTTTTGAGTAGGGTGCAGCTACTGTGTCAATTTCATGAAAATCTGGTAACTTATTCACATTTCATAGGGCAAAAAGCATTTTTTTTTCTTTGTATTTTTTCAAGATGGCACCACTGGAACAGAGTTACCTACAATTCAAAATCGCTTCTATCAGACCTGGCCCTACTTAAGTCCAATGCATTCTGTAAATTTCAATTCTATCTGATTATTAATTCGTGAGTTCCCGTGAACAGAAGTTTTTGAAGCTAAAAATATAGGTTAACTGAGAAAGGGTTACCGTTCTTGTCCGACATGAAAATTCCAAAGTTTTACTTTGACTGTGTAGATTGAGCATAAAATTTGTATACAGATTGGTTTTATTGTAGAAACGGACATTTTTTAGGATATTCGATGGTTTGAATGTTTTCACTTCCAAATTTTTATTTTTTCAAAATAAGAAACCAAAATTATCATAGCTGGCAGCTCCAACCGAATTTTTCAACCAAATTTCTACCAAACGTGGTTTGAAGTAAGATGCAGCTACGGTGCGAATTTCGTTAAAATCGAACGATTTAATCAAAACTTATAGGGCTAAAAGCAGTTATCTTTTTTAGTGATTTTTCAAGATGGCACCACTGGCACGGAATCACCCGCATTTCAAAATCACTTCTATCAGACCTGGTCCTATTTAAGACCAATACATTCTGCAAATTTCAATAAATTCTGTTCATCGGATCGTGAGTTTCCGTGAACAGAAGTTTTTGATGCTAAAAATATAGGTAACTTGAGCAAGGGTTACCAGGCGTGCCCGTTATACCATATCAAATTTTTTTTTTGTTTATGTAAACAAAGTACAAAATTTACATATGAGTGGCTTTTTTTTTAAGAAACGACATTTTTTCAAGAGAGACGATGATTTGGAGGTTTTCACTTTCAGTGCCTGTCCTAGCTACAGGGTTGCCAGCACGCTCATTAAAAGCTACACAAATCTACAACTAAATAATGTCAATATGTTCCAAAAAATTCGTAATGATTGAATAGCTCTATCAAAAGTTATCGCAATTTGAAAATTTTCAATTTTTCCCGTTCTCTTTTTAGGCACCCAGCGCACACATGGGGTTAAAAAATTCCAAAACGTTATCCGATTCACATGTTAAACTTGTTCGAAATTTATTTCGTCAACTTTGTTTTTCCAAAAATTATTTGTGTACGGAATAATAGGTATATTAAAAAAATCACTAAGATGGCGCCGGCGCCAAAGGGTTAAAGATTATTAACTTTTTGTGAGACTTGGCACTATTCTGCATATACACTAATGTGTCCTCAAAATTTCAGCTCAATCGGATGGCGCGTTCCTGAGATTTTTTCACTGAAATTTTTTGATGATATATATATATATATATATATATATATATATATATATATATATATATATATATATATATATATATATATATATATATATATATATATATATATATATAGAAATATGAATTTTTGTCCAAAGTGATTTTAATACTAATGTTCTTCTTCGAACATTAGTAATAATGTTGATGTTCCAAATATTGCAGAATATATTGATATTGGCTATATTTTGAAAGTTGGCTTGGAATATCCACGAACACTGCATGATCAACATAATGACCTTCTTTTCTATTCGGAAATTAAAAAACTCTAGCGCATCTGAATCGCTAGAAAACTAATTTTCGAAGAAATTGTCTTTGAGTGACAAAAAAGTGTGAAAAGACGTAATACACTGTTTTGTAGAATCATATCAACCATTCCTTATCCAAAGCAACAAAACTCAACTATAACACAAATGATGAAAATGTTCAGTGCTGGTAACACTTTCCGAACGAAGCAGCAATAAGTTTCCCATAACAAGCTCATACTTAAACCAATGGCACATTGCTGGTTAGCCTGTGTCAGCAGCAAAGCAAAATACATACCAAATCTGCTTCACGTTAAGTTAAACCCAACCAGTAAATTTCGTTTCGATTGAATCACTGCGCTGGAAGGTATACAGGTGAACACAATTTTAGGGTTACCACCCTCAAAACTTTTCAAATTTTTTAATCGTTAATATTTGTTGTTAATTTTCATTGCAGGATCATTCTCAATTGCGAATCTAACGACATAATCGCTCAGTGAAGAAATTCCACGAAATTACAAAAATGGTCATAGCTGGCAGCCCTTTCATGATTTTTGTACGAAATTCCTACGACATTTGGTCTCCATTTACTTCATGAACTTCGTTTTGATTTCTACACTGGACCGGAAGTTATAGGGAAAAAAGCTTTATTTTGCTCAGCAAATTTGCAAGATTTATGAGCCAAAAATCACCACAGCTGCCACCTCTATACTAATTTTTCAACCAAATTTTCTTAAAATGTTACATAGAGTAACATCCAAGTACTGCGTAAATTTTGTTAAAATCTGATGGCTGAATCGGAAGTTACAGGCCAAAAAGATGTTTTGTTTTCTCAGTAGTTTTTCAAGATGGTACCACTGCCACAGGGTTGCCCGCATTTCAAAATCACTTCTATCAGAACTGGCCCTAGCTAATATCAACATATCCTGTAAATTTCATTATGATCGGATTATCTGGTCGTCAGTTCTCGTGAACAGAACTTTCGAGTGCTGAAAATAGAGGTAATTTGGTGATGGGTTGCCGTTCTTATGCAATTCGGAATTTTGAAAATTTTATCTTGAGATGAAGGACAAAGGATAAAATTTATCAAAGATTTGAAATGTTTGTCCAAAATCAAAAATTTTTCAAGAAGGTTAAATGATTTGAACGATTTTTTCTCAGCAGCCTGCCACAGCTACAGGGTTACCCGCTTTATGCTGAAAATCTATATGTGCCATATTTTAGTCAACATCAATACGCTCTGTAATTTTCACGATGATCCATTGTTTTTCTTACAAGAAATGACAAACCAAAATTTGAAAAAAAATCCTTGCCCACTTTTAGGCACCCTGCACCCACACACGGCTCAAAATTTCCAATTATTTAACAAAGACAAGCTAAGAACATAATAAGTTTTCATTCCCAATAATTTTCTTTAACAAAAATTTACACTGCTTGGAAATATAGGAGTTCCTAAAAAGTCACTAAAACACTCGCCGCCGCCAAAAGGTTTAGGATATCTGAATTTGAAAAAATTATGGACCTACCTACTATATACATCTACGTTCTCCCAAAATTTCAGCTCAATCGGATTGGCCACTCCAGAGATTATCTCGGAAAATCATTTTGCTGATATATATATATATATATATATATATATATATATATACATACATATATATATACATATATATACATATATATATATATATATATATATATATATATATATATATATATATATATATATATATATATATATATATATATATATATATATATATATATATATATATATATATATATATATATATATATATATATATAAAGAAATATGAATTTTCGGCGAAACGAGTTTAATACTAATGTTCGAAAAACTCTAGCGCACCTGAACCGCTAGAAACACTTCTGTTCGAAGACCAGTAGAAGAATCGTGCAGGTTTTGAGTGCATATTCCAGCACATGAGCTGTTTATTACGGCCAAACTGTTTCAAATGCCACGTTTTACTTTGATCTCAAGAATGCATTATAACTCAGATGGTAGAAGGTTTCAGGTATTACCACTGGCATGAATTTCAACGTTTATGAGAGCAAAACACGGGTTAATTATATTCGTTATCAGTTGCTTATTTCACAAAACTTTGAAAGCAGCATCTCATATAACATCAATGAAGAAAATGCTCAGTGCCTGCAGCACTGTAACTGAAGTTGGTGTTTGGGGCTGCGGTCCGAAAAATTTTGCAGAACTTTGGGAATTGAAACATCGGTTATTTATTTTCATTGTAAATGTTTCCGGTATGAATACTAACTGTAAGCATTTATTGATACAAAAGTAGCACAACCGACTCGTGCTGGCAACCTTTCGCCAGTATTAAAGCCAAGAATATATCACATCTGCTTCACGTTGTTATACTACATTCGAAGTTATAGGAGTATAAAGAAATTTGGGTTACCTGCAGCGAGTTTTTTCAAATAATCGAAAGCTTAATATTTGCTGTTTATTGTCACTACAATATCATTACCAATTGAAAATTCTACGATAAAACCGCTTCATAAAGATATTACAAACAAACACAAAACCAACAATAGCTGGCAACCCTATCGTGGCTTCTCAACCAAATTTGGCCTGAATAATGTTTATAGTAGGTTCCATTAATTGTATGATTTTCCGAGATAATCTCTGGAGTGGCCAATCCGATTGAGCTGAAATTTTCGGAGAACGTAGATGTATAAAATAGGTAGGTCCATGACTTTCTCAAATTCAAATACCCTAAACCTTTTGGCGGCGGCGAGCGTTTTAGTGAATTTTGAGGAACTTCTATATTTCCAAGCAGTGTAAATTTTTGTTAAAGAAAAGTATTGGGAATGAAAACTTATTATGTTCTTAGCTTGTATATGATAAAGAATTGGAAATTTTGAGCCGTGTGTGGGAGCAGGGTGCCTAAAAGTAGGCAAGGATTTTTTGTCAAATTTTGATTTGTCATTACTTGTAAGGCAAACAATGGATCATCGTGAAAATTACGGAGCGTATTGATGTTGGCACATATAGATTTTCAGCATAAAGCGGGTAACTCTGTAGCTGTGGCAGACTGCTGAAAAAAAATCCTCCAAATCATTGACCTTCCTGAAAAATTTTTGATTTTGGACAAAAATTTTAAATCTTTGATAAATTTTATCCCTTGTCCTTCATCTCAAGAAAAATTTTCAAAATTTCGATTTGCATAAGAACGGCAACCCATCACCAAATTACCTCTATTTTCAGCACTCGAAAGTTCTGTTCACGAGAACTGTCCAATCCAATCATAATGAAATTTACAGGACATGTTGGCATTAGCTAGGACCAAGGCTGATATAAGTGATTTTGAAATGCGGGCAACCCTGTGGCAGTGGTACCATCTTGAAAAACTACTGAGAAAAAAAACATCTTTTTGGCCTATAACTTCCGATTCAGCCATCAAATTTTAACGAAATTCACACAGTGCTTGGATGTTACTTTATGTAACATTTGGTGAAAATTTGGTTGAACAATTAGTATAGTCCTGGAAGCTGTGGTGATTTTTGTCTCATTAATCTTGCAAATTTGCTGAGCAAAATAAAGCTTTTTTCCCTATAACTTCCGGTCCAGTGTAGAAATCAAAACAAAGTTCATGCAGTAAATGGACCTTAATGTAGACCAAATTTCGTAGGAATTTCGTACGAAAATCATGAAAGGGCTGCCAGCTATGACCATTTTTGTAATTTTGTGGAATTTCTTTACTGAGCGATTATGTCATTAGATTTGCAATTGAGAATGATCCTGCAATGAAAATCAACAACAAATATGAACGTTTTAAAAATTTGAAAAGTTTTAAGGGTGGTTACCCTAAAATTCTTTTCACCCGTTTACCTTCCAGCGCAGTGATTCAATCGAAACGAAATTTACTGGTTGGGTTTAACTTAACGTGAAGCAGATTTGGTATATTTATTGTTTTGCGGCTGACACAGGCTTACCAGCATTAGCCATTTTCGTAAATACTGCACCAACAGATGCTTCAAATAACGTACTCATATGCAAAGCATTTGCGATAAAAATAAGAAACCAATTTTTAAATTTCCCGAGTTTTGAACATTTTTCGGATGTCAGCCTCAAACAACGTTTAACCGCTGAAACTTTCGATGAAATCTTCCGATGAGAACGAAATTCAAAGGATAAGTTGATTTAAGTATGAGCTTGTTATGGTAAACTTTTTGCTACTTCATTGGAAAAGTATTGCCAGCACTGAACACTTTCATCATTTGTGTTATAGTTGAGTTTTTTTGTCAGTCAAAGACAATTCCTTCGAAAATTAGTTTTCTAGCGGTTCAGGTGCGCTAGAGTTTTTTTTTCTTTGAAATTTTTCAAGATGGCACCACTGGCACAGAGTTGTCTACAATTCAAAATCGCTTCTATCAGACCTGGTCCTACTTAAGTCCAATGAATTCTGCAAATTTCAATTGTATCTGATTATTGATTCGTGAGTTCCCGCGAGCAGAAGTTTTTGACGTTAAAAATATAGGTTAACTGGGAAAGGGTTACCGTTCTTGTTCGACATGAAATTTCCAAAGTTTTACTTTGAACGTGTACATAAAGCATAAAATTTGTATACAGATTGGGTTTATTGTAAGAAACGGCCATTTTTTTTAGGATATTCGATGGTTTGAATGTTTTCACTTCCAAATTAAATTTTTTTCAAATTTAAGTCACCAAAATTATCATAGCTGGCAGCTCCTACCAAATTTGACAACCAAATTTCTATCAAGTTTCTATCTACTGTGTGAATTTCGTCAAAATCGAACGATTCAATCAGAATTTATAGGGCTAAAAGCAGTTAGCTCTTTTAGTGATTTTTCAAGATGTCACCACTGGCACAGAATCGCCCGAATTTCAGAATTACTTCTATCAGGCCTGGTCTTATTTAAGACCAATACATTCTGCAAATTTCAATTATATCTGCTCATCGGATCGCGACATTTTTTAGGATATTCGATGGTTTGAATGTTTTCACTTCCAAGTTTTTATTTTTTCAAATTTAAGTCACCAAAATTATCATAGCTGGCAGCTCCAACCGAATTTTACGACCAAATTTCTATCAAATTTCTATCTACTGTGTGAATTTCGTCAAAATCGAACGATTCAATCAGAATTTATAGGGCTAAAAGCAGTTAGCTCTTTTAGTGATTTTTCAAGATGTCACCACTGGCACAGAATCGCCCGAATTTCAGAATTACTTCTATCATACATTCTGCAAATTTCAATTAATTCTGCTTATCGGATCGTGAGTTTCTGTGAACAGAAATTGTTGATGCTAAAAATATAGGTAAATTGGGCAAGGGTTACCAGGTGTGTCCGTTATACCATATCAAATTTTTTTTGTCTATGTAAACACAGCACAAGATTTACATATGAGTGGCTTTTTTTTGAAGAAGCGGCATTTTTTCAAGAGAGACGATGGTTTGGAGATTTGCACTTTCAGTGCCTGCCCTAGCTACAGGGTTGCCAGCACGCTCATTAAAAGCTACACAAATCTACAACAAAATAATTTCAATATGATCTGAAAATTTCGTAATGATTGAATAGCTCTGTCAAAAGTTATCACAATTTAAAAATGTTCAAGTTTTCCCGTTCTCTTTTTAGGCACCCAGCGCACACATGGGGTTAAAAAATTAAAAAGCATTATCCGATTCACATGTGAAACACGTTCGAAATTTATTTTGTCAACTTTATATTTGCAAAAATTATTTGTGTACGGAATAATAGGTATATTAAAAATATCACTAAAATGGCCGCCGGCGCCAAAGGGTTAAAGGTTATTAACTTTTTGTGAGACCTGGCACTATTCTGCATATACATCAATCTGTCCTGAAAATTTCAGTTCAATCGGATGGCGCGTTTCTGAGAGTTTTTTAGTGAAATTTTTTGATGATCTATATATATATATATATATATATATATATATATATATATATATATATATATATATATATATATGTGTATATATATATATATGTATATATATATATATATATATATATATATATATACATATATATATATATATATATATATATATATATATATATATATATATATATATATATATATATATATATATATATATATATATATATTGTATATATATGCATATATATATATACATATATATATATATATATATATATATATATATATATATATATATATATATAGATATATATATATATATAAATATATATATATATATATATATATATATATATAATATATATATATATATATATATATATATATATATATATATATATATATATATATATATATATATATGTCTATAATATAAAAATGAATCGCAAAATGTGTTGGTAAGCGCATAACTCAACAACGCCTGGACCAATTTGGCCAATTCTTTTTTTAAAATGTTCGTCGAAGTTCAAAGATGGTTTTTACGGTGAGAAAAATTCGAATAATTGCCGGAAAAACCCTAAAAACAGCCCTTTTCTTTTTCCCATACAAACGTTTTCTAACTAAAACGAGCTTTATTGCTATTGTATAAAGTTCATATTGAATTACAAGCAGTCACTGTTGTTTAAACAATGTAGGTATGTTCCTAACGTCAAAGAGTCAATTTGCACTTTATTACCTCTGTACAAAGTTCAAATTCAATCATATCTTTCAAAACAGTGTGCACTGGAGCACAGATAAACAAAAAAGAAAAAGAAAACGAAATCGAATAGTTCAATTTGGTCGGTTTCGCGATATTATTTCATTTGTTTTACTTTAAAATGCATCAGTTTTCAAGTCATTACATCAGTCAAACAAAAACAGCGTTACCAAAAGTGTTTTATTATTTTAATTTTTTCATATCCCTATTTTAAATACGGCTTGAAGGATTTGACTCCAAGTCATATCAAATTAAAAAAAAAGTTGAAAGAACAACAAACTGTCAATTTCAGTGGGTTTTTTTCTTGGATTTTCGGTTACCTCCTACTCTTATGAGCTAATGAGTTTGCTTTTATCAACTGATACACATAACAAATTCGTACCTATATAGTGTTTTGTGCAGTGTTTATTTACCTATTATCGCTAATTATTGCATGTGACAAAATAATCTATAATATAGATATGCCTCCTATTAGACGAAGCAATTTAGGTAGAAGAACCCGAAATGCTACAAACCAAGCTAATTACCGATCTTATCATGCTGCACAAGAACGTAACGGCCGAAATGAACGTGAAAGAATTCGGATATCACAAACGCGTGAAGCGCGAGCGCGACATTCAACTAATAATCGCGCAAGTTTGAATCGAGCTGCTTTCAGGTACGATGTGTCAATTGACTACAGTAACTACCGATGTGTTGTTATTGGTTCGATGAACTCGGTTTGCTCACATTGTAAGGCATTAAAATATAAAAAAAACGAAGCTAATGGATTGTGTTGCGCAAATGGTAAACTGAAATTGATACCATTGGAACCACCACCAGAGCCATTGTACTCATTGGTTTCAGGAATAGGAACAGATTCCATACACTTTTTGACAAATATCCAACAATATAACAATTGCTTTCAAATGACTTCATTTGGGTCAACAAATGTAGTACGGGAAAATGTTATGCCAACTTTCAAGGTATGTATTATAGCAGTTAATCATAATTATTTTAGCGAACAATATGTTCTGTCACCTAAGTTAAGATGTGTCACTAATCATAATCATCACTTAGTCATCATATTATTTGGTGATTCATTTTTAGCAACACTTTTATTATTTTGAAACACAATATAATTATTTGATGATAGATATTAGTTACAACTAATTAGGAGAGATATAATTTTTAAGAAAAAATATATATTTAAGTTTGATCATTGACAATCCATAAATTTATAACCCACATTGATTATTTATTTTATAATATAGTGTTTGGTGCAAAAATAATATATTTTTTTTAATTTACAGATACAAGGCCAAATATATCATAGAGCCGGTTCACTGTTATCAGTGTCAGATGGCAACTACAAATTCCTGCAAATTTATTTTATGGGCAATTCAGCACAAGAAATTAATATGCGTTGTGCACATAACAATTTAGTAAAGAGGTCTATTGTAGAACAAGCACAAACTTTATTTCATGAGCACAATCAATTGGTTATATTGTTTAAAACTGCCCTGGATCTGATGCCATCAGATAATCACAAAATTGTAATCAGAGCTGATAAAACACCTGCGGGTCAACATGCAAGACGTTTTAATGCACCAACTATTGATGAAGTTGCCATCGTTGTAGTTGGAGAAAACTTGGAATCCCGTGATATTGTTTTACATCGTCGGAATGATCAATTACAACGTATAAAGGAAACACACCGCTCATATGATGCACTGCAATATCCCATTATATTTTGGCAAGGTGAAGATTGCTATGATTTCTCAATAAAAAAGATAAATCCCATTACAGGTAATTAAAATATTTGTTTAGCTATGGCGATAATATCTTAGTAACTATATTATGTATTTTAATTTTATATTTCAATTTCATCAATGTTATTAAAACAAAATCTATTTACAGGTTCTGAAACGAACAAAAAAGTCAGTTCAATGAACTATTATTCATTCCGCCTAATGATTCGGGAAAACGAAGACAATCACATATTCAAATGTCGGCGATTATATCACAAATATATTGTTGACATGTATGTTAAAATTGAAACGGAGAGATTAACATTCATCAGGTTGAATCAGACCAAACTCCGATCTGAAGAGTATATTCACCTTCGAGGTGCAATTAATACTGATGGAAATGCACAGAATGTTGGTCGGATGACTATTCTTCCAGCAACATACATCGGAAGCCCTCGACATATGCATGAATATGCTCAAGATGCCATGTCGTATGTTCGTCATTATGGTACAGCAGATTTGTTCATCACATTTACATGCAATCCACAATGGATAGAAATCAAGCAGGAGTTATTCCCTGGGCAATCACCCATTGATCGTCATGATATAACAGCAAGAGTCTTTAGACAAAAATTGAAATCTTTAATGGATTTCATCGTAAAACATTATGTGTTTGGTGAGACACGCTGCTGGATGTATTCTGTGGAGTGGCAGAAACGAGGATTGCCACATGCACAAATTTTGATTTGGTTGGTTGATAAAATAAGGCCAAATGAAGTTGATGCAGTGATATCAGCAGAAATCCATATCAGCAGAAGCAGAATAATGTACAAGTAGATCCTGAATTGCATGAGGTAGTTATTAAAAATATGATACATGGTCCCTGTGGAACTCTTAATCCAAATTCACCATGTATGATAGATGGTAAATGTTCAAAACGATATCCACGGACATTAATCTCGGAAAAAATTACTGGTAATGACAGTTATCCACTGTATCGTCAATGATCGACAGCAGACAATGGAAGATCAACAATTGTCAAATTAAATCAACAAGATATTGAAATAGATAATCGTTGCATTGTCCCATATTTACCCATTTTATCAAAGACCTTCAAAGCACACATCAACGTAGAATCTTGCCATTCAGTAAAATCTATTAAATACATTTGCAAATATGTAGCCAAAGGGAGTGATATGGCTGTGATTGGAGAGAATTCCAATGATGAAGTTACACAATACCAAATGGGCCGCTATGTTAGTAGTAATGAAGCAGTATGGCGAATATTTTCTTTTCCTATTCATGAGAGACACCCTTCTGTTGTTCACTTAGCTATGCATTTAGAAAATGGACAAAGAGTGTATTTTACAGCACAGAATGCAGTACAAAGAGCTGCTCAGCCACCATCTACTACATTAACCAGTTTTTTTGAGACATGCCAAAACGATGATTTTGCACAAACATTGCTATATTCTGAAATGCCAAAATATTATACTTGGAATCATTCCTCAAGGAGATTTATAAGACGAAAACAAGGGAAACAAGTTCAAGGATACCCAGATGTGTATTCCACCGATGCCATTGGTCGAATTTATTCATTACATCCAAGCAATGATGAAAGTTTTTATTTACGACTGCTATTAGTCAATGTATTTGGCCCAACATCATTCCAACATTTACGAACTGTTGATGGTGAATTGTGTGGATCTTACAGGGAAGCCTGTCAGCGTTTTCAATTGCTAGAAAATGACGCTCATTTGGATCAAACTCTCAATGATGCTGTAATATCATCACACGCTCATCAAATACGAACATTGTTTTCTATAATCATATCTACATGGTTTCCATCAAACCTAATTGATTTGTGGATCAAGTACAAAGATAATATGTGCGATGATATTTTGTATCAAATACGAAATAGAATGGGAAATCCAAATATACAAATCAGTGAAGAAATTTACAACGAAGCATTGATTTCAATTGAGGACATGTGCTTGATGAAGTCAAACAAACTATTAATTCAATTAGGCCTGGCCGCGCCCAATCGTCCAATGCATGATGCTTTTAACCAAGAGTTGAATCGAGAAAAAATGTATGATCTCAACACTTTAAAAGAATTAATTCAAACGAATCTTCCACTGTTGAATGAACAACAGAAGTATGTATTTGAAAACCTTATGAAAGTAATAAATGATGAAACTGGAGGGATGTACTTCTTAGATGCACCTGCTGGTACAGGAAATACTTTTTTGATTTCATTAATATTATTATATTAATGTAAAAAAAAAAAAAAATATTATATAAAATTAAACACAAAATAAAATTGCACTTGCACTCGCTTCGTCGGGAATCGCAGCAACTTTGCTTGAAGGTGGTCGAACAGCTCATTCAGTATTAAAATTGCCATTAAATATGCAAAGCAATGAAACTCCGACCTGCAACATTTCTAAGAACTCTGCAATGGCAAAGGTCTTGCAGCAATGTAAATTAATTATTTGGGATGAATGCACGATGGCACATAAAAAATCTTTGGAGGCTTTAGACAGAACATTAAAAGATAAACGGAGCAATCATAACCAATTTGGTGGTGCAATGATTTTATTAGCAGGAGATTTTCGTCAAACATTGCCAGTGATTCCACGATCAACACCAGCTGATGAACTCAATGCATGTCTAAAGTCCTCCAATTTGTGGAAACATGTCAAAGTACTTCATTTAAGCAAGAATATGCGTGTCGAGTTACAAAATGACCAATCTGGAAACATATTCTCTAAACAACTCATTGACATTGGTAATGGCAAATTTCCTATAGACATGTTGACTGTCTGCATTAACATTCCTCAAAGTTTTTGTCAGTTAACTCGATCAAAAGATGAAATTATTCAGAAGGTGTTTCCAGATGTTTCTCAAAATTACAGAAACCATGATTGGTTGAGCGAACGAGCTATATTGGCTGCACAAAACATAGATGTAAATGAATTAAATTTAAAAATACAAGAACAAATTACAGGCGAATCGAGGATATATAAATCAGTTGATTCGGCTACTAACCAAGATGATGTAGTGAACTATCCACCAGAATTTTTAAACTCGCTGGATTTGCCAGGATTGCTACCCCACAATCTTCAATTAAAGGTTGGATCGGTAGTTATAATGTTGCAAAATATCAACCAACTGCGTCTTTGCAACGGCACACGGTTAACGATAAAAAAATTACTAAACAACGTGATAGAAGCAACTATACTGAAAGGAAAGTATAAAAGAGAAGACGTACTCATACCGCGCATCCCAATGATTCCAAATGATGTGCCAGTTTCCAGTTCGGCTTGCTTTTGCTATGACCATAAACAAGTCCCAGGGGCAATCATTAAGTGTTTGTGGTATTAATCTGGAAAACCCATGTTTCTCACATAGTCAATTGTATGTTGCCTGTTCCCGTGTTGGAAAACCATCAGATTTGTTTGTCTATGCGCCAGATAATCAAACAAAAAATATCGTATATCACAAAGCACTACAATGAAAATAAAACTGATTTTAGTTAATAATTATGATTCATATGATTAACAATAAAGAGATTACTTATTTTTAAATGCTTATATATGTTTTATTTAATTATATTTCTTATTCACAACGCCCTATTACCAGGGTGACGGTTCTGTTCAGGAGAATTTTTCGCCCCGACTATAAAATATGTAGGAACAAAAAAATTACACATAACAAATCATTTTGACAGGCCATATTTGGCAGTACGAAGTCTGCCGGGTCAGCTAGTATATATATATATATATATATATATATATATATATATATATATATATATATATATATATATATATATATATATATATATATATATATATATATATATATATATATATATATATATATATATATATATATATATATATATATATATATATACATATATATATATATATATATATATATCATATATATTAATATATTTATAAAAATATGAATTTCTGGCCAAAGTGATTTTAATATTAATGTTCTTCTTCGAACATTAGTAAAAAGTGAATGATTCGAAAACTAGCAAGCTGATCATTGACTTAACTGATAAGCAAAAATATGGGATTCACTATAGAAATCTGCAGCAATGCATTCGAAATGGTTTGAAGCTGACTCGCGTGTACAGAATTTTTCAATTCAAACAATCATGCTGGCTGAAGCAATATATAGACTTGTATACACATAATCGCAAGATAAATTCAATTGACAAAAACTTTTTTGAAAATTGTCTCGGATTGGGAAAGTCGAGGTAGGCATTCGAGCGCTCGAAGTTTGATATCGAAGCACAATTTTCACAGTGCAGCTGTATTTACACACAACATAGCAGCTATCCAATAAGACCGAGTTTTACCATGCTATAACAAACCTACATATCTTTTTTTTTGGGAGCGGATGTCAAAAACCTTCAATAGGTATCTTGCGAACTAAACAAGATTATGTGAGATTCTTACTCACTAAAAAACGTCACTCGTGGACCACGGAGGTCCGAGTCAGAACCGCTTTCGCATTACTTCAACTCGGCCGTGCTACTTCCACCCATCAGGTTTCCCATTGGCTTACTTCCGTTCTGTCAGGCTTTCAGGAGTCTATGAGACATCTTTCCTCTTTTTTTAAGCGCAATACCAGCTCCACATATGCTGACACAGCTGACCAGGCGTCTTCTGACTGTAGCATCATCTCCACGATTGACTCCGGCGTCACAGGGCCAATGGCAGAGAAAAGCATGTGTCGCTCTCTTCTGAAGCGGGCGCAATGGAAAAAGGTATGCAAAGCGTCATCACTTTCCTTAGCACAGTATTTACAGAAATCCGTCCTGATTTTCCCCATTCTGTGAAGGTATTTCCTGAGGTAGCCGTGGCCCGATAGGAACTGGAACAGGTAGAAGTTTATTTCACAGTGGTCGCGATTAAGCCAAAGTTTTAAGGCGCAAATTAGCCTAATCGTCCATGCTCCTTTCGAGCTCGTAGCCCAGCGCTCCTCTCAAAGCTCAACCGTTCGCGCTCGTGCTTGAGCAACCAAAATTTATCTTCCCACTTCTGCTCTGTTCAGGAACACTTCCCTGCGTTCGTTCGCCAGTAGATCAATTGGGATTACTCCCGCTATCACTAACACGGCGTTTCCTGAAACTGTTCTGTAGCTGCTTGCAATTCGCAGCGCTCCCCTACGCTGGACGCTCACCATCCTACCTCGATACTTTTCAAACCTTAACGCAGTGGCCCATATCTCCGCGCCATACAGCAGCATTGAATGAGCCACTGTCATAAGGAGCTTACGTTTACTCGGACTAGGACCGCGAACGTTTGCCATGAGTCTCCCAAGCGAGATGACAGACATTAGCGCCCTATCGCATACTTTTCGGATGTGCTCCCCATAAGCCAGCTTCGAGTCCAATATCACTCCAAGATACTTAGCCGATTTCCTGGTCTCAAGTACTTCAGAGCCAACCGTCATGGGTATAATGGTTGGTATTCTTCTCTTGGTCAGCATGACAATCTCAGCTTTCGCGATCGCCAGCTGGAGACCATGGCTTTCCATCCAGGCTTCGACCTTTCTCATTACTTGATTGAGTTTGAGTTGGGCGAGATGAGGATTTCTAGACGTGATGACAGCGGCTACATCATCAGCATAGCCCACCAAGTGCACGTCTTCCGGCATTTCGAGGCGTAAGAGACCATCATACGCAACATTCCATAGGTCTGGCCCGAGAATGGATCCTTGTGCTGCCCCAGCTGTAATGGTTTTGCGTATAGTTCCCTGATTCGTTTCATAGATCAAATGGTGATCTTTCAGGTAATCCCGTACCATTGCCAGCAAGTATTCCTCTATTTGGAAATGTCGCTGAAGAGAATGTCTGTCAATCTGTCCATCTCGCCGAGTTAAAGGCGTTACGAACGTCCAGCGTTACCAAAAATACAATGGGTCTAGCCTGATGTCAAGCGGCCTCTGCGCGATCTACTGCGCTAATTATTTCGCAGATGGCACTTATTGTTGAGTGGCCACTGCGAAATCCATGTTGGTTTTTCGAGAGGTCACCTGCTCCTCGTATAGCTGCCTTAAGTCGAGGTTTCAGCAGCCCTGCCAAAAGTTTCCCCGCAGTGTCCAGCAAGCAGAGAGGTCTGTACGCTGATGGTGTGTTAAGATCTCTTCTCTTCCCTTTGAAATTAGGGCAAGTCGCGCCACTTTCCAGGGTGACGGGAAGACACCCGCTAGTAAACAATCATTGTACATGCGTAGTAATGTTGACGGGTGTCGTTCCACCAATACTTTTAGGACTTCTACTGGAATATTGTCCGGGCCTGGGGCTTTTCGGTTCTTCATTCTGCCACTCGCGCTTCGTAGTTCTTCTTCAGTAAACAAAGGGATATCTTCCTGGCGGACTGTGTGGTTGTTTTCTGCTCTTACATCGTGCGCTGGGAACAGCGAATCAACAATATTCCGCAGGACATCCGTTTCCATGGGTGGGTTGGGACCCATGCGGCCCAGCCTACTCGATACTATTTTGTAACCCTGGCCCCACGGGTCCCGGTCCACTTCTTCGCATAAAGTTTGCCACATTTGCCTTTTCCTCCGTTTTATAGCTATTCCCAGTTCTTTTTTTGCATTTTTGTGGGTGGCGGCAAGTAGCAACGCTTCCGGTCGTCCAATAGACCACTGTGCCTTACGCCTGCATGCTAGAGCTCTTCGTCTTAGTTCCGCTATCTCCTCAGTCCACCAATAAGCGCTCTGTTTGCCAGGTAGTGACTTTCGAAGTGGCATCGACGCATTGCACGCTCGCCGAATTTCGCCCATGGTCGAATTTACAACCGTACCTATTTCCCCAGGGCCCATTGCTACCCCTGCTTGTCCTGCGCTGACTTCGTCAGTAAAGCTGTTGCCTAGTGACTCCAATAGCTTCCTCCTATCCAACTTCGAAATATTCCACCCGAGTATTTTCCGTCTTAAATTCTGAGTGGCCGGGCTTTCCTCCGACAGCCAGAAAGTAATATAGTTGTGGTCACTTCCAGTGTACTCCTCCATCACCCTCCAATCTCTTGTCATTATGCACAACGTCTCCGATACAAGAGTTATATCGGGAATGGACTCACCGAAGCCTGGCCTGCGGTAAGTTGGTGTTGAGTCCCTGTTCACCACGACCATACTCAGCCTGGACACCATTTCCATAATTAATCTCCCTCTTGTGTTTTGAGTCGGCATCCCTCATTCCAATGCTCTCGCATTGAAGTCACCAGCTACTACCAGTTTGCCAAGAAGGTCTCGAAGAGCGTCTTCTAATGCTTCTAATTTTCTACGAAATTCCATTATTGGGTCGTTCGGTGAAAAATAGCAGCTGACAAAGCTGATGCCGCAGTTTTCAATCCAAACAAATCCATCGCCCGAACCTCGCCGATCAACCCGGACTTTCCGAGTGTCTGCAACCCATAAAGCTGCATAGCCCGAAGTGTCTGAATACCATGTCTCTGGATTTCTCCTTCGGTATGGTTCGCTGATCATTGCGATTTGAGCTCTGGATTCTTGCATAAGCTGCGTGAGTAAATCATCCGCAGTGCGGCATCTTTGCAGGTTCCCCTGTAGAACCCTCATCTACGCAGCAACTTCTTCTGTGCATCGAGCGCTTCTCGGAAAGCTTTGCATGTTCCTGATCCCAGAACATGCTTCACTTCTCCTGTTTTACCTTTGTCGTTGCACAGCAGGCAGAATGGCTCCGCCGAGCATACCTTTGCAACGTGTCCCACTTGTCCGACTTAATCGATTTCAAGTAAAAATCGTGTTTTTAAAAAATTACAACTTTATTGATCCGTCGGTGGATACTTATCAACTAACTTAAAATCTATCGCTTACTAACCAGGTAAACTGCGCCCACGTTTTTGTTTACCTTGCAGAACGTGCCCAGGTGTCCATTCGCGGCATGTGTGCTGATCGGCGGATGTTAATAGGTCGATCAGGTTAGGTGGTCAGCATTTTCATTGCGCGTGTTGATGGGCTGATGTTTTATTAGTTATACGGGGAACTGGTGTTAACTTCCGCACTTCCAGCAGTTAGTGCTACAGTCTGGTGCTTTGCAATCTTTTTTGGTATGGTTGTATCCCAGGCTCTTGAAAAAGCGCACAACTTCAGGTCGCTTCCTTACCCTAGCGTTAATCCAGCCAATTCTAATTCGTCCAGTATCAACTAGCTTCAAAGCTTTTGCTTCGTCCAGTTCAACGACGGCTTTCCTCTGTTCCCTTGTATTCGGGGGAAATAAGGTAACTTTTACGTTCTGAATCCCCTCTTCTCGAATCGCTGCTATCACTTCCTCTTCTGTCGTAAGACTGTCTAGGTCGAGTATCTCGATTTTGACTTTGGAGACGAGCCTTTTAACCTCTCTGAAACCCCCCACAGCTGCCTGGATTGCATCACCGAATTTCGAGATGTCTTCACACTATGCCAGTGTCACAAGTACCCCACCGTCTGCCATTTTTCTGATTTGGTGGACGTGTGCCCCAACTTTGCTTGGGCTTACCCCTGCCCGAATATGCTGAAGGACTTCTGCATAACTCTTCCCTTGGGTAGGCTTTATTACCATGGCTTCCTTTCTTGTCCTAGGCGATTTCGTTTTTTTCCGCCTCGGTTTTTTCAGGTTAAGCTCTGAATTTGACGCCAAGCTCTTGGTTGAACCAGAATTTGCCACTTTATCTTGTCGGCCGTTACTTTTACGTGACTTTTTCAACACAGTCACCCATGTGTGCTGTTCGGTGGTGCCTACTTCAGTTCGTGCTCGAACGATATTTACTTTGTTAGGACTACCTTCAGGCGTTGTTGCCCTTTTTTGTGCTTTGGCTTGCACAGTGCATAGATTTTCGGTAGTATCCTTTACTCCGTGCTCTCTAGGTTGGGCTCCTTCAATTTGCCTCTGCTCTAGCTCAGCCTTCTTCCAATTTTCTCTGCAAGCTTCTACAACTTCCAGAGCCTCTTCGAGTTCAAGAAGACCGTCTTTCACCTGCCGCGATATATTTTTGTGCACTTGGGATGTAGCTGCTATTTTTTTAACTATATCCCGGCACTTTCACAGCATCTTTTCTTCTTGTGCCCTTTCTTCAGCAATATAGCTTCCCTTTGAAGAAGATCGTGCCGTCGTCGCTGAAGAGGTACCCACTACAACGCAGTGCCTGCGTATGTTTCTCTGGACCAAACACCGTCCCGCACGCGGAGTTTCTTCACCCACTTTATTTGTGGTGGCCGCGCTAACTACCACAGCAGAATTCAGGGCGCTAAATGTTTCAGACTGGCCTTGTTCTGTTCTTGCGGAGTTTTTTCCCACAGGTGGTGTTCTTTGCACCTTTGGTCTACCAATAAAAAGATTTACTTCCTTCGTCACTGGTGTGTTTCCGTTTGCTTCGTTCACTTTATCGTCATTACCATTATGTTTATTGTTGATCATGTCTTATGGGTCCTCTCAGAGCCACTATCTAGGCCCGGATGGACAGTCGCCTTAATGATCCCGTGGTTATCTAATGCAAGCAGAGAGGCCACGCGAGGTTTGCGAGGCGCCCTTATGGGGTCACCTGCGCAGAGCCAGATCAGCGCAAATCAGGAGTGCAACTCAACTGAACCTGTCCCGCCAACTCAACAGCGCGAACTTCGAACGTACTCTGAGGCCTGCCAAGGTTTTAACAGGACGGAGGTGGTATGATATTAACCTGGAGCCGTTGGCACTCGGATGTCACTCTGGTGTTACTAGGTCCAGAATACCATAGCCACCAGCCCAAATGCATGAATTCCAAATCATTAGTCGAGATCTTTGTCCGTGTAAAGTAAGCCAGTTTGTGCCAATGTAGAAACACCATATCTGCATCGCTGCCCTGCTGGCGGCAGTGCCACGACGCATCAATGGTGAGCAAGGGAGCTTGATTACCGCAGCCGTCAAATAATGCTGGAAACATTACCTGGGCCCAGATGCGCAGTTCTTCAGGATCATGAGATCAAGCTTTCATGGCATGGTTTTGGTCCACGGCTGCTTATTCGTATGAACAATTTTTGGCCATCTAGTCGCAGTCACGTACACATTTAGATGTACCAGTGGTGTCATCTTATATCGCAGCGACCACACAGTTAAACCGCACTTCGCACTTAATAACCCTCCGAAGCCGTCGTACCACTGTGGGCTGCCCCTATCTGCCACCTGGGGACGCGTCCAGTAGCAGACCAGCAAACTGCTCTGGAAACCTACATATCTGGGCTACACTGTATTTGATCTATCAAAGCACGAGATGTACGAATTTCACTTATCAGTAAATGAAGCCCAAGTACAATAAAAAGCTTATTTACACAATTCAAACTGCTGATTTTTATAAAGATATTTTGTCTGATATCGATGGACATTTTGACTCTTCGGAATATGCCGCCGACAATGCTTATAATATTCCTCAGAGGAATGGAAAAGTCTTGGGCATGATGAAAGACGAAAACCATGGGAAGATAATAACAGAATTCATAGGATTAAGATCGAAAATGTATTCATTCAGTATAGAAGACGATAACCCTGTTAAGAAAGCAAAAGGTGTGAAAAAAATAATTATGGATAGTTTAAGTTTAGATAATTATCGAGATTGCTTATTTAGGAAAAAAATATTTAAAGGTATTATCTATATATTTAGATCTAAGCTACATAACTTATACACTGAATGTATCAATAAGGTTGCACTAAGTTATTTAGATGATTAGAGATTTATAAAAGAAGATAGGGTTAGTACTTATGCTTGGAGACATTCTAATATAGTTCTGAATATAGATTAGTGATATTAGCAATAAAAAGAAAAAAATGAAAAATAAATGTTTGCTTTCATTCTCTTTCTTTCTTTCTTTCGAATAGCAGTGCTGACGGTGGTGTGAACAAGAGATTAAAAGAATTTCAGTATCTAGAACTCTATAAATAGTTTCAGGATGAAGTGAGAGTCCCACCCAATTGACAAACATCTGATTTCCATTCCTATTGAATATTTTTTTTCCGCGAGACAAAACAATCAATGCTCTGCTTTTTTAGTTTGAGCTCATAAGAATCACCTCTAATTTTGGTCTCTACATAATCTTCTAATGGATATGTAGCGGTAACGGTTGTTCAAATTTGACGAATCCTGAAAATCTCGGGTCCCAGTGATCTATAAAGTTTTCTTTTAATATATACTGTATTTTGATATTCGCGTTGTTCTTCAGACATATTACTTTTGAATGAATTTAATGTAGTCACTGTATATTCTTTCGAAGTCACGTTTGGCGTTGTAGAGATAGCAAACCGCAAAATTTATTCTTTATCAGAATCATGTTGACATGAATGCAGCTTATGTGAACGGAAGTATTCAACCGCAAGTGCTTTGGTATTAATATCCATGAGAATTTCACTAATGGGCGAAATAATTGATGTTTTCTATTGTTTTAGGATGTTATGCCGGGTTTCCACCAAAGAGACAAAACAAAAAACACGGACAAAACATGTTTTTCTGAACAAAAACACGAATGTTTTGTAAAAACTGAACAGTTTCGCGAGCATTTTTGTCTCTGAAAACTGTTTTAGTAAACAAAACACCTTTTTTGTCCGTGTTTCTTGTTTTGTCTCTTTGGTGGAAACCCGGCATTAGGAAGTTTGGGAGAACTTTTGTACGGTAAGTTGTTGCAGAAAATATATGATTTAATAAGCATAGAATTGTTGTTGCAATTTTCGTACAAAAGCAACTGTAAGAGTTTTTTGACACAAATTTGTATTCGGCTTTAAGTGAACTCAGACGATCCTAACGATTGAAATTTATTTGTTTGAAAAATGACTTTTAGAGCGCATTTATAAACAGTTTTCGGTTATTTCAGACAACTTTATTGATTATACTATGATTGTTTGGTACTTTGTGAAAAATGTCTTTTAGAACACATTTATAAACTATTTTTTTTACTAATGTCGAAGAACATTAGTATTAAATTCGTTTCGCCGAAAATTCATAATTCTTATATATATATATATATATATATATATATATATATATATATATATATATATATATATATATATATATATATATATATATATATATATATATATATATATATATATATATATATATATATATATATATATATATATACACAACGCGCCGTCACGCAAGAGCATCTCAACAATGCCTAAAATCAACGATTTAGGGCTCGAATTGCTTCCCCATCCACCTTATTCGCTTGATTTGGCTCTCTCGGACTATTATCTGTTCTCAAACCTCAAAAGATGGCTCATCAATAAAAAATTCAGCTCGCGCCAGGAGATAATCGACACCGCGGAGAAGTATTTTGTAGGCCTTCCGGAAAATTACTTTGCGGACGGGATCAAAAAGTTGGAAAATCGCTGGAATAAGTGTATCGACCTAAAAGGGGACAACATTGAATAAAATTAAAAAAAATAATTTAAAAAACTATTTTTTCATTCCCAAAGAGGTTACTTTTCACCCCACCTAGTATATATATGTATATATATAAGTTAAGAAAACTCTCGACGTTTTCTTTTAAAAAAATAATTTTATTTATTCAGCTCGAAGCTTGCTTAATTACTAACTACAAATTGTGAGCTTAAACCTAAGGTAACCTCGGATGCTGATGTCGGCAAACGTGACCAGGCTGAGGAATTCTGCTGCGGCGAGAGTTTATTGTCTCCGGTTCGTAGTTTCCAGACAGGTGTCAGGTTGCTTCGGACCGTGTGACCACAATCCATGTGAATGGAATGTGGGAGCCGGTGATGTTAAGTCCTCCCCTCTTAAATTCTGGGTGTCCTCACTCAGAAAAGTGGAATTTTGTAGATGCTGTTTTCAAGTTTCTTGTTGGGATGAACCGAAATGTTCTCCAAGAGGACATCTTGGGGTGGTCCTGTGTTCAAGGTTAGAGGTAATGTTATGGCGGTGGTTTTACCCGATTTTTGATTTTTTTGTTTTAAGCAGCATATGTAGGTTTTAAGTTTTTCCAAAGCTAGGAAGGTGAGTATCATCATGAGGATTCCGTAAATGGTCCAGGAGTTGTTTTCGTTTTTTGAATTTAGGCCGTCTAGCTGCTTTGTATTATTTAAGTGCAATTCTTTCAACATTTCGAGGGACAGAATTTCTTCTATATCCTGATTGTTGTCTTCTGGTTGTGTTAGGGGTGGTAATATATGAACGCTGGTAATTTTGGAGGATATGAATTTTTCCTCGTTAATCATGATGCTCGTGTTTTGAAATTTTACCAAATAGCTGCCATATAGTTGTTGGGTTGTGCCGTTGATGTTAATTGTGCCTTTGAAGTTGTTTAAGAAAATTAAGCCTGGCGCTAATTCCTCTAACGATGGAAGGTGGTGACTGTTTGTCCTTACACAACTATTAACCTTATTTCTAAATATTTCTTGTATACATGTAATGTTGCTTATGTCTCTAATGTTTTGTTTCTTACAGATAGAAATTTCGTTAATTGTTTCTCAACGATTTAAAATGCCAAAAGTTGTTTCCTTATATTTTAAGATATTTTGATATTCGATTTTATTTACCAAATTATGTTTGTTTACCGGTTTTATTAAAAATCTATCGAAATTAATTTCAGAAGTAGTTGGTACGTTTATGATATAGAAAATATGAGTCAAATTCTGTGCAATCTTAATATCTGCAAATAATAGTGCATTTTCAACATTATTATATGGTACATGGTTTTTTGAAAGATTTTCTAAAATGTGTGATATTTCTTGTTTGGAAAGAATGTTTGAATTAATAATATTTACTTTAGCTAATTGGATGGCTTGAGCTACATTGACAAGATCTTCCTTCACGATTCTAATTTTGTATTGAGTGCTAAGTGCCAAAGTATTTTCGAAAATGCTATCTCTTTTTATAGTATTTAGAATTTCATTAGTTATATTGGTGATTTTGTTAATTCTGTCGTTTTGACTTTGGTTAATGAGAATTTGCTTGTTATTATTTTCAAGTAAGTCGTTAATCTTTCCTTTCATTAATACATAATCATCGTGATCGGGGTTACCCGCGATCCATTTGATTGCAGAACCAATGAAGTTTAGCGATCTTTTGGTTTTGTGTTGCTCGATGTTGCTAATAATATTTTCAATCTGTTTTATTTCGTGATCAAGGAGGGAATAAAAGGGATTGTTGGGTAAAATGTGTTTTAACAGGATTGATGAAACTTCTTTTGTAAAGTTCTTATATTGGTCTAGCGGTATTATATGGATAAGTTTAAGGTTTCCTGTTTGAATTTTAGCTATTCCAGTTTTTAATGCCAAAAATTGTGTGTTGGTATAATCAATAATTTGGACGCTGGCAGATGCAGCTGCGATGAGGTATCTGGAATAGAGATTAATTTCTTATGTCACTTTTGTGAATAACTCGTCCTGATTCGGTTGTTATTAGAGAGGGTTTGTCTTCTTTTACAATTTCCTTCTTGTACCTGGGTGAAAGTTTAGTACCACTGCGCTTATTGTTTTTTACATAAACGATTTCGCCTACCTCGTAAGTTTTTATTGGTTGCCTAATTTTATTATGATACTGTATGTCTTTTTCTTGTGTCTTTTTCAGTTGTTCGATGTTATCTTTGCGGGATTTTTCTAGTCCTTCCGGGTCAGTAGAAACGATTCTACCGTAGAAGAGTTCAATGGGTTTTTTTCCCGTTGCTGAGTGAATACTGCAGTTGTATTCATATACAGATCTTTCTAGTAGCTCCTCAAATGATCTGTGAGTCCCATCGGTTTTGAGGCATCGCATTATCTCAGTTAAGGTTGAATGAAACTTTTCTACTTGTCCCTTAACCTCGCTTTTATAGGCTGGAGTTCGATAAATTTGGATACCGAGTTGGTCTTGCATCATGAAGGTAATTGATGCTGACGGACATCTTCTATAGCTCGAGATTTTAGCATTTTAGCTTGGGCGAATTTGGAAAATTTGTCTATTGCTGTGAGTACTATGCGTGATTTAGTTAGGTAGATATCTACATGAAGGATGTGACCGGGATATTCTGGGATTGGCGTGTTTCCAAGAATTGGGTTATTTGGGTGTCTATCATATTTATTTTCTTTACAAACGACACACTGTTTTACTATTTTCTTGATTTTAGCGTTCATTTTTGGGAAATAGTATTTTTCTAAAATTTGTTGCATGTTTTCTTTTGCACTTCGATGTGCCCGTTTGTGAATTTTAAGAATGAGTTCGTCTTGTTCGGTTTCGCCACGAACGTTTTCTACTTCTCTTTGAGTGAATCTTATTTTGTAATTACTAAAATAAAGCCCATGAAGTTCTTGAATTATTCCCATTATATCTTCCGTGGTCATTATACCGTTAATGACGTTTGGGTTAAGATACCTTTTCAAAATTCCGATAAGGTTTTCGCGTGTATACTCTGGTTCGAAAAATACATGCTTCCAGTAGTTTGGAAAGGCTCTTTCACATGCATAGTTAGTTGTTTCCCCAATTTTGAAGACGAGTTGCGTTCGAAATGCGTTAATAGGTGTCTCAACTGAAGGAATTAGATTTTGACCTGACGTGTCATCGCTATGAGTTGCGGTTGTTAAAGAGGTTATGTTGCTTCCTTGTGGAGGCCTTGACAGTGCATCGGCTACAATGTTTGCCTTCCCCGGTTTGTACTTCAATTCGTACTGATATTCTTCGAGGATGGCTTTCCATCTCTTCATTTTCGCATTCGTGTTTTTATTGCTAAGCGCGTAAGTTAGGGGTTGGTGGTCGGTAAATATGCGTACCTTTCTAGAGCCATATAAGTAATTGCGTAGTGATTTCAAAGCCCATATTATTGCTAGCATCTCTTTTTCGTTTACCGCGTAATTCTCTTCTTCTGCTCTCAATGTTCTGGACAGGAAAGCGATTGGTCTATCTTCCTGCGACAGGACTGCACCAATGGCGTGTTGGGAAGCGTCTGTTGTAAGGTCGAACGGTTTTTGGAAATCTGGGAAGCGAAGAGTTACATCACGAGAGATTAGGGAATCTTTGATTTTTTGAAAGGCGTTCATCGCATCTTGAGATAATTCGACGCGGATCTTGCTAGACTTCTGCTTAGAAATACGTCCCTCCTCTCCTCTTAGGAGTGATGTTAATGGGTTGGCTAATTTGGCGAAGTCACGAATGAATCTTCGGTAATAGCCAGCCATTCCCAAGAAGGATCTTAGCTCCTTTAGTGTTACAGGAGGGGGTAGGTTTGCAATAGCTTCGACTTGATTCGGATTAGTTCTTATTCCGTCTTCAGAGATGACAAAGCCCAAAAATTCTACGGATTTTCTAAGGAATTCACATTTATCAAGTTGGACTTTGATATTGGCTTTTTCTAATGTTTGGAATACAAGAGCAATGTTGTTTATGTGCTCGTTTTCATCGACACCAAATATGACGATATCATCGATATATACATAACATCTGACGCCGATATGTTCACGTAAGATATCGTCAAGTGCTCTTTGGAATATCGATGGAGCATTTTTCAATCCAAACGGGAGCCTTGTGAATTCGTATTTGCCGTTGTTTACTGAAAAAGCAGTTTTCTCGATATCAGATTCCTTCAGTGGTATCTGGTGGAAGCCGCTTTTCAGATCGATAACAGTGAACAACTTACTTTTGCCGAGATTTGCGAGAACCTCATTAATCTCGGGTATTGGGTATCTGTCAGGTATTGTTACGGAGTTCAGCTTCCTGTAATCTATAACAATCCTGTATTTTTGCTCTCCGGAAGCGTCTAACTTTTTTTTCACGACCCACATTGGAGCATTATACGGCGATCTCGATGGTCGTATAATGCCATCATCTAGCAGTTTTTGGATCTCCATTTCGACCACTGGCTTGAGAGCGTAAGGGTATGGGTAGGATTTAGAGTAAACGGGGCTATTGTCGGATGTGCGTATTTCCGCTTTTACTGTCGTAACATAAGTTAATTTAGAATTGGGTTCTGAAAATAGGCTTTGATGTTGCTTTATTAAGGAGAGTAAGTTAATAGTTTGTTGTTGCGTTAAGTGTGAGGTACGGATATCAATGTTGTTTACAGATTCTGAGAGACGTTGTTTGATTGGAATTCGCATATTATTATTGAGCATAATGAAATTTTCAGCGGTGTATATTACGGCTCCTAGTTCTTTCAAACTGTCGTTCCCTAAAATTCCGTGGAACGATTTGAGTGTGGGTAGTATGACGAATTTAAGACTGGGGGTTGATGGGCCGAACAGATTAATGATGGAATGATGAGTTATCTCCACATTGCCTCCAACTGATTTTGCTGTGAAGGGTTTCTCGTTTGGGTATATGTGGCGGACGCAGGACTGTTGTTTATAATTTTTATTTGAACCTGTATCTATCAGGAATTTGTATACATTGCCGCTCTTCACTACGAATTCAAAATAGGGCAGCGAAGAGCAAGTCATTCTAAAAAATGAATGTCTTGAAATTCGGCATACCCTTGACAAGCTTGGGTTCCCTCTCTGTCAGTGGCTTCGGGTTTTTGTTCTGATTGATCTTGGCCAATTTCTATATTCTGAATCCCAGTTCCTTCGGGAAACCATTGTTCTTCCCAGATGTTGTTGTCGTTAGGCTCCTTATCGTATTCGGGAACACTAGGATCTACTTCATAGCCCTCGGTAAGATTGACGCGTTGTTGCTTTCTAGGGAACTGCTGTTGGACAGGAAGAGGTCTCTTGGCAGCTGGAATCTGCTGAGGTCGATTTTGATAATTTACCATACGGGAGTGTATGGTCTGATCAATATCCATAGGCTCAGGTCGGGCCTGTGGTTTTGGAGGTAGTTGTTGTCTATTGAATTGAGGCCTTGGTGGCTGAGGGTTGTTTAAGAAAGGGAAGTTGGGGCGAAAATTATTGGGGATATAGTTTTGTGGGCAATATGGTTGCACAGGCTGTGGTTGCTGCCTAATTAGATCAGGATAAAATGTGTATCTGGGTGCTGGGACCGGTTTTTGTCTAGGAGGAACGGGTGGAGGTGCTTGTGTCTGAGAACGTCTAAAGTTATTGTTACTTGTATGTGCATGTTGTGACCGGTAATTAACGTTTCCCCATTTCATACACAAATGAAGGGCTTGCGGCAGGTCGGCCGGCTCTCTCATACTAAGAAGCCTCGGTAAATCTCCATTCAAACCTCGTATGAATGTGTCTAATGCCTTGTCCCTGTAAGTCCGAACTAGCAAGCTCATCGATTCGTTACTCAAGTCCATAACGGATATCTTATTTAAGATTATAGACAAGTGATGAAATATTGTCTGGTAAAAACCTTGGATTGTATCATTTCCTTGCACTAAGCAAGTTAACTGATACTCCAGAGTGCCGATGTCACGCTTATCAGCGTAGTGCATCGTCAGGCATTTTGAGATCCTCTCCCAGTCAAGAGGCGTATTAAACGATTCCAGGGCTGGGTCGGCATGCCCTGTAATCTTATTCCGGATCACGTTGAGAATCCCGTAGTAGCGTGGCGTGGCGTGCCCTTCAGAGGCTCGTAAATTCGAAGGATCCTTTCCACGCTCTTTTTCCAGGATCCAAATTCTCCCGCTTGGCCGGAGAATTCGCGAAGGCTCTTCACTACATCGGGGATGCGATCCATGTCCCCAATATTGCCCAAATGGTCTGCGTAAATGCACTGATCGGCCTCTTGGCTCAGATCAAATTGTGGGTTAAGGAATGATTCGATCATCCTAGGGCATTCTCTTGTGAGAAGATTCCTAACGAGTGCTTCGATGGCCTGAACGGTTGCAGCATTTGTGATTTGCGCACTTTGGGCTGGCTGCGCAGCAGATTGTTGAGGTGGAGGCAAGGGATTAGAGTTATCTTGAAGGACTGGAGGTCTAATTAAGTTATTCTCGTTTCGAGACATGATCACGAATTAAAATTTCGATTGAATACTAAAGGCAAATTTTGTGGTATTTTAATAAGACGTTACAAAAAGGGAGGTCGTTGCAAACTAGACAACCAATATCACTTTTGTTTATTAAATTTTGAAACAAAACCGTTTGACATCAATTGTAAATGAATACAAATATCGTAAAATTTTTTGGTTCGCAATTGAAAAGAAAGATTACTTACATGAAAAAGAGGTTCATGTCTACCTCTGATTAAAGCTGGATGCACTTTTTCAAAAACCTTTCTCACTCAACACTATTTTATATCGATTCTTATCGATCGATTTTGACACTGAACTAAATTTCCTTAAATTAATACTTTTTCTTTTTCTTCTTATATCACTATTATTTTTTTGCTTCACTTCACAATTATTGGAAATATAACTAAGCGTACACAATTTTCACAATTCTTAAACTAATATCCTCGCTTATTTCGGCCTCAAGGCGGCTGCCGGTGCTTGCCGACTCCTTTTTGCCAGTTGGCTACTAAGGGGCCTCTTTTCCTTGTTGGTCTGCGTTTGGATGGGTTTCAGGACCTGAGCACGGCGTTGGTCGGTAGACTTGCGGTTCCGTACGCAATTATTGGTTTTTCGTTCCTCGCGGGATGTTTCGAATGAATTCGCGTATTCCGTTTCGTGCGCCGACTATGGTCGGTAGACTTTCCGTACTTTTACGCTTTAATCGAATACTAATGTTCTCGCGAATACTTTCGACCGATATCGCGTGTTCCGTTTTCGTACGCCGATTTGTTCAACCCGTTTCAGGTCCCTGCTCGGGCGCCAGTTAAGAAAACTCTCGACGTTTTCTTGTAAAAAAATAATTTTATTTATTCAGCTCGAAGCTTGCTTAATTACTAACTACAAATTGTGAGCTTAAACCTAAGGTAACCTCGGATGCTGATGTCGGCAAACGTGACCAGGCTGAGGAATTCTGCTGCGGCGAGAGTTTATTGTCTCCGGTTCGTAGTTTCCAGACAGGTGTCGGGTTGCTTCGGACCGTGTGACCGCAATCCATGTGAATGGAATGTGGGAGCCGGTGATGTTAAGTTATACAGTGTGTCCCAAATTTATAGGGGCACCCAGTTTTTTAGTCAAATTTTTAATGTTTTTCAACCAAACAAATCTTAATTTGCACAAGCTATTCCTACTTATAATTCACGATTTCTGTCTTTTTTTGGTGAGCCTACGACAATTTGTTCGTTTATTATGCTATTTTTTAAAAAAAAATAGTGTCCCAAGTTTATAGGGGCATTGAAAAAAAACACGATTTTCCATAGAAAATTATTTTTGCTGGTGAAATTCTATGGTGAACTACAAATGATTGTGTCTATACTGTAGTTCCTGTTGAAATTGAACACTTTACCAACAAATTTTACACAAGTATAAAGGAAATACTCCTTTGCACCGTGAAATTTTGAGGCACTGTAAAAAGGTACATATAAAGGTACATATAAAGTCATATAAATACAGGTACATATAAATACAGACACGCTTGTTCAGAAAACTCAGTTGCGTGCTAATCGCCAGCAAAGATTTATACGTGGAGTGTTGTGTGAAAATGGGTAGAGGAAAACAGCTATCGAGAGAAGAAAAGGCATCTATTGATGCATTCAAGACATGCGGCAAGTCTAATAGAGAAATAGGCAGGCTAATCAATCGTTCGAGTAATGCCGTTGATAGTTATTTAAAAAAGAAAATCAAGGAAACTGAAAAGAAAAAACGTGGTCCACCGTCAAAACTTTCGGAACGAGATAAACGTAGAATCATTGCTGCTGCCTCTCAATCAACCAAAGGCTGTAGGCGTATCAGAAATGAATACACGCCTCACGTCTCAAAAAGCACAGTTCATAGAGCTTTGAAAGAATCTCCAAATTTGGTGCGCGAGAAAATGCAGAAAGCCCCGAAGTTAAAAGCTCATCACATGGTGGTTCGCTACAAATTTGCCGAACAGAGGTTGCATTGGACCCATGAATGGTCTAAGGTACATAACTTGCTTATTTTTGAGTTTATACATTCAATCATCTGCAGGTGGAGTAAGATTAAAAATGTGGTTGTTTATACGTATTTCAGATTGTTTGGTCTGACGAAAAAAAGTTTAACTTAGATGGCCCAGATGGCCTTCGGGACTATTGGCAAGATCTGCGAAAAGAGCCACGTTTTTTCTCCAGGCGGAACTTTGGCGGTGGGTCCGTTATGGTGTGGGCGGCCTACAGTGGATTCGAAAAAGTTGGCATAGAAATCATTTCGCATCAAATGAACAGCGAAGACTATCAAACAGTGCTAGAAAAGCATCTGAAGCCCTATTTCCGCCGTTACCGCTCTGCAAAACTAATCTTTCAACAGGACAACGCGTCAATTCACTCCAGTAAATCTACCAAGGAATGGTTTTCAAAAGCGAAAATTCCTGTACTTCAGTGGCCTGCCATTTCCCCGGATCTAAATCCAATAGAGAATGTCTGGGGCATGATGGTCCGTGACGTTTATGACAACGCTCGTCAATATTCATCAGTCACAGAGCTGGAGGAGGGCGTCAAAAAAGCTTGGGAAAACATCAGTATGAGCAGCTTGACAAATCTCAACAATTCCATGCAAAAACGGATGAAAATGTTATTTAAAAACGATGGTAACGTTATTAATTACTGATTTTTTGTTGCGAATCAATGGATTTTACCAATAATAAAAAATTTTCTATCGAAAATCGTGTTTTTTTTCAATGCCCCTATAAACTTGGGACACTATTTTTTTTTAAAAAATGGCATAATAAACGAACAAATTGTCGTAGGCTCACAAAAAAAAGACAGAAATCGTGAATTATAAGTAGGAATAGCTTGTGCAAATTAAGATTTGTTTGGTTGAAAAACATTAAAAATTTGACTAAAAAACTGGGTGCCCCTATGAATTTGGGACACACTATACATATATATATATATATATATATATATATATATATATATATATATATATATATATATATATATATATATATATATATATATATATATATATATATATATATATATATATATATATATATTGTCACGCTCAAAAAGAGATACGCGAAGCGGCGAGAGGAGAACGAGTGGGACGGAGAAGTCAGTCACGAAGAAGCGGCAGATATGAAAGGTTGTGGCTTGTGATTCATGGAAAATAAAGTAAAAGAGTGAATTCATAAAGTGGTTGTTTTCGTTTTGTATTTGAGACGCCTTTTTGACAATCAGAAGTGGGATCTATACAAAATGAAAATGCCGAAAACGGTAGAAATCGCAAGTTTAACGGCTAATGACTTACGTGAACAACTACGCGAACGTCAGCTGCACACGCATGGAAACAAGGCGCAGTTGATAGAACGTTTGTCCGAAGCGGTCGGTGCCGAAAGCATCGAAATCGAGGACAGTTACGATGATCCGGAGAGCTTAGCTGAGGAAGTGCGGGATCTAAGAAATCTGGTGGAGTCGATGGCGAAAACGATGGCACAAGTCACGAATAGACTAGCTGACATGTCGGCAAAACCGGAAAATAAAGATGGCGGACCCGAAAGTGCAAGCACTCAAGATCGAACCGACGATAGTGTACTAGGACACATGGACAGGAGTGGAGAAGCGAGCACCAACACGAATGAACGGAACAAATTTGGCAACGTGTGTGCAACTAACGATCAAGGAGCTAGTAGGGGCGAACGGAAAAATACTGCAGAACTCATACTTGGAAATCGTCCGAGAGAACAACGTGAGCCACTGATGACGTATGATACAGTCGAGCGCCCACGGTTACAATACTCAGTGAGAGACGTAATTGATGTACTGCCTGATTTTGACCCGTCATCAGAGACGTCGTTAACACCATCTCAGTTTGTGAAGCGAGTAAAGTACTTGGCTTACGCGTATGAGTGGGAAGAAATGGTGTTGATGTGTGCACTAGTTACAAAAATGAAGGGGAACGCCAGAATCTATGTCAACGGACTAGAGACAGCACATATTCGGCTTGATGAGTTTGCAGAGCAACTACTACGAGACTTTCCCACCGACGAAAGTGATGCAGATATTCACTTGAAGATGAGCGCAACTACGAGAAGACAAACTGAGACGGCTGAAGACTTCTTCCATCGCATGGTGGCAATAGGAAGACGAGGGAGTCTGAGTGAAGTTGACATTATCAAGTATTTTCGGTCGGGAGTTGCGCATCCGGCGCTTCAAAATAGCATCGCTAGTATTCAGATCACAACGACAACAGATCTGCTAGCTGCTGTGCGACGCTTCACAGCCAACGCTCGACCAACGATGTCTATGAGAGCCCTGCCAGTGGTCAGGGATGCAGAGAAAGGAGTTTCGGATACTGCTGAACGAGACAGGAACGGGAAAGCAACGAGGTCAATGCCACATCCACCGCAGCATCAAATTATTTGCTTCAATTGTTCCCAGCCAGGTCACGTATCGGCTCAATGCCCGAAACCGCAGCGAAGAAAGAGATGCAACATATGTTCACGTACCTTACACAGAACTGAAGATTGCACTGACCGGGCACGTATTAACAGCATAGCAACTGGATCATCAAAATGTACGAAGTGCGAATTGAAGTTGAAAGGCAAACCACTGTGTGCTATGGTTGACTCGGGAAGTGAAAAGACTTTACTCAAACAATCTATCGCCGCCGAACTAGGGCTTCAAATTGAAAAACCTGCTCAAGTATTCACGGGCTTCGCTGGCGGAAAAGTAAAAAGTCTCGGGAAAGTTAGGACTACAGTGGATATAAACTCAACATCTTTTAAGTGTGATTTTCATGTAGTGAGCGACGATCTATTGACGGATCCAGTTTTGCTAGGCGTTGACCTGATTGGCCGAAATGACATAAGTGTAGAAATTGATGGAGGGGAATTTAGGATCAAATACCGCACACCAAAAGTGGAAATGGATCATTTGCCACAGCTGGATCAAGATAGGATGCGTGAAGTTTTATCGCGATATAGTCGGTGCTTCGCGACAGATTCACCCCAGTTGGGTCGCTGTAAAACCATTGAACTGAACATTGCGCTTAAAAACGAGGTTCCGATATATCAACACCCACGTCGTATTCCATTTGCACAACGTTCAACGGTCAAAGAAAAAGTGGCAGAGCTCCTTGAATATGGAATAATTCGCGAGAGTACATCGGAATACGCGTCGCCCATCGTGATGGTGAAAAAACCGGATGGAAGTGACAGGTTATGCATTGATTATCGTACAATAAACGCGATCACAGTGAAACAACAATTTCCGATGCCAACGGTCGAGGAGCAGCTAGCGCAAGTGTCGGGGTGACGGTATTTTACAACACTAGATCTGATGTCTCGGTACTACCAGATTCCGGTGGCAGAATCATCTCGAAAATACACTGCTTTCGTAACCAATGACGGTCAATACGAGTTCAACTCAATGCCCTTCGGTCTAGTAAACACGCCGGCGGTGTTCTAGAAGATGATGGGATCCATTTTGCGTCGAATGAAAGGGAATATAATTGCCTATGTAGATGAAATTATTATCGCAACCAACACCGTGGAAGAAACGGTCGAAACTCTTGAAGAATTTCTTCATCACCTTCACGAATCAGGACTCACACTACGATTGGACAAGTGTACATTCCTCGCATCAAATATTATGTTTCTGGGGCACACCATTTGTGAGAAGGGTATCTCACCTGGCGATGTCAAGACGGACGTCATTCGAAAATACCCAACACCGACGACTATAACAGACGTGCGTAGGTTTTTGGGCCTCGCTAGCTATTTCAGGCGATTTATCGAGAAGTTCGCAGAACTAGCAGCACCGTTAACAAATTTGTTAAAAACCAAGGACCAAAAGACGTTTCATTGGTCGGAAACCCAACAACAGTCGTTTGACGTTCTCAAACGAGCGCTTACGAGCAAACCAGTTCTGCAATCGTATGACATGGATGCTTATCACGAAGTTCACACAGACGCGAGCAGTGTGAGTATCGCAGGTGTATTGTTGCAGAGCTCTGGAGGGGAAGCGCTGCGACCGGTAGCATATTTCAGTCGCCAGTGCACCGAGCACGAAAAAAACTACCACAGCCATCAACTGGAAGTGCTGGCTGTTGTCGAAACGATTGAGCGATTTCGTATTTATTTGCCGGGGTAATCATTTCACATAGTCACCGACTGTGCAGCTATCAGCGCGACCAAGGCACGTACGCCTCTGGTTCGGCGAATCGCAAGATGGTGGCTGCGGATGCAGGAATATGATTTTTCAATCGCACATCGACCGAATGGAAGAATGCAACACGTTGACGCTTTAAGCAGAGTATCGGTCAACGGGGAGACAGGTATTCCAACTGTTGCAGACAAAGTGCTAAGAATTGAGTTGTCATCACAGGACTGGCTGGCTGCGATGCAGGCACAAGATCCAAAATTAGCGAACATAATGAACGTTTTACGAGGACTTACGACATCTGATCAGGAAAAGCAGATTAAAGTAGACTATGTGCTAAACGATCAACGACTTTTCCAAAAAGAAGGATCGGAATTGAGGTTTGTAGTTCCCAAAGCGATACGTTGGCGGATTTTGCGTACATACCATGACGAAATGGGCCATTTTGGTGAATCCAAGACGCTGCAAAAAGTACGAGACCTATTTTGGTTTCCCAGAATGCGGAAATTGGTACGAGAATTTTACACAACATCGTGCAGACAGCTACGAGTGCCCGGAATTTAAAAGAATGATTGAAGTTAATCAAAAGCGAATCAACTATGGATATTAGATCTACAGCAAAGGAAAAAAGTAGTCTTTTAAACATCTTCTACGCAAACGTTAGAAGCATTCGCAATAAAATTGACGACATCAATATTTATTTATGTTCCAAAAACAACATCGATGTTGTAGTTCTTAATGAAATATGGATATATAGCAACGAACAGGAACTCTACACACCGAGAGGATATACAGGCTATTTTTGCACAAGACAATCGGGCCGTGGAGGAGGCACAGCAATACTTGTGAAGTCATACATTCGCTCAAAGCTTGTCAGAATTTCTGATAAATATAACACTATAGTAGTTGAGCTTGCACTTGATTCAGGAAAAATTAACATCGGCACCTTTTATAAAGCACCAAGTGAAGATGATCATCTCTTTCTCAATCATATCGACGAATTCTACTCAACTATCCAGAAATTAATCACTGTAGCCGATACAAATATTGATATTTTAACATCTTCTGCCATATCCAGCGAATATCTCGATATAATTGCGTCAAGTAATGGAGTTGTATTTAACAAGACAAAGCCAACACGCATCACTTTGACGTCCAAAACACTACTCGATCATGTGATCATCAAACATCCAAACATGAGTGAACGTATGTCTTACAATGATGATGACTGGCCCGGCTTAGACCATAAAGTAATCAATTTATCCATCAAAAATTTCGTCAAAGCCAAAATACGGCCTCAAAAAATTTCGATGAGCAGAACCAATCATAAAGATTTCTTAAGGAACTTCATAGATAGTCTTCGAGGGTCTCCAACTTCCGACTTTGATGGGCTGATAAAGAAGATAACCGAAGCTAAGGCAAAAGCAACAATAACAAAACAAGTTCGTGTACGAGTACAATCTTGGATCACTAAGAATATAATTGATGTTTCAAATCGAAAACGAAGTGCTTACAAAAAACACAAAGCGGATCCAAACTCCACGTCCAAAAAGCAGATCTATTTAGCTATGAAGAAGGAATCGAATCGAGCTATTATGGAGGCCAAAAAACATTTCTACAGGAATAAGTTTGAAGCTTCAGCCGGGAATACCTCCAGATATTGGCAACTAGTAAATGAGCTCTTGTCTAAACAACAAAACAAATCATCAACGTGCATAGAAGAACTGTTGATAAATGGAACATCCATTACAGACGCCGAAGAAGTAGCACAGCAGTTAAACAACTTCTTCGCTACCATTGGAACACTAGTCACCGAGCAACTGCAACTTTCATCACGCTCGAGTTTTTATATTGAGCCTAATATGTTCACTTCAATTCACTTACGTCCCACTGATCCTGTTGAAATATCTGAAATAATCGATAACCTTAAACCAAAGGTTTAACATCGGAGGATATTAAATTGCTGAAAAATCATATTTTGGAGCTTCTAACTACAATAATAAATAAACATCTAGCAGCTGGCACATTCCCCGATTGCCTTAAACTAGCAAAAATTACTCCAATTTTCAAAGGTGGTGATCCAGCAGAGCCATCAAATTATCGACCAATAGCTGTCACAAGTGTCCTAAGTAAAATATTCGAAAGAGCCATTCAAAAACAATTGCTGCAATTTATTAAGACTAACTTAATACTGACACCAGTTCAGTATGGATTTCAAGAAAACAGTAGTACACTAGCAGCAACGTTAGATGCAGTACATTTTATCAACAGTGGATTGGATAGGGGCGAATATGTAGCGGCAATTTTCGTGGATCTGAAAAAAGCCTTTGACACCATTAACCATGACATCCTGCTTCAGAGGCTCGAATTATACGGAATCCATCACAACTTCAAGCTGCTGATAAAGAATTATCTCTTCAACAGGCGTATTATTACAACCAACAATATGCACAAAAGTCAGGAATGCACTATAAACATCGGCGTTCCTCAAGGATCAATCCTTGGGCCATTACTATTTCTACTGTACATTAATAGCGTACAGGACATTTATCTGATGGGAAAAATAGTTTTGTTTGCTGATGACACACTACTTCTGTATTCCGGTAAAAATGAATCAATTCTTCAGCAAAATATAAATGATGACCTAGGAAAATATTGGAATTGGCTCGAGCAAAGTAAATTAATTATAAACATCCAAAAAACTAAATATTTAATATTCCAACAAAAAAACAAGCAGGAAATTAATCCGTCGGTCCAAAGGCCAACTCAATTAGATACTTAGGATTAACTTTAGACGAGAAAATGTCTTGGCTACAACATATCAATAACATCAGATATAAAGTAGCGCCTATGATAGGAATCCTAAAAAAATATGATTTTTTATCCCTCAACATCAAACTTGACATATTCAATGCTTTCATTTTGTCGAACATCTCTTATGGAGCAGTTTTGTGGAAGCAAACATCGAAACAAAATATTGATCTGATCGGAAGACTAATCACTAAGGCTATCAAGACTATATACAAAATGCCAACTTTGGCTCCAAGCTTACATGTGTATCGTGAAACAGGACTACTAAGCATACAACAAATAATGTGTCTTGAACAAGGAAAGCTGATATTCAAGATACTGAACAAAAAACTCAAATGGCCATATGTTGTAAGAAATGTTGGAGAAATAACTCAGACAGCCCCAAGATCGGCGAATAACCTTGCGATTAAAAAAGCTAGGACAGATCGTTTGAGAATGGATCCAGTGCAACAGTCTTTGGCTTATTATAATACCTTACCAGAAGATATAAGAAAATCAGCAAATTTGGTTAAATTTAAGGAAAGTCTAAGATCATTCCTTACACAAAGATAACGAAGACGCCAACCAGAGTTTTTTCTAAACTTTTCTCTGGGCATAAGTCTTGACGACAAGAAATAGGCGATATCATCTGAAGACGATAGTGTATAATGAAGTACTTTCCCTTATACCAATATTTTATAGTCTGGGAAGTACGAAAGTAATTATATTGAGGAGATTCGATGCACACGGACCGTGCATTTTGATTGAGTGATGGAGAGAGTGGAAGGAAGGAGGAAAAAAACAAAAAAAAAAGAATTCATCCAAGCATGTCCAGAGTGCTGCTGCAATAAACTGCAAAGGGGTAAGCCCGAAGGGGAGTTGCATGCTGAACCGATTGACCCGATCCCATTCCGTACACTGCATGTCGATCATGTGGGACCTTTTCCTCGGAGTCGTAGCGGGAATCAACATGTCATCGTAATTACCGACCCCTTCAGTAAGTACGTTATTTTGAGAGCAGTTCGTGATAGGAAAACACGTCCCGTAATACGAATGATGAATGATTTGTCATCGTTCTTTGGACTACCTGATAGAGTCGTCACAGACAGGGGGACTGCGTTCACATCGAGAGAGTTTGCTAAATATTGCGAGGAGAATAGAATAAAACATGGAAAGATTTCTGTGCGGACTCCAAGAGCAAACGGACAAGTAGAACGTGCGAACCAAACCGTCTTGCAATTGATACGCACCGACGATAGCCTGGCCCGTGATTGGGATCAGAAATTACACAAACTGCAATTTCACTTGAATAATCAACCAAATTCCACCACTACGTTTAGTCCAAATGAAATCATTTTTGACTTTCAACTCAGGGATGTTGTACAAAATCGTTTGATTCAAGCACTGTCACATGAAGAACGCACATCAACTAAAACCATCGGGGAGAAACGAGAAATCGCATTGACGAATAAAGAGAAGGAAAGGGAGAAATGGAAATTGAGGTATGACCAGAAACACAAGCAGCCGACGGTCTACGAGGAAGGAGATTTGGTTGTTGTTCGAAGCGTTCCCGCAGCGACGGGCACTTCACATAAACTAGAACCAAAATATAAAGGGCCTTACATTATTAGCAAGGCACTTCCGAACAACCGATATCTTGTAGAAGATATGCGGATATCAACGAGGTCCAAACGACAATATTCGTCAGTGCACTCAACTGAAAACATGAAGAGATGGTGCTCACTTTCCCCAGAAGTTGACCCGTTCGACACAGACGAAGACGATGAGCTCGGGACGATCTCACAGCAGGATGGCCGAGTTGTCACCAGTGTTGCCAACTTTTTTCCAGCCGTTGTAGCTAGATTTGAGGGGAAAAATAGCTAAAAATAGCTAAAATGTTCACTTTGTAGCTAAAAAGTGTAGCTAAATTCAACAATAAAAAACTCAAGGTTCTGGAAAACAGTTTTATTAAGCTAATATGTATAATTGATATGGAAAAATATTGGATGTACATTGTATTATGAGTAGTTTATTAATTTAACAGTATAAAAGAGTATAAAAATCGTTGGAGAGCTTATTAAGTTCAACAGAATTCTATTCTATTTTTTATTCATCCTATAAAATGGGTTGAAGAAATAGTAGATATAAAAGGTTTTTGATTGTTATACTCCAAGTATATCATTTTTGCTAAATAACATTCTTCTGATGTTTGGACTATGCTAAAGTGGAGTTTTAGCCATAGTTATTGGTTAATGATCCTTGATACTGATCCCGTTATTGACAACCACCTCGTTTACGAACTCCGTATCATCTTCAGAGGAATTTAGAGAACCAATTATAAATTTCTGCAGGTAAAAACTTTAAGGTTTGGGGAAGAAACGATCCTCAACCTGAACGGACTGACAAGCTCATCTTATTAATATTAAAAAAGGATTTTGACGACTTAATTTTTTAAATACACCGTTATTGACTCCTACCATAACACCTGCTTTGTCTGTCATATTTGTAATATTAAGGATGTAGTTTGCTAAGCACGTGTTTATGGCAGTAATAATACTTTCAACAGCTCCCCTTTCTAGCTCTTTCAAGTAAATTGTAATAAATTTTTGCTAAATATCACTCAAATGTCCGTAGACTCGTCAATTAAAATACTGGAAATACAGTTATCAAAATCTGCCTTCAAATTCGATGTGAAGTATGGAAACAAACTGCCCCCAACTCAGAAAATATAGTCTTTATTTTTCGCTGTGTTGAAAAACTCTACAAAATGAAAAAAAAAACCTAGCTAGCACAATTCTAACGTTTGATTTTACTACTGAGCACAATTTCTAATGTCTTCTAGAGTTTTGTGCGAACACTTTGTCTACGTTTTATTTCAATTTTATGTCTACGCCTGAATTTTTTAACGAACAACGACTTTTCCAAAAAGAAGGATCGGAATTGAGGTTTGTAGTTCCCAAAGCGATACGTTGGCGGATTTTGCGTACATACCATGACGAAATGGGCCATTTTGGTGAATCCAAGACGCTGCAAAAAGTACGAGACCTATTTTGGTTTCCCAGAATGCGGAAATTGGTACGAGAATTTTACACAACATCGTGCAGACAGCTACGAGTGCCAAGAATTTAAAAGAATGATTGAAGTTAATCAAAAGCGAATCAACTATGGATATTAGATCTACAGCAAAGGAAAAAAGTAGTCTTTTAAACATCTTCTACGCAAACGTTAGAAGCATTCGCAATAAAATTGACGACATCAATATTTATTTATGTTCCAAAAAAAACATCGATGTTGTAGTTCTTAATGAAATATGGATATATAGCAACGAACAGGAACTCTACACACCGAGAGGATATACAGGCTATTTTTGCACAAGACAATCGGGCCGTGGAGGAGGCACAGCAATACTTGTGAAGTCATACATTCGCTCAAAGCTTGTCAGAATTTCTGATAAATATAACACTATAGTAGTTGAGCTTGTACTTGATTCAGGAAAAATTAACATCGGCACCTTTTATAAAGCACCAAGTGAAGATGACCATCTCTTTCTCAATCATATCGACGAATTCTACTCAACTATCCAGAAATTAATCACTGTAGCCGATACAAATATTGATATTTGAACATCTTCTGCCATATCCAGCGAATATCTCGATATAATTGCGTCAAGTAATGGAGTTGTATTTAACAAGACAAAGCCAACACGCATCACTTTGACGTCCAAAACACTACTCGATCATGTGATCATCAAACATCCAAACATGAGTGAACGTATGTCTTACAATGATGATGACTGGCCCGGCTTAGACCATAAAGTAATCAATTTATCCATCAAAAATTTCGTCAAAGCCAAAATACGGCCTCAAAAAATTTCGATGAGCAGAACCAATCATAAAGATTTCTTAAGGAACTTCATAGATAGTCTTCGAGGGTCTCCAACTTCCGACTTTGATGGGCTGATAAAGAAGATAACCGAAGCTAAGGCAAAAGCAACAATAACAAAACAAGTTCGTGTACGAGTACAATCTTGGATCACTAAGAATATAATTGATGTTTCAAATCGAAAACGAAGTGCTTACAAAAAACACAAAGCGGATCCAAACTCCACGTCCAAAAAGCAGATCTATTTAGCTATGAAGAAGGAATCGAATCGAGCTATTATGGAGGCCAAAAAACATTTCTACAGGAATAAGTTTGAAGCTTCAGCCGGGAATACCTCCAGATATTGGCAACTAGTAAATGAGCTCTTGTCTAAACAACAAAACAAATCATCAACGTGCATAGAAGAACTGTTGATAAATGGAACATCCATTACAGACCCCGAAGAAGTAGCACAGCAGTTAAACAACTTCTTCGCTACCATTGGAACACTAGTCACCGAGCAACTGCAACTTTCATCACGCTCGAGTTTTTATATTGAGCCTAATATGTTCACTTCAATTCACTTACGTCCCACTGATCCTGTTGAAATATCTGAAATAATCGATAACCTTAAACCAAAGGTTTAACATCGGAGGATATTAAATTGCTGAAAAATCATATTTTGGAGCTTCTAACTACAATAATAAATAAACATCTAGCAGCTGGCACATTCCCCGATTGCCTTAAACTAGCAAAAATTACTCCAATTTTCAAAGGTGGTGATCCAGCAGAGCCATCAAATTATCGACCAATAGCTGTCACAAGTGTCCTAAGTAAAATATTCGAAAGAGCCATTCAAAAACAATTGCTGCAATTTATTAAGACTAACTTAATACTGACACCAGTTCAGTATGGATTTCAAGAAAACAGTAGTACACTAGCAGCAACGTTAGATGCAGTACATTTTATCAACAGTGGATTGGATAGGGGCGAATATGTAGCGGCAATTTTCGTGGATCTGAAAAAAGCCTTTGACACCATTAACCATGACATCCTGCTTCAGAGGCTCGAATTATACGGAATCCATCACAACTTCAAGCTGCTGATAAAGAATTATCTCTTCAACAGGCGTATTATTACAACCAACAATATGCACAAAAGTCAGGAATGCACTATAAACATCGGCGTTCCTCAAGGATCAATCCTTGGGCCATTACTATTTCTACTGTACATTAATAGCGTACAGGACATTTATCTGATGGGAAAAATAGTTTTGTTTGCTGATGACACACTACTTCTGTATTCCGGTAAAAATGAATCAATTCTTCAGCAAAATATAAATGATGACCTAGGAAAATATTGGAATTGGCTCGAGCAAAGTAAATTAATTATAAACATCCAAAAAACTAAATATTTAATATTCCAACAAAAAAACAAGCAGGAAATTAATCCGTCGGTCCAAAGGCCAACTCAATTAGATACTTAGGATTAACTTAAGACGAGAAAATGTCTTGGCTACAACATATCAATAACATCAGATATAAAGTAGCGCCTATGATAGGAATCCTAAAAAAATATGATTTTTTATCCCTCAACATCAAACTTGACATATTCAATGCTTTCATTTTGTCGAACATCTCTTATGGAGCAGTTTTGTGGAAGCAAACATCGAAACAAAATATTGATCTGATCGGAAGACTAATCACTAAGGCTATCAAGACTATATACAAAATGCCAACTTTGACTCCAAGCTTACATGTGTATCGTGAAACAGGACTACTAAGCATACAACAAATAATGTGTCTTGAACAAGGAAAGCTGATATTCAAGATACTGAACAAAAAACTCAAATGGCCATATGTTGTAAGAAATGTTGGAGAAATAACTCAGACAGCCACAAGATCGGCGAATAACCTTGCGATTAAAAAAGCTAGGACAGATCGTTTGAGAATGGATCCAGTGCAACAGTCTTTGGCTTATTATAATACCTTACCAGAAGATATAAGAAAATCAGCAAATTTGGTTAAATTTAAGGAAAGTCTAAGATCATTCCTTACACAAAGATAACGAAGACGCCAACCAGAGTTTTTTCTAAACTTTTCTCTGGGCATAAGTCTTGACGACAAGAAATAGGCGATATCATCTGAAGACGATAGTGTATAATGAAGTACTTTCCCTTATACCAATATTTTATAGTCTGGGAAGTACGAAAGTAATTATATTGAGGAGATTCGATGCACACGGACCGTGCAATTTGATTGAGTGATGGAGAGAGTGGAAGGAAGGAGGAAAAAAACAAAAAAAAGAATTCATCCAAGCATGTCCAGAGTGCTGCTGCAATAAACTGCAAAGGGATAAGCCCGAAGGGGAGTTGCATGCTGAACCGATTGACCCGATCCCATTCCGTACACTGCATGTCGATCATGTGGGACCTTTTCCTCGGAGTCGTAGCGGGAATCAACATGTCATCGTAATTACCGACCCCTTCAGTAAGTACGTTATTTTGAGAGCAGTTCGTGATAGGAAAACACGTCCCGTAATACGAATGATGAATGATTTGTCATCGTTCTTTGGACTACCTGATAGAGTCGTCACAGACAGGGGGACTGCGTTCACATCGAGAGAGTTTGCTAAATATTGCGAGGAGAATAGAATAAAACATGGAAAGATTTCTGTGCGGACTCCAAGAGCAAACGGACAAGTAGAACGTGCGAACCAAACCGTCTTGCAATTGATACGCACCGACGATAGCCTGGCCCGTGATTGGGATCAGAAATTACACAAACTGCAATTTCACTTGAATAATCAACCAAATTCCACCACTACGTTTAGTCCAAATGAAATCATTTTTGACTTTCAACTCAGGGATGTTGTACAAAATCGTGTGATTCAAGCACTGTCACATGAAGAACGCACATCAACTAAAACCATCGGGGAGAAACGAGAAATCGCATTGACGAATAAAGAGAAGGAAAGGGAGAAATGGAAATTGAGGTATGACCAGAAACACAAGCAGCCGACGGTCTACGAGGAAGGAGATTTGGTTGTTGTTCGAAGCGTTCCCGCAGCGACGGGCACTTCACATAAACTAGAACCAAAATATAAAGGGCCTTACATTATTAGCAAGGCACTTCCGAACAACCGATATCTTGTAGAAGATATGCGGATATCAACGAGGTCCAAACGACAATATTCGTCAGTGCACTCAACTGAAAACATGAAGAGATGGTGCTCACTTTCCCCAGAAGTTGACCCGTTCGACACAGACGAAGACGATGAGCTCGGGACGATCTCACAGCAGGATGGCCGAGTTGTCACCAGTGTTGCCAACTTTTTTCCAGCCGTTGTAGCTAGATTTGAGGGGAAAAATAGCTAAAAATAGCTAAAATGTTCACTTTGTAGCTAAAAAGCGTAGCTAAATTCAACAATAAAAAACTCAAGGTTCTGGAAAACAGTTTTATTAAGCTAATATGTATAATTGATATGGAAAAATATTGGATGTACATTGTATTATGAGTAGTTTATTAATTTAACAGTATAAAAGAGTATAAAAATCGTTGGAGAGCTTATTAAGTTCAACAGAATTCTATTCTATTTTTTATTCATCCTATAAAATGGGTTGAAGAAATAGTAGATATAAAAGGTTTTTGATTGTTATACTCCAAGTAAATCATTTTTGCTAAATAACATTCTTCTGATGTTTGGACTATGCTAAAGTGGAGTTTTAGCCATAGTTATTGGTTAATGATCCTTGGTACTGATCCCGTTATTGACAACCACCTCGTTTACGAACTCCGTATCATCTTCAGAGGAATTTAGAGAACCAATTATAAATTTCTGCAGGTAAAAACTTTAAGGTTTGGGGAAGAAACGATCCTCAACCTGAACGGACTGACAAGCTCATCTTATTAATATTAAAAAAGGATTTTGACGACTTAATTTTTTAAATACACCGTTATTGACTCCTACCATAACACCTGCTTCGTCTGTCATATTTGTAATATTTAGGATGTAGTTTGCTAAGCACGTGTTTATGGCAGTAATAATACTTTCAACAGCTCCCCTTTCTAGCTCTTTCAAGTAAATTGTAATAAATTTTTGCTAAATATCACTCAAATGTCCGTAGACTCGTCAATTAAAATACTGGAAATACAGTTATCAAAATCTGCCTTCAAATCCGATGTGAAGTATGGAAACAAACTGCCCCCAACTCAGAAAATATAGTCTTTATTTTTCGCTGTGTTGAAAAACTCTACAAAATGAAAAAAAAAAACCTAGCTAGCACAATTCTTACGTTTGATTTTACTACTGAGCACAATTTCTAATGTCTTCTAGAGTTTTGTGCGAACACTTTGTCTACGTTTTATTTCAATTTTATGTCTACGCCTGAATTTTTTGGTTCTTGTCTTCAAACTTAGGCAGATAATGTGTATTCTATGTTAAACATATTTCGTTTATCTTAGCTATTTTAGTTTGTTCCTAATGAGTTAAAACTCACGGTTTTCCTTCGCACCGAACAAAAGAAATAAAACTGTTCGTAAAAGATTATTATTGTTCTATGCCTAGAAAGACATAATACATAGTAGTAGTACTATTGTACTACCCAAAGCATTGGCGATTACCTGAGAATTTGAGGAAATTATTTTTAAACACTGAGGGTTTTAAATGTTAATAAACTAGTGTAAGTTAATGCAACCAAAGCAAAAATTTAAATTATCTATAATCTATAAATTTGTAGCTTAATTTGTAGCCAATAGCTAAATGAAAAATTACGTAGCTAAACAGGTTCTTTTTGTAGTTAAATCTAGCTACAAAATAGCTAAATTGGCAACACTGGTTGTCACGCTCAAAAAGAGATACGCGAAGCGGCGAGAGGATAACGAGTGGGACGGAGAAGTCAGTCACGAAGAAGCGGCAGATAAGAAAGGTATTGGCTTGTGATTCATGGAAAATAAAGTAAAAGAGTGAATTCATAAAGTGGTTGTTTTCATTTTGTATTTGAGACGCCTTTTTGACAATATATATATATATATATATATATATATATATATATATATATATATATATATATATATATATATATATATATATATATATATATATATATATATATATATATATATAT
>OX376372.1:120897630-121245542 GCA_947369275.1 Nemotelus nigrinus | reverse complement strand
CCTATATTCTGTACGGATCTTCCATTACGGCTGTGGATCATTTTAAGAATCTTGGTGTGCACTTTGACCTAAAGCTCAAATTTGACCTGCACATTGCCTATATAACCGACAAGGCCTCTCGTCTGTCCGGTTTTATTCTTAGATGCTCTTCTTCGTTTACTAGCATCGCTACCTCTTTCCATCTGTGTGTTTTGCACTTGTTTGTAGCATTCTAGAGTATTGTTGTCAAGTGCGGTCCTCCCCGTCATAAATATCTCAGTGATGCAATGGAACACGTTCAGCGTAGATTTACTCGCTCACTGTTATTTAAATTCAGCATCTCTTACTGTGGTTATAGTGTTCGTCTTTCCTTATTCCAAATTCCTTCATTATTGTCCCGACGAGTGTTCCTTGACGAGTGCTTACTTTTCAAGCTACTCCATTGCCCTCTACTCTCAGATCTTGGTTGTATGCTGTGTACGTAGCGTCAATCAATCAGATAGATCCCAATTAATGTTCTCTCTTCCCTTCGCGCGTTCTGAAGTTTGTTTTAACTCACCGCTAGTGCGTATGCCCAGGAAGCATAAACAATCTTCAGCTTGGTCCTTTTCCGCTAACGTTCTGTCAATTTAAGTCGCAATTCAAGATATAATTCTTAATGCTTCGTATAATGTTTGACTTTCTTTTGATTTTTTTTTTTTACAATTTTTGCCCTTTCTTCAATGTTAAATTGCATATTAGCTATGAGTTCTAATATGTATATTTCTAATATTTTCATTTATTTGTAAATTTTTTTCTATTTACTTCTTTTGGGTTTATTAAATATTTATATTTTTGTAATTGGGCAGGAGCCTGTTAAAATGGATTTAAATAAATAAATAAAGCAAAATATATACAAAATCTGCTTCACGTTAAGTTAAACCCAACCAGTAAATTTCGTTTCGATTGAATTACTGCGCTGGAAGTTATACAGGTGAAAAGAATGTTGGGGTTACCACCCTCAAAACTTTTCAAATTTTTAAAGCGTTAATATTTGTTGTTAATTTTTATTGCAGGATCATTCCCATTTGCAAATCTAATGACATAATTGCTCAGTAAAGAAATTCCACAAAATTACAAAAATGGTCATAGCTGGCAGCCTTTTAAGGATTTTTGTACGAAATTCCTTCGACATTTGGTTCACATTGAGGTCTATTGACTGCATTGGATCGGAAGTTATAGGGAAGAAAGCTTTATTTTACTGAGAAAATTTGCAAGATTTCAAAATTTGCAAGAATCACCATAGCTGGCCACTCGCTTCTAATTTTTCAGTCAAATTTTCACCAAATATCATGATTTTAATGTGATGGCTGAATCGGAAGTTATAGGCCAAAAAGCTGTTTTTTTTCACAGTGATTTTTCAAGATGGTACCACTGCCACAGGGTTGCCCGCTTTTCAAAATCAATTCTAGTTAATACCAACATATCCTGTTCTAGTTAATACCAACATGTCCTGTAAATTTCATTGTAATCGGATAATCCGGTCGTCAGCTCTCGTGAACAGAACTTTCGTGTGCTGAAAAAAGCGGTCATTTGTTGATGATGGACAAAGGTCAAAATCTATCAATGATTTGATTTTTTTGTCTAAAATCAAAAATTTTTGAGGAGGGTCAATGATTTGAACAATTTTTTTTTCAGAAGCCTGCCGTAGCTACAGGGTTACCCGCACTATCTTGAAAATCCATGTGTGTTAAATCTTGGTCAATATTAACCCGCTCTGCAAATTTGTTTGTAAAATGTCAGAAGTAATGACAAATCAAAATTTGAAAAAAATCCTTGCCTACTTTTAGGCACGCTGCACCCACACACGGCTCAAAATTTCCAATTTTTTATCATAGGCAAGCTTAAAACATAATAAGTTTTCATTCCCAACTGTTTATTATAAAAAAAATTTACACTGCTGGGAAATATAGGAGTACAACAAAATTCACTAAAATGCTCGCCGCCTCGAAAATGTTTAAGATACCTGAATTTCAGTAAGTCATGGATTTACCTACTATATACATCTACGTCCTCCGAAAATTTCGGCTCAATCGCGCCGGCCACTCCAGAGATTGCTGATATATATATATATATATATAATTATATTATATAATATAATTATATATATATATATATATATATATATATATATATATATATATATATATATATATATATATTATATATATATATATATATATATATATATATATATATATATATATATATATATATATATATATATATGTATATATATATATATATATATATATATATATATATATATATATATATATATATATATATTTATATATATTTATATAAATATATATATATATATATATATATATAGGCTTGCTGTCAATGTTTTTAAAAGACCTTCATAATGCAATGATGGAAATATTTTATGAGATTATTTATTGCATGCAACTAATAAAACAAATAATAACAACTAATAAAAGATATAATATAGATTATAGAAGAACAATCGTATTTCCAAATAACATTACCAGTGTATTTTTACATCTTTTGCGATGTTCAACTAATCATATGCTTATTTTCTGAACTTGAAGCAAATTTACTCGAGAATATTTTGAGTTAGATTCACATTTTCGTCACCGCGACTCAAATTCTGGCTCAGCCTTTGAATAGGTCCTCCAATCGATCAAATTATATTTTTGATAGATGAATTACTAGAGTGTTGATTGGCCCAAGAAGATTTTGCGGCTTGGTTCTGCTCCATTATGGTTGACATAAAAGAAGTCAACTGAATACCGTGATTATCTCTGGATTCTTTCGGTGGCATTTGATTCGTGAATGATCTAGAAAAAGTTCGCCGGCGACTTAATCAGTTGCTTTGATTATGATGATCTTCCTGAACACGACGTTCAAGCAACGCGTTTACAAGCTTGTCAATTACTTGTCGATCTGCTTTTAAAATTGACTTCTGTAGATCTTCAGCTCCTCCAAATGCTCCGAAAGCATCTTCGGACCCTTTATGATAAAGATAGCGACCGATCTAATTTTCTTTCGAAAATTAGTAAAAACGATTTCGGTCTAATGACCACCGCGGCTGTTCTTGACGAAGCGCATTCTGAACGTCCTATTTGGGGCCTTTTTTTCGAGCAATGCTGGCCGTTAGTCACGAATAACACGAACAATGTTGGCCTCCAAGGCGTCAATTGTTGCTGGTTTATTATCAAAAACCAGTGACTTTAAGTGGCTCTACAGGAAATAATCGAGACGTGTCAAATCGGACGACCTTGGGGGCAAATTGACAGTACCATTTCTCCAAGTCAACTTATCGTCAAATTTTGATTTTAATAAGTTGATGGTTGCGGTCGCCGTATATCATGTAGCGCCACCTTGTTGAAACCACATCGCGGCCGGATCAATGTCATCCAGGTTTTCAAACAAAAAGTCATTGATCATGGTGCGGTAACGATCTCCATTGACCGTAACACGAGCACCGGCTTAATTTTTGAACAAATAAGGTCCAATGATACCACCAGCGTGTAAACCGTAACAAACGGTGCATTTTTGTGGATGCAATGGAATGTGTATGGTCTGCTGTGAATTGGTTTCACTCCATACGCGGCAATTTTGTTTATTAACACACCCGTTAAGCTAAAAATGAGCCTCATCGCTGAACACAATTTTGCGATCAGTTTCCAAATGCTCTAGAGCCCAAACGGCAAAACAACGACGCATATGATGGTCTCGTGGCTTTTATTTCTGCACCAGCTGGATTTTAAATGGGTGTAGTTAAAAATCCAGCTGGTGGATTTTAAACTACATCCTACACCCTACACTTTTAAATGGGTGTAGTCCGGGGTGTAATGTTGGGTCGCCTCCTCGCGGCGCACCCCGGGTAACGCCAAATGGCCCAACAACAACCGGTACGACTCGGCTTTTCTCATGGCTTTGCGATTTGATTGATGATTGGAATTTCTGGCAATGGCAGTAAGGATTTTTATGGCATGACCTGGCTTAGCTAAATGGTTCAAGGCACGACCGATGATTAGCGAAAAATGTATCTGGGCTGGCGGTTATGGCATTCTGGACCTAGTCGATTTATGCGCCGTACCGCCGGAGTGAAATCCGAGTGTGAACGGCTCCAGGCTAATGTCATGCCGTCTCCGTCCCGTTAAAACCTGGCAAGTCTCAGAGTACGTTCGAAGCCCGCACCGTTGAGTTGGTGGTGCAGGTTCGGTTGACATTGTTCCCGATTAGCGCTGACCTGGCTCTGAGATCCAGCCCCATGAAGGCTGGTGATCAACCCTCGCGTCGGCCTCCCTGCTCTGCATAGATTACCACAAGGTCATTAAGGCGACTGCACATCCGGGTGGAGATAGCGGCTCTGAGTTGGGACCCAACAAAACTGAACATGTTACATAAACAAAATAACACAAAAGACAAGACAGATGGACAACAGAACATGGGGACGACAGCGGCGACGCTGGGCGAAGGAAGCGCCGCCATCGACCGTTCTGCGTTTGCTAGGAGGCCAGGCCCCCTTCGACGCACAATAGAATGCAATTGATTGGTTCCGGATGCGCAGTAGAGGTGCAGGAACCTCAAACTGCTGAATACGCTGGCAGTGATCTGAAGACCCCAAAAAGTCATCAACGGGAGAGCACTGAAACAAGAGCTCCAGAAGAAAATAAGCCACTTGCACGTGTGTCCCCTAGGAAGGAATACATAAAGCGTGAGCGAGTGGATGAGGAGGATATGTTGAAGAAGTGTCAACGTATCCTACAAAAAATGCTCCAAGCCACCAAATTGCAGAGGAATATTTCAAAGCACGTCAAGGACGGTATGTTGTAGCTGGAGGAGGCCTTTGAGGTCATTTTCACCTGCCGAACGAACTGGCAGAAGGCAGAGGTAGATTACCAGCGGGTCTTGGCGGAAAAGATCGCTGAGTCAACTACTGTTGCAGGGGTCCCGGAAGTAGATCGGCCACGGCAGAATAAGCGCGTAGCTGAATCTAGCCCTGAAGATATTCAGGAAGTCCGGGTGAAGAAGCAGGTACCAGTTTCGGACCTCAGGAAGTGGGTGACGGTTACCCACAAGAAGAAAAAGGGGAGCGTCGCAAAAACACCAGTGACTCCCGCTGGGACGGAAAAGGCCCAAAAAGAGTATAAACCACAGGGCAATAAGAAAGTAGTGGTGAAGAAAAAAAAGAAGAATGACAGACAAAGACAGCGAGGGAAAAAAAACGCTGTCATAGTAAAACCGGCTCTAGGAAGGACCTACGCGGAGGTCCTAGGGGCCATCCACCAAGGTGTTTCCCCGGATGAAACTGGTACGCTAGTAAAGCGTTTCAGAAAGACAGCAGAAAGAGGGGTCCTTTTGAAGTTCGCGCGCTGTGATGACCGCGCGAAATTGCAGGATTCGATCCGAGCCGCCGTAGATGGCCAGGGGGACGTGAAGCTTGTGACTCCTAGAGTCAAGATCGAACTTTTCGACCTTGATTGCATCACAGTCAGCGAAGAGGTGACATCCTCCATCAAACGAGAGGCACGAGAGGAAGGAGCCGGCGAGGTGAAAACCACACTCTTCCCTCCTAACACAAGGGAGCAGAAGAGAGCCGTGGTGGAGCTGGATGAGGCTCCAGCATCCAAAATCCTCAAGTCTGGTCGAGTCCGGGTAGGAATGATAAGTGCCCGGGTACGAAGGTGGGCTGAGGTTACACGCTGCTACCGGTGCCTAGGCTACGACCACACAAGGCGTAGCTGCAAGGGTCTGGACCGGAGCACCAGCTGCTGGAAGTGTGGACAGGTTGGCCACCGGGCAGCAGACTGCTCTGCGCAGGCTCAGTGCATATTATGCACTGAAAAACATGGCGTGAATGACGCCAAGCATCTGATAGGTTCGAGTGCGTGTCGAGTTTTCAGAGACGCACTCGATGCCAAGAAAAAGCAGGGTAGGACATGAGAGTCCTTCAATGCAACCTGCTGGGCTGCAGAGCCGTGGACGACCTCCTCACGCAAATAGTCCGCGAACATAAGGATCAGATCATATTGACCAGTGAGCCCTATAAGGGGAGGAACTCGTCCGCTTGGCTAGCAGATGCTACGGGGTACGCGGCGATCTGGATCGCTGACAGGCAGAGGGCATCGGCACCTGCGGCTCAGGTAACGGTCCCGTGTGGGTGACATACGGAGAGATCACCTTTGTGAGCTGCTACCTGTCTCCGAATGACTCAATGCAGGAATTCGGAGTCAAACTTAGCTCACTAAAAGACTCTCTCCGCGGCATCGCTGGCAATGTCATCGTAGGGGGTGACTTTAATGCAAGGGCATTGGAGTGGGGTATGCCTACCGAAAACACTTGCGGACGGCGTATAGTCGAGATGGCATCGAGGTTGGGTTTGTTGGTGTTGAATACGGGTCCGACGCCAACATTCCGAAGGCCCGGTTTTGGCGAATCCATTCCCGATGTCACCATGGCATCGGAGAGACTTGCGGCACTCGTCAGCGATTGGAAGGTGATGGAAGATTACACTGCAAGTGATCATAACTACATCACCTTTCAAATTGCTGAGAGCAGGCAAAGACGCCAAGGCTCTTCCTGTAAGTGGCTAGGCTGGAATGCCGCTAAACTTAACAGGGACGAGGTGGTCGCATCGCTCGTTTCGAGTTTGGGAGGGGAGCCTCTAATATCTGGGTCCCCAGTGACCCGTGCAGCAGCAGAGGCCACTGCTGACAGAACCATGGGGTGGATTCGCAGGGCGTGTGAGGCTTCAATGCCCAAACGGAAACCCTTTCGTGGGAGGTCAATTCAGACCCATGGGAGATGGCTACAAATTGGTCACTCGCAGACTTGGGTGTATGCGATCTAGCACTCTCATGGATGCGATATCCATGGAGCGTATCGTTGGTTCGCTGTTCCCGGTGCATCCGCCAAGGATTGATGGGCCCATATTCGTTAACCAGGCGGATGTTCCTCTTTTTACGGACGAGGAGCTGAACAGTGCAGTGTCCAGGATGAAGAACCGGAAAGCTCCGGGTCCTGATGGGGTACCGGTCGAGGCGCTTAAAGTCGTGGCGGAGAGCCAACCGCGTCTATTATTGGACTTGTATAATCCATGTTTAGTCGCGGGGGTCTTCCCGTCACGGTGGAAAGTAACTTGACTGGTACTTGTTGACAAGGGGAAGGGTAACCTGGGCAATCCATCAGCATACCACCCACTGTGCATGCTGGACACTGCGGGGAAGCTTCTCGAGGGGTTGCTCAAGCCAAGGCTGTGGTCAGCAGTGCGATCTGCTGGTGATCTCTCTGCCAGGCAGCACGGCTTCCGAAAAGGGCATTCAACAATCGATGCCATCTCAGAGGTTGTTGGGGCTGTAGCAAGAGCGGAAGAGGCATGCCATCAAGCCAGACCGGTCGTCCTGCTGGTAACGCTGGACGTACAAAATGCCTTTAACTTGGCGAGGTGGACAGACATCCTGCGGGCCCTTGAGCAGACGTTCCGTATCCCTGGCTACTTGCTAGCCATGATGCGGGACTACATCAGGGATCGCTGGTTGCTCTACGACACCGACAAAGGAGTCAAAAGAAGGCCTGTCACTTCAGGTGCGGCACAGGGGTCGATCTTAGGACCTGACCTCTGGAACATCATGTACGATGATCTGCTGCGCCTGGAAATGCCTGCGGATGTGTTTCTGGTAGGTTCCGCTGATGACGTCACGGCGGTAATCACTTCCAGATCTGCCGAATTCGCTCAATTCAGACTTAACCAAGTCATGAGGAGGGTGGATCGGTGGATAACCGAACACGGCCTCCAGCTGGCAATCTCTAAAACAGAGATTGTTATGCTGACGAAGCGGAGGATACCAACTGTCATACCCATGACAGTTGGCTCCGTCGAGGTCCAGACCAGCAAGTCGGTCAGGTATCTGGGAGTGACATTGGACACCAAGCTGACGTATTGGGATCATATCCGCAGGGCATGTGACCAAGTCACATGCCAGTAAAATGAATCGGTCGGTGTGTATGTAGCTGTGATGGAGCGCCTCTTCTCTCGACTCAAACAAAGCTGCTCAGAGGAGGAGAAATTAAGGATTCTTCGTAGGAACATCTCCCCTTTTTACCAGCAGCAACTGAGTTTGAAGACAATATCGACAATAGCCGAACTAGTTAAAATGGGACGTACGCTAGAGGCCACGAGGGCGTCGGTAGCGGCATTCGTGCCACCCAATCCACGATCTAGACGATGTTTGGAACCCGATTTGGCGTATGTTGGTGCCGAATCAACAGATCATGTAGCGGTGTTGTCTGGACAGAGACGCGTACAGTGCTGGAACTATAGGAGGGAAGGCCACGTGTCTAGAGAATGTACAGAGCCTCGGCGTTGTTTCGGTTGTGGTCGTCAAGGGGTTTTACGTGCGGCATGTCCGACGTGTCGAGCTAGGACAGCGGAGCCAGAGGCCCATGCCCGATCGGAAATGCAAGCGTCGGGAAACGGTCGCCGTGCTCACTAAGCGACCGAGCGGGCACTAGAGGGAGGTCGCAGCGAGTTGGAAAGTCGTCGAAGGTGGACTACGCTTTGGCTGACAGGGATCAGGACAGTCGCCCTCACTTGCGGGTGGAGATAGCGGGCGTCGTCATGGAAGGTCTGTTGGATTCGGGCGCGAGTCGTACGATTCTGGGAGAAAGAGGATGGTCGCGTTTGGTCAGTAGAGGAGTAATGCTGAGCGATTGCGAAGTTGAAGAAGTGCGGCTTGCAAACGGGGAGGTGTGTAAGGTGAACGGTGTAGTGCGTCTGGACTTCACGGTGAATGATCGAAAGAGGGAACTGGAAGTACTGGTCATTTTGGCAATCCCTCAGGAAGTTATATTGGGAGTAGACTTTTGGCAAGGCTTCGGAGTAGTACTGGACATGAAGGGTCGACAGTGGACATCCGTTGCTGTGGCAGAGGCGGTGTCGGGGAAGGTGCTACGTGGTCAATCTAACCTATCCGAAGAGGAGGCAGCAAAACTAACTGAAATGTTGAGTGAGCAGTTTCGTCTGATGGGCGATGGGTTGGGTTGCGCGAAGTCTGTGAAGCATGGGATCAAAACGACGGCGGCTCCAATTAAGCAACGATATTATCCAGTCTCGCCCGCGGTACAACGCCAAATAAATCGGGAGCTGGATGAGATGCTAAAGTTAGGAGTAGTTGAGCCGTCGTCGAGTCCTTGGTCTTCGCCAATTCTTTTAGTCCGAAAGAAAGACGGGTCCTATCGTTTTTGTGTGGACTTTAGGAAGGTGAATGCAGTATCCGAGAAAGATGCCTATCCCCTGCCGTATATCTCCACGACGCTGGAGAAACTACGGAACGCGAAGTACTTGTCGACGTTGGACGTGAAGTCTGCGTACTGGCAAGTACCTATGGCAGAGGATTCACGTCAATATACTGCATTCACTGTACCAGGAAGAGGACTGTTTCATTTCTTACGAATGCCTTTCGGACTCCACAATTCTGGGGCTACGTGGCAACGCTTAATAGATACAGTGTTGGGACCCGCTCTCGAACCGTTCGTATTTACGTACTTAGATGATATTATTGTGGTTACAGACACTTTTGATCGACATTTGGAGATATTGCGAGAGGTTTTTACACGTCTGAGAGAAGAAGGCTTACGCGTGTCAAGAGAAAAGTGCCATTTCTGCAGGGCACAATTGAAGTATTTGGGGTACGTGGTAGACGAAGAAGGGCTGCATGTCGATCCTGAGAAAGTGAAGGCCATAAGTGAGTATCCTCGGCCGGGATCAGTGAAGCAAGTCAGACAGCTATTGGGGATGGTATCATGGTACCGTCGGTTTATCCCGGATCATGCTACTATGGTGGCTCCTCTAAACGATCTTTTAAAAAAAGGGCGTAAGTTTAACTGGTCCAGTGATTGTGAACGGGCCTTCAATGCCTGTAAACATAAGTTGTCCAACGCACCGGTGTTAGCGTGTCCCGACTTCGAACTGCCCTTTAAGGTGCAAACTGACGCTTCAAATGTGGGTATAGGAGCAGTGTTGAGCCAGGCGCACTCTACGGGAGAAAAAGTGGTATGTTATTTAAGTAGATCACTATCGGCACAGGAGAGAAGGTACTCTACAACTGAACGGGAGTGTTTAGCAGTGCTTTGGGCCGTCGAAAAATTCCGTCCATACATCGAGGGGACACGGTTCGTAGTAATAACGGATCATCACTCGCTGGTTTGGATGAACAAGCTTAAGGACCCAACCGGCAGATTAGCGAGATGGGCGGTGCGCCTCCAGCAATTTGAATTTGAAGTAGTGCATAGGAAGGGTAAAGAGCATTTAGTCCCTGACGCACTTTCACGGGCAATCGTAGAGTTAGACAGCATATCGGCTCCTCAAACGTCGGATAAGTGGTTTACGAAAATGATAGAAAACGTCCGGGATGACACGCGGAAGTATTCAAATTGGAAAATCGTAAGTGACACGCTTTGGAAACAAACCTCCGGTAAAGAGAGAAGAGGGGAGACGAGTGCTGCCTGGAGGCGCGTAGTGCCGAAAACTGAAAGGGGTGAAATTCTCAATAGATGTCACGACGACCCAAAAGCGGGGCATAGGGGTGTCGCTCAGACGTTGGCGCGTGTTGACCACCACTACTGGAATGCGATCTGACAACCACTACTGGCCTGGAATGCGATCTGACATTAAAGAATACGTCAGAAGGTGTAAAGTGTGCCAGACATGTAAAGTAGAGCGGAAGGCACCGGTGGGTCTGATGTCGTCTAGAGCGGGGGTGGCGAAAGCACCATGGGAAATGGTATGTATAGACCTGGTGGGACCATTACCTAGGTCGACTCGTGGCCATAGCTAAATCTTGACAGTGGTGGACTATGTCACCAAATTCTCAGTGATTCTTCCAGTACGAACCGCGACGGCGTCAACAGTTTTTCGCTTATTGGAAGAAAACGTTTTCTTGGTCTTCGGCGTTCCGAGAGTTCTAGTTTGCGACAATGGAGTGCAGTTTAGGGGTAGACATTTCAGCAAGGCAGTGGAGGAATACGGTGTTCAAGTGAGTTACACCGCCTTGTATCATCTTCAAGCTAACCCGGCGGAGCGGCGAAACCAAGACATCAAATGCATGCTGAGATGTTGCGCTGCAGACAATCATCGCTCTTGGGACCAGAATTTGGCCAAAATCGCGTGTGCGTTACGTACGTATAAGCACGAGGTCACTGGCTTTTCTCCCTATTTCCTGAATTTGGGTAGGGAGATGGTTACTTATCGAGAAAGAGTTGAACTCCTGTCTGACGCGCGGAGGGATTTATCGCCAATGACGAGAGCCCGGACACTAGAAGGAATATTAGCAGACGTAGTGAAGAGGATGCAGAAGGCGGCTACGGCTAATAAAAGTCGCTATGAACTCCGTCAGCGAGCAGAAGTCTTTCAGGTAGGAGACTGCGTATGGAGGAGAAATTATGCTCAGTCCGACGCAAGCAAGTACTTTTCCGTTAAACTAGCCCCCGCGTTCGTAGGTCCCTTCACGGTTTTGAAACAAACATCGACTTGGACGTACGAATTACTAGACGAAAAGGGAAAGAGCGCAGGTACATGGCATGCCAAAGACCTTAAGCGGTACGTGCCGTGATTTAGATATGAAGGAATTCGTAGGGGCATCATTAGCTGGAGTTTCGAATTTGCAAGGGGAAGTTAAGGTATTAATGAGTGGTGGAGGGACTAAACTACAATAACGTTCGGTCACAACGAACTGAACTAACTATTAATAAGTCTTGTGGTGGTGGGTTAAGAGAAGGGTTTGAAGATAGGCGGTGAAGGGTTAGTTATAAGTAGGCCTAATATTAGTTTCATATTTAGTGATGTATTCTAGGGTTAGTTTATAGGTATTAGCATGTTATTAAAATTGATTTGTATATTGGAAAAAAATACCGATAGCGTGGTGGTGGTGAAAGTTTCCTCCTTGTAATTTTTATTTTTTTTTCTCTTTCCTTTTTTTTTCCTTTTTGTTGTTTTTTTTACATTGTTTTTTTTAGGCCTTCCCCTTTGGCATTCGTTGTAGAAAATGACCTTCGTATGGTGAAATAGCGTTTCCTAAAAACGAGTTCGAAGAGCATTAGTATTTTAGATAATAAGGGTAAAAGTACCGACACCAGGCAAATCTAAAACATGCAGCATATTAACATGTAGGAAAAATTATGGTTAGAGTAATAGAGTCGTGGATGTAAAGAGTGTGCTTGTATGATGAGAAGGGAATGAGTGTTGTGATATAGCGTGAAGGAAAAAAAAAAAATCAGAATTCAAGTATCGAGCGGGATGGACGGACATTTGAGTCGACTTTCGGGTATTGCGTGTTAAATGAGAATTATAAATCGCGGTTATTCGAACGGGGATGGTCGAGTATTTCTATGAAATACTCTGAAGCGAGGGGGGTGTCACGATTCGTAAAACTTTCGTTAGCACAAACGAACATTGAACACAATATAAACATAAAAAAAAAAAAAAATCTCCATCGTCCTCTAAAGAGAGAAGCACAATTCAAAAATCAAGCACAATTCATGAATTATTTTATATTATTAGTTTAGATTGTTATTAGTTTAGATTGTTATTAGTTTGGATTGTTAGTTTTCGCTGTTAGTTTTAACAAAGTAGTTACATCAAGACAACACGAGTAAACACCAAGTCACGACAAACAATGGTACGCACAACCTCACCATAATTAGCAATAATAAATGTATATCTACCAAATATACATGCAAACAATCTGTAACGAAGAACATGAAAACAATCAACACCAAGTCACGACAAACAATGGTACGTACAACATCATCATACTTAGCAATAATGGAATTCCGATCGCGACATTGTCAAAACATAGCGATATCTATGGTATATAAATATCGCGAATTGAATTACACAAATTAACCGACAAGGCAGAGCAACGTATGGGTCGAGCCGTCATTGTCGACGACACCAGACCTAGGCCAACAAGTGACCTACATACGATGAATACCGAGCGGATGCCGAATTGCCGATTACTTAGATCAAAGCCTCAGATCGAAAGGCGGTGAAAGTAAAAGCTGTGGTGGTAATGTAAGGGATCCGAGATGTGGAGGGGAGTCGTAATACGCGGAAGGAAACCGAGATCCGGAGGACATTAGCGTACGCGGCAAGAAACATGCACACCCGAAAGCTTCGACACGCACAAATCATCACACGAAAGACACGGCGGACGGGTCCACGGTTGTAAGCTAATATTAGCTAAATTCGAACAAATCGAAGGTTACCGGGAGGATCGCGCACTCGTTTTCTCCGGAATAAGATATTTTGAAATACAAATTAGCCACCTACCTGGAATTTGAGGCCGAAAATCCTGCAGCACCACCCGAATTCAATACGCACAACACCGAATTTAATGTACACAATGTTTATATTAGGAAACGTCAACTGGGAGAAATGTCAGTGGAGATGTTCCAAGTCGGACCGTTCCAAGTGGGGAATGTATGGTGAATTCGAAACCCAACACTCGGATGAGTGAAATCAAATTCGGGTGAGTGCACTAAGCGGGATTTTGAAAATCCCGCTGCCGTCAGGAAAATTTTCCTGTGGGCAGGATTGATGGAAGAGGGTCTCTTTTGCTGTGAATTGGGTGAGTGGACGGAGGTCTCGAGCTGCGGGTGCAGAATCAGTTTGATAATTTATCTTCTTTTGGCTTTTTACATATTTGGCTGTGAATTGGAAAATATAACCACTGGCGGCAATCCGGAGGATTTGGAAGCGGCAGCATTAATATCAATTAATCGTTTGTGGTACTGAACGTGAAAAATCTTCGTGGGAAGGTTTCAGTTTTTGTGGACGAAATAGAAATTCGAGATTCGTATCGAACGAGGAGAACCAGTCGAGAAGGACGTTGGAGAAAATTGAATTGATACTTTGGCGCGAGCATCGATCGACGAAAAGGGCCCCATCGCGGGAGTAAGAGCATCGCGGCGATCCTGAATAATCAGCAGGTTAGATAGCAAGTAAGAAATAAAAGAAATATTGTGAATTAGATTTAGCAGAATTTTCAAAGGAAAAAAGGAATTTTGAGAAGATTACCATTTTATGGTAACGCGTTGAAAAATATCGCAGCATTATTATCATTTAGTTGCAATAAAGTGTGTGAACGTGAATTGTGCGGGGTTTGAAATTTTCGATAAAGAATCGGTGTTGTACCTACGAGGCCGTCATCCTCTTCTCGCTTCAGGGCGACGGTAGCGAGGCAGTGTTTCGGGTTTAGAAGCGAGTGGCGCCCACCTGCGACCCTCTTTCTTCGCGAGCGAGAGCCGCCCGAAAACTGCCGCCCTTGTAAAAGGTTCTAGAGCGCGTTGCGGTCAGTAACGGTGACAAATTGGCGCCCAACGCGGGGCCTTTAACGGTAATAGCGGTAGAAACGGTTCGCAACTGTACTCGCGAAAATTTGATGAGCCAAGTCCCAAATTGTGGGAAGGCATTTAGGCGCGAAAATTGATGTTTAAAGCCATCTTAAAAGCGAAATTTAAAGTATCTTAAGCGTGAACGGTGATATTATCTTCATTTGAAATTCATTTTGAATATTTTTGAATTTTTAAAGTGGGATGGTACTATTTCAAAATATCTATATATACATATATTTTTATTGATATCAGTTTATGATTATATATTTGAATTCTGGATTTTGTGTGTGTGACAGGGTGGATGAGCAAGAGTTCGGATTAAGCAATAAACAAAGTGAATTTTGCAATTTGTGCGTACGGGAGGTGTGAAAGTTCGATAGTGTGCTATAGAAGAGTGTCAGGTAAAATTACAAAGAAGCTGAGGTAGATAGTGGCATTAGTTACGGTGTTAACGGTACGCATAGAAAGGGGAAAAAAAGGTCGTTCCTATCGTTATTTCTTTCAAGATTCGGGCTATTGAAGATAACGTGTGTAAACTAACAATTTTATAGATTGTCACTTTGAAATATATATATTTTGCGAAGTATTTAGTTTTTGTTCGGATCGATTATAGGTGGAATTTTCAGATACATTGCTCTCTTAATGAGGTTCTCTTATATTTAAATTCGTGGGGGATAATGTGTTAGAGTGACTGAGAAGTGTAATTTGAGGGTCAAACAGATTGAAGAATTAGGTTTTAGTGCGAGATCGGCGGAAGGTTGCGATTTTGGGTGAGGGCATTTTGAGGACCTATTTCGCGGGTTCTTGTTTTACTTTGGTTGAGCGAAAGAAAAAATTCCGATCCTGATATTCAGCCAGCTGTGTATTTTCGTTTTAGAAGATTACGAGGGTAAATCAAATATAAACGAGACTTTCGGCCGTTCGGGCACAATAGTGGTGGGAGAACGTTCCCGCTTCGTTTGGCGATAGGTAGGTTTGTCAGGAGTGGAGGAAGCACGTTAGCCCGGCCCCTCAACTCTCTTAGTGCCAACCGTGACGATGTCGGAGCAAGAGGTACATTCGTCGATTGCGCAACGTGTTGTAATCAAGTTTCTCGCTGCAGAAGGCGTAAAACCGGCCGAAATCTTGAGGAGATTGACTGCCCAGTTCGGGGAAGAGACACTGTCGCGAGCCAGAGTGTTTGCATGGCATAAACAGTTTGTGGGTGGTCGTGATCATGTTGAAAATGAGAGCCATAATCGCAGACCCCGCACCAGCATTACAGCGAACGACATCAGCTGTGTTGGACGGCTTATTGAAGATGACAGGCGTCTTACCACTTCTGAAATTGCAAGTGAGGTCGGGATAAGTTATGGGAGCACTTACTCCATACTCACAGAGGAGCTTGGGTACCGTAAGGTGTGCGCCAGGTGGGTTCCTCGCCTTCTCACAGCAGAACAGAAATTGAATCGACTTCAGGTGTGTGAGCGTCTTCTGGCACGATTTCGGGAAGAAGGGGACCCATTTCTGACTCACATCATCACCTGTGATGAAACTTGGGTGCACCACTACACCCCTGAGTCCAAACAAGCGAGTATGGAGTGGAGACAAAAAGGAGAACGAGGACCAGTGAAAGCCAAGTCACGACTGTCAGCTGGCAAGGTTTTGGCTATGGTTTTTTTTGACCAGCGTGGTTTGCTGCACCTCGATTTTTTGCATGAGCGCAGGACAATCAATGCGGCCTACTACTGCGACATTTTGACTGAGGTCCGACTTGCATATCGCCGCAAAAGACGAGACCTACCGATGAGGAAAGTGGTTCTTCTCCATGACAATGCTCGCCCCCACACAGCAGCCTTGACCAGAGAAAAATTGGAGCAACTGGGGTGGGAGACACTGGACCACCCTCCTTACAGTCCAGACCTGGCACCCTGTGACTTTCATGTGTTTGGTCCTCTCAAGGAAGCATTGGGAGGCCAAAGATTCGACAGTGATGCTGAGGTGGAAACCTACGTGCGCAATTGGCTGCAGACACGACCTGCATCTTTCTATGTGCAAGGAATTGGGAAGCTGCCTATCCGCTGGGAAAAATGTGTTTCTAAAGCAGGCGATTACGTAGAAAAATAAGATATGTACTTTTTTGCATTTAAAATAAAAATAAATTTTCTAAAAATAAAGTCTCGTTTATATTTGATTTACCCTCGTAAAATGAAAATTTTAGTGGATCGTCTAAGTAAGGACGAGCTCACATATGAGCTCGCTATCCGTGGTTTTCCATCGGACACGGTGGAAAATATGCGCAAAACACTAAGGGCTACACTGAAGGCGGAGTCAGCTCAGGATACGTCCTATGTAGAAGCGGCGTATCCATTCGATTTTGAAACCGATTTTTCTGAATTGTCAGCAAAAGTATCGGAAGTTGAAGAGCTAATCTCGAAGGTGTTAGGAGATAAAACTTCGTCGGACTATCTAAAGGTTAGGGTCAAGATAGAATTCGGTTTTCGTCGCCTAAGTAATATGCAGGCAACCACACCCGATCAGCTGGAATGTGCACGTAAGATTCGTAATTGACTCATCCTAGCCATGGGTAACTTAGTGGACAAAACCGAGGGGGATAGTGAAGTCGAGGCTGAGTTTGAGGATGATTCCCGGACGAGGGCTGCACCGCAAGAGGCGAAGGTATCGTCCCTGGCGGAAGTGGCCAAATGGGGAATTAGGTTCAGCGGAGATGCGTCGGGGTCTGTAAACGCTTTCCTTGAGCGGGTTGAGGAGCTACGGCAGGCGAGAGGTCTCACGAATTCACAGCTCTTCAGGGCAGCCGTAGACCTATTTGACTCGCGAGCGTTGATTTGGTTTAGAGCCAACCGCGGGTTAGTGGCGTGCTGGGATGAGCTTATGGAGGAACTTAGGGTGGAGTTCTTGCCAACGGACTACGAGGACCACCTTCGTGATGAAATTCGGAAGCGTACTCAAGGCGAGAACGAATCGATGGGGGTGTATGTGGCAGTGATGGAGCGCCTTTTCTCGCGTTTGAAACAAAGCTGCTCGGAGGAAGAGAAATTGAAGACTTTGCGCAGGAACATTTCACCTTACTATCAGCAACATTTAAGCTTGACGCCGATATCATCGATTGCGGATCTGGTGAAGATGGGGCGAACGCTGGATGCCACAAGGACATCGGTAGCGGCTTTCGTACCGCCCAATACTCGTCCAAGGCGATGTTTGGAACCTGACCTGGCTTACATGAGCGCTGAACCTTCAGAGCAGGTAGCCGCGCTGTCTGGACAGAGACGCGTACAGTGCTGGAACTGTAGGAGGGAAGGCCACGTGTCTAGAGAATGTACAGAGCCTCGGCGTTGTTTCGGTTGCTGTCGTCAAGGGGTTTTACGTGCGGCATGTCCAACGTGCCGAGCTAGGACAGCGGAGCCAGGGGCCCATGCGCGATCGGAAATGCAAGCGTCGGGAAACGGTCGCCGTGCTCATTAAGCGACCGAGCGGGCACTAGAGGGAGGTCGCAGCGAGTTGGAAAATCGCCGAAGGTAGACTACGCGTTGGCTGACAGGGATCAGGACAGTCGCCCTCACTTGCGGGTGGAGATAGCGGGCGTCGTCATGGAAGGTCTATTGGATTCGGGCGCGAGTCGTACGATCCTGGGAGAAAGAGGATGGTCGCGTTTGGTCAGTAGAGGAGTAATGCTGAACGGAGGCGAAATTGAAGAGGTGCGGCTTGCAAACGGAGAGGTGTGTAAGGTGAACGGTGTAGTGCGTCTGGACTTCGCGCTGAATGGTCGAAAGAGGGAACTGGAAGTACTGGTCATTTTGGCAATCCCTCAGGAAGTTATATTGGGAGTAGACTTTTGGCAAGGCTTCGGAGTAGTACTGGACATGAAGGGTCGACAGTGGACATCCGTTGCTGTGGCAGAGACGGTGTCGGGGAAGGTGCTACGCGGTCAGTCTAACCTATCCGAAGAGGAGGCAGCAAAACTAACTGGAATGTTGAGTGAGCAGTTTTGTCTGGTGGGCGATGGGTTGGGTTGCGCGAAGTCTGTGAAGCATGGGATCAAAACGACGGCGGCTCCAATTAAGCAACGATATTATCCATTCTCGCCCGCGGTACAACGCCAAATAAATCTGGAGCTGGATGAGATGCTAAAGTTAGGAGTAGTTGAGCCGTCGTCGAGTCCTTGGTCTTCGCCAATTCTTTTAGTCCGAAAGAAAGACGGGTCCTATCGTTTTTGTGTGGACTTTAGGAAAGTGAATGCAGTATCCGAGAAAGATGCCTATCCCCTGCCGTATATCTCCACGACGCTGGAGAAACTATGGAACGCGAAGTACTTGTCGACGTTGGACGTGAAGTCTGCGTACTGGCAAGTACCTATGGCAGAGGATTCACGTCAATATACTGCATTCACTGTACCAGGAAGAGGACTGTTTCATTTCTTACGAATGCCTTTCGGACTCCACAATTCTGGGGCTACGTGGCAACGCTTAATAGATACAGTGTTGGGACCCGCTCTCGAACCATTCGTATTTACGTACTTAGATGATATTATTGTGGTTACAGACACTTTTGATCGACATTTGGAGATATTGCATTTTTAGCAGCTTTCTTAGATCTTGCTAATAGTCCGGGGAAATCTAACACGGTGCTTCGGAAAACTTAGGGGAAAACTTAATTTTGGTGTGAACCTTGGTACTGGCGTGTTGAACAAAATGTCGAAATTCCCCATCGATCCGAGTGCTGCGTCACTTTTTATACGGGGTCAAAGGTCACCAAAAGTGATCTTTCCTAAATATCTCAGTAACGGTTAAGCCTTCAGAAAAACAATGTATGGCAAATTTATAGCTTAGCAAATTTCCAACAAAAAAGATTTTGGAACTTTTTCCTGTAACCATAACCGTTTTTGAGATATATTGACCTAAACATTTGTTGCTAACAGCATCCTCTTTCTCACGGCATGTTAATATTATGTGATTTTGATTACGACTTGGCATGTTTGTGAGTTTGTTTTTCTCTATTTAAGAGGCGCATAGAAAAAACTTATCAATAAACTTATCTACCAGACTCCAGGGTAGGTGGAAAAGTGTGCTCCGAAAAGTATCCATCCTAAATCTTCAGAAATGAGCTCGTTGCCTACTCTTTGCCCACTGTTAAACAAGATAGGAACACTTTTTATCCTGTAAATTGCCTATTCTTGACATTGTTCGGGAATAATCTGCATCGGATTGAGCTCCTATAATGGCAAGAATGAGCGTTTACAGAATTATGCCATGATATTATCTTGCTTTTTCATGCTCCCAGGCCCATGATATGTTACAAAACCTATTTTCACCTGCAGTGTTGTTATTTTGTCCTGCTCTTTCGTGGAATTCCCATATATGATGCCGCAATACAGTTTTTTCTGAGACGAAAGTAGCGAACAGATGTCCTTACAAGTTTAATGGTAAAACGGGGGTGGGGGTTGGTGGTAACTTTTCGGAGTACACTTTTCCACCTACCCTGGAGTCTAGTAGATAAGTTTGTGTGTATATTTTTTATGCGCCTTTTAACCATAGAAAAACAAACTCACAAACATGCCAAGTCGTAATCAAAATCTGATAATATCAACATGCCGATGAGAATGACGGTGCTGTTAGTAACATATGTTAAGATCAATATGTCTCAAAAATGGATATGGTTACAGGAAAAAATTTTGTTGGAAATTTACTCAGCTACAAATTCGTCATACATTGATTTCCTGAAGACATGACCGTTACTGAGATATTTAGGAGAGGTCACTTTTGGTGACCTTTGACCACGTTTAAAAAGTGACGCAGCACTCGGATCGATGGAGACTTTTGACATTTTGTTCAACACGCCAGTACCAAGGTTCACACCGAAATTCAGCTTTCCTCTAATTTTTCCGAAGTTTCGCCTTTTTTGTATCGGATTTCACTGGGCTATAAAGCATTTGATTCTATTCCACACGCACTTATGATACGTAAACTAGGTGACGCAAATTTCAGTCCAAGGTGGATAAAATGGATCCAAAGCTATTTGGTAGATCGAAAGCAAAGAGTGAAAATAGCAGAAACACAAAGTACTGAGCTCTCTTTTGAGTACGGTGTTCCACAAGGAACAGTTCTTGGGCTTATCATTCCTTATTTACGTAAATGATATTTTCTCACAGCACATAAAAGGCCAGCTAATATCACTCGCTGATTAGAGGGTTCTATTTGTGAAAGATTATGATTGGGAAGGAGTGAAGTTAAAAACAGAATATAGTCTTGCATTGTTAAAAGATTGGATGAGCTGCAACTACCTCACTCTAAATATTCTAAAAACGAATTACATAACTTTTGCTATGACATCAGCATTCACTCAACTAATTGTGGGTCATTCTGTCATTGTATGCCAATCAAAAATGTTTCTCATACTAAATATTTACGAGTCACATTTGACAAACACTTGAAATCGCAAACATTTGCAATGAAAATAAGTAAACAATGATTAAATATTCTGAGATCCGCACATTTTCTGGATGACAACCCCAAACACCTTTCTATCGCTGTAAATTTCGATGAAGTCACCGAAATTAAAATAAGTTTAGATTCTTTTATTACTTAGGGTGTATTAGTTTTAAGTAGGAAAAGTAAGTAGTGGTAGAAGACGCACTCAAAATCTGTACAAACCCTCTACTGTTCTTCGAACATTAGTGTTTCTAGCGGTTTTTACTAATTTTCGAAGAAAATTAGTATTAAACTCGTTTCGCCGAAAATTCATATTGTCACGATTCGTAAAACTTTTGCTAGCACAAACGAACATTGAACACAATATAAACATAAAAAAAAAAAATCTCCATCGTCCTCTAAAAGAGAGAACGATGGAGATTGGTCATCAAGCACAATGCACGAGTTAGTTTAGATTATTAGTTTAGGTTGTATTAGCTCAGATTGTTAGTTTCGCTGTTAGTTTTAACTAAGTAATTACATCAAGACAACACGAGTAAACACCAAGTCACGACAAACAATGGTACGCACAACCTCACCATAATTAGCAATAATAAATGCTATCTACCGAATATACATACAAACAATATGTAGCGAAGAACATGAAAACAATCAACACCAAGTCACGACAAACAATGGTACGTACAACATCACCATACTTAGCAATAATGGAATTCCAATCGCGACATGGTCAAAACATAGCGATATCTATGATATATATATATCGCGAATTGAACTACACAAATTAACCGACAAGGCAGAGCAACGTATGGGTCGAGCCGTCAATGTCGACGACACCAGACCTAGGCCAACAAGTGACCTACATACGATGAATACCGAGCGGATGCTGAATTGCCGATTACTTAGATCAAAGCCTCAGATCGAAAGGCGGTGAAAGTAAAAGCTGTGGTGGTAATGTAAGGGATCCGAGATGTGGAGGGGAGTCGTAATACGCGGAAGGAAACCGAGATCCGGAGGACATTAGCGTTCGCGGCAAGAAACATGCACACCCGAAAGCTTCGACACGCACAAATCATCACACGAAAGACACGGCGGACGGGTCCACGGTTGTAAGCTAATATTAGCTAAATTCGAACAAATCGAAGGTTACCGGGAGGATCGCGCACTCGTTTTCTCCGGAATAAGAAATTTTGAAATACAAATTAGCCACCTACCTGGAATTTGAGGCCGAAAATCCTGCAGCACTACCCGAATTCAATACGCACAACACCGAATTTAATGTACACAATGTTTATATTAGGAAACGTCAACTGGGAGAAATGTCAGTGAAGATGTTCCAAGTCAGACCGTTCCAAGAAGGGAATGTGTGGTGAATTCCAAACCCAACACTCGGATGAGTGAAATCAAATTCGGGTGAGTGCACTAAGCGGGATTTTGAAAATCCCGCTGCCGCCAGGAAAATTTTCCTGTGGGCAGGATTGATGGAAGAGGGTCTCTTGTTGCGATGCTGGAAAAAAAACACAAATTTATTTGTAAACAGAAATAAATAAAAATACTTCGAACCTGAGTCGCGACGTCGCGGACGGTGACGTTTATTCAACCACTGACAGTCCAGACGTTCCACAATATGGCTGATAAATTGATTTATCAGCTGATGTTTGTGAACAGTGACTGTACAGCTGGAAATGGTAGTGCCCTAAAGCTTTGGAAAATAGCTAAGAAGGAAAAGTGCCGGAAAATGTCGGTACTTTGAAAATTTCGGTACTTTTGAAAAAATTTTGAGTATCTCGAGACAAGAGCTTTCTTCTTTGGGTGGCTAGCAAGGAGAACGGACGTACGATCCGAATAGTGAAAAATATTGTTAGTGTGATCAAAAAAAAAAGTTACAGTTGACTAAAAATTTATTAGTTAAAGAAGTTTCTGAAGGAAGGAACTTAAAGAATTTGTGAAGATACGGGAGAACCAAAAGAACATCGCGGGATTACATAATTTGGGTGAACATCATTAAGACGAATATGTCCCTGAAGATATCGGAGCTCACATAAGGCGGACGAGTAGTGGTATTTGAAGTATAAAAAAATAAATTCTAGACCAGATTGGAGATGAAAAGAAGTGCATTACGAGAACGAAGTGAAATAAATCATAAACCACAGTTTGAATCGGGAATCGATGAATCAGTGGCGAGCTGGAATCAACTATTGGTCGTGCTGGTTAAGTACCGACTAACGGATTTAAAATATTGCATGAAGAACAATTTGAAACTGATTTTCTTTAAAATTCTGAATGATCATTTATAAGTTGAATTAAACATTTGATTGTTTATTGATTGAACTACGATTTACAATTCTGAAAGCAAAGATTCTGCATGCTAAATGGAAAGTTTGGATACTCTGCATCATTCTACTAGTATATTTCAATGATAATTTGATTAAAGTAAAGTTATAGAACAAAAGTAAACCGAAAGCAATTATATACAATTGATACGTAGTGAAATTATGAATTAAAAATAGTTCGGTACTAAAGAGAATAAAAAAATCTTTGGTGTGGGTGGCATGTTATTGATATTCTTTTTGCATGTGTTTGATTTCTACATTTATTTTATTTATTTGAATTATTATTTCTATGAGTTTGGAACTAAAATTTGATTATTTGACTTGTTAAGATCGGTGTAAACCGATTCCGATCGGAATTGTGTGGATATTTAAACCCACCCAAAACCATAATTAAGTTTAGTCATTTAATTCCTTTATACAAAATATTATAATTCTTTTGGAGAATCAATTCATTCTGTTGTTTTTATCAAAAATTTGTTGTTGTTCATCATTTTTTTCATGAAGAAAAATACAAATTTATTACAATCCAACCTAAAGTAGTATAATTATGTCCGAGTAATTTACCGAGTGATAAGTAATGATTCTCACATGGAACCTTTTGTTATCCTTTCCCTTAGACCGAATGAGATTGTGTTTGTTTTGTGTGCATGCCGTAGCTCGAAGGATTCGTAGCCCAAACGCCCACGACCAGACTGAGCTAGTCGGCGGGGTAAAGGCATGCAGGGTGAATTATTTTAAGAGTCCTTAAATTAAATTAAAATATGCTGCACTGACGATGGCTCGACAGAGTTGTTGTAGTGCAACACTCTTTTGCTGCGAATTGGGTGAGTGGACGGAGGTCTCGAGCTGCGGGTGCAGAATCAGTTTGATAATTTATCTTCTTTTGGCTTTTTACATATTTGGCTGTGAATTGGAAAATATAACCACTGGCGGCAATCCGGAGGATTTGGAAGCGGCAGCATTAATATCAATTAATCGTTTGTGGTACTGAACGTGAAAAATCTTCGTGGGAAGGTTTCAGTTTTTGTGGACGAAATAGAAATTCGAGATTCGTATCGAACGAGGAGAACCAGTCGAGAAGGACGTTGGAGAAAATTGAATTGATACTTTGGCGCGAGCATCGATCGACGAAAAGGGCCCCATCGCGGGAGTAAGAGCATCGCGGCGATCCTGAATAATCAGCAGGTTAGATAGCAAGTAAGAAATAAAAGAAATTTTGTGAATTAGATTTAGTAGAATTTTAAAGGAAAGAAAAAAAAGGAATTTTGAGAAGACTACCATTTTATGGTAACGCGTTGGAGAATATCGCAGCATTCGTATCATTTAGTTACAATAAAGTGTGTGATCGTGAATTGTGCGGGGTTTGAAATTTTCGATAAAGAATCGGTGTTGTATCTAAGAGGCCGTCATCCTCTTCTCGCTTCAGGGCGACGGTAGCGAGGCAGTGTTTCGGGTTTAGAAGTGAGTGGCGCCTTTTTCTTCGCGAGCGAGAGCCGCCCGAAAACTGCCGCCCTTGTAAAGGGTTCTAGAGCGCGTTGCGGTCAGTAACGGTGACAACAAATATATTTACATATATAATAGAGTTTTAAAAATTATAATCTCGAACAATAACAAAAATAACAAACGAAATTCAACAATACAGAAACAATCGAAATGCTAAAAACCGAAAACAACATTCACCAGTACACCACCTATGGTCTCATTATGCTACTAACAATAACAGCATCAGCCTACCTCATCTGGGGATCCTACAATCGACAATACTCCAAATAATAAAACAACAACTACAGCAATTATACCATCAGCAACACCGAACCGAGCCCAGTTCAGATTTAACAATCTGCCTTACTTCTAAACGATAGTGAACTATCGTTCTTAAAGGGGGAAGAGTTAACACCACGTTCCCCAAAATGTGAAAATAACAGCACGCGCCGAACAACCAATGGATCGAACAGCAATTTCCATGCGGACAGGTAGACGCTGCATCAGCAGAATAATCGGATAAATTAAGGTATCAATACTAGAATTAAGTTCAGTTGTAGTTTGTACTTTATCGAAGAAATCAAATAAAGCTCGAAGTAATCAAATAAAGCTTTATACTAAAGTAAAACTCCTGTTTTAACTTATATATATATATATTTATATATATATATATATATATATATATATATATATATATATATATATATATATATATTTATTGTTTAACACTGCATTATTTATATATATATATATATATATATATATATATATATATATATATATATATATATATATATATATATATATATATATATATATATATATATATATATATATATATATATAAATAATGCAGTGTTAAACAATGATTTAGTGGTTGAAATCCTTGCGAAAATCTGTGAAAAACTAGATAGCCTCGACTGTGGGTACAACTCACTTTCTGAAAAAATCAATAAACTGGCCATTCTGCCTTCTGAGAACGAAGCCCTTAGTTCTGGGCCAATAATACAAACAGATCAATCAGAAATTTACGCATCCTTGGAGCAGCCACCGACTTTATTGAACACCATCTCCGCACCGACAGCCTCCGATCCTCCGAAGCGTCCGATTTCTAGATTCGGCACCACGTGGTCTCGTGAAGAGTGGGACAACAGAATCAATAGGATTAAAAGGTCTCAACAATCATCTAATACTTCCAGTGCAATTTTCAAGCTAGTTGATAGTGCTGTTGCTTTAGACAAATCTTCAACCAAAAGCTTTTTTGTGAAAGGAGCCCCTATTTTCGCTGACGCAACCTGGCTTTCTAAAATGTTGAAGAATGAGTTGGGCATTGATAATTGCAAATGCGCTGCATTAGCCGCCCGTATACGTGGTAAAAAGCGAAAATCCTACACATGCTTCAAATTATCAGTACCTGGTCAATATGGATGGATGTTTTGTACCCACGAGCGAAATGGAGTTGACAGTTATGCCTGGAATGGAATGAAATTCAGCCATTGGATTGACAGATGCAACAAACGAGATCCCAAACAACCAACCAAACAACCAACTCAACAATATAATCGCCAAAAAAAAATTGTACGTATTTAGGCTATTCTCCCATTTGTAGCTCCCGTAATCACTCTCCTTTACTTCCCCAAGCTTCACTATCTTTTAAATCGCCTCCAAATTCAAATAACCACACTAAAAACAGTGAGGCTAAGTCGTTATCTTCTACTGTGTAGCATCCAGTAATTTTTATATTTTTCATTTAAAAATTACTGGTCACATATCTCCGACCCACACTGTATGAATCGGAGACGCTACAACATTTTGCAATTGAAACTACCTTTCAATTGCACGAAAACAAAATCCCGCAAGTCCCCCGGGTGACCTTATTGTTGTTTTCGCACAGCCAAGAGAAAATCCCGTTAGATTTCGTGGCTGTGCATGAGGCTTGCGAGCTGGAGCTGATAAGCTCGATACAGTCGTTGGATGGTCGCGGTAGCGAAGAGTCTTTGTGATATCACGGTGGCGACGCAGTCTCGAAGAGATCGTGGCAGAGGCCAGGCGGGAGTTGAGTCGCGCACTCTTGAGTTTTCCGGCGACATTTAAAGATTTTCTGGGTGCAGCAAGCAAAAGTGTGTTTTGACTGCGCAATTTTTTTGGAAGTAACCCGACAGCATTTTCGAGGACGGTTAAGCGAGTGTCTCGCCTCACGGATTTTTCAATTTTTGTTTGATGACTGCACTGTGTCGCGATTCCGTGCTGGAGTGTCGAACCGAGAATAGGAGTGCGGGATGCCATTAGATAAAGAACGGGAGAAAAATCTAAAGTTATCTCAACCATCGGGCAAGTGTCGGGTCTGCACGGTCGCGGGAGCTGTCTTTGATCCCCGGGGAACTTGCAAGAATTTTACTTTGTTTGAAAAACCTCTGAAAAACGTGTAAAGATGTGCGATAAAAAAAATACTTAATTTGCGCACGTGCTTAGGAGAGCCGCTCTTTACTTGGAGCAGTACGCGCAAAAGAATTGATTGAATGTCACGTTCTGCTAATTAGGCGTGAATAAGTGCATAACCATATGTTTTAGTGTCGTGGAGGTAATTTCTTCGAGGACGACGACCATGTGTCGAAAACAAGATCATTTTTGCTATTCGAAAACTAAATGGCAAAGCCGATAGAGGCTGCACGAGTGTATTACTTCACGCGATTAATGCTGAAGTGACATGTGCCGAGGGAATCCGCAAGGGGAATTGCTTCAAGGTGTTTAACTTCACTGAAGGTGTGACAGATTTGGAATCTGTTCGTGTAAATCATCAACGGTCAGACATTAAGGACTGGCAACCAACAATTGAAAAGGGCATCATCGTCATCCGAGCTCTTTTGGCGGACGCAAACCACGTGTTTTGATTAGGATTTCTTATCAGTGTCTTCTCTAGTTAATCTATCAAGGCTGGCCGATATGCAGAGTACCCGAGTGTCAATATCTATTAGACGGGAGGATAATCTGGAAGAAAACCTCGGGCAAACTACTGAGCCGATACGGAACAACATCGAATACCTTTTAGGAGTTTGCGAGGGGAGCTGTTCCAGTGATTTGGTATAGTTAACGGGAAAATACCTTCAAGGTAAACGATTTTCATTTAGTATCTTCGACATTTATATCTCTGGACACAAAAGAAGAAGGAAACAACCAGTACTCAAGATTTACGAATTTTATGTGGTGCTTCTATTTTCCTGTTTTCACGAAGTACTACCTTCGCGTTCAGTAACACTAGTCCTGTTACTACTAAATGCTTTGTTCTCCGAGGCTAACTTAAACTCACAAACCGCCTATATAATTAATTAATTAGTATATACACGAACGGAGACTAATATGATTAGCTTTCGCTGGTTGAGGTTAAATTTAGCTTGCTAGACAACCATTAATTTCGAACGGGATTTCAAGTCATCTTAAGCATATAGAACTTGTTCTCATATTCAAACGACATTACAATTGTGAAGTTTAAAAAATGTATTTGCACAGCATAAAATTGTATTTTCTTCTCCAGCAACAAACAAATAACTGAAATAGTAAGCGCCTCATAAATCAGAATAAGCCCAGTGACATAAGGTTTTTTTTTATATACACACAACAAAATTGAGCGCATGTTCAAAATATTATTTGAAATCTATTTAAAACTTCTATGAATTAAAGCAAGTCCTAATTGCGGTGTCAATATCCCAATTAATAACCATAACGAGTAGACGGTAAGACTCTCAAGGAGATTTCATGATTTTAAGTCCTTTATTATCTTACCGATCTTATATATCTACAAATATAAAGAAAGAAAACAAATGAAAAACAAAACAAATAAGGATTAATATTCCGACGACTGACACTGACCACAACGAAATAAAGACGGCCCGACCCCTGAACCACAATTGCAATTACTCAGTAATACAGACTCAATCCAAGACTAAATTACCCTTTTTCTTTTCATTGGCAATAATATATATAATAATACCGGCAAAAATAGCTGAATAATATCGGCTAAAAATAATTGAATAAATTTACATTCATTAGTCGACAGAAAAAAAATAAAGAAAAAAAAAAACTTGGAAAACAAAACCAAAGATCCTTCAATTTTGTTGTGAAAATAGGCTAGGAGTGAATAAATAGAATATGAAGTGGTGTCATTAAGATCATAATCATTGTTATTGTTTGTAATATACCCATACACCATCATCTCAAAAATAGAAAAAAAAAAAAAAAGAAGAAAAAAAATGAATAGCGACAGCAAAGGTGGAACGCATGAAAACTTTATAATTTCTTTTGTTAATTAGTTAATGCTAAACTTAAAAGTGCCTCTGTTCCGTACATTTTGTTACCACTAATATGTGTGGTAGGCCACCTAATGAGCTATGATATTTACTTAGATGTCAATGAACATACATCATTTCAAGGATATTTACTTAGATGTCAATGAACATATATCATTTCACGGATATTTACTTAGATGTCAATGAACATATATTATTTCGCGCTGTTAATTTTGAATTGAGAATTTCACATTAGGATTCATAAATAATAATGCATTTGTAAAATCCAACACCCTGGCCTTCTTATTGGGCGAAAGCCCGAGAAGTTCTTTCTCGCTTTTCAGGGTCTGCGCGTGGCCTGGCTGGCCTATGATAATATGATTAGTTTCTCGTGATTTTTTTCGGCTTTTTCAGCATCTTATAAGGGAGGGATACTGGCCCAACTAGTAGTTTCCGTGATTTTTGATTAGCTTTTGTTTTTGAATTTTTGAATATTGAGGGTCAGTATCAGAGGGTGGAGGACCCCAGACCATCGGGGTCAGGGCTCCACTAACATCGGGGGCCCGGGGCTGTCTGCCTCACCCGGGTTCCTTGTAAAGAGAGGTAGCCTTTTTCCTATTTTCCCGTTTTAGATTTTCAATTTTTTGGCTCCGTGCGTTGTCACGAGCACTGGGTCTGCTTAGTCAGCCCATGTTGCAGAGCCTGGGTGGTTTCCTTTACGGAACGATGCCCCCTTTTTGGTCCCTGGGTATTTTATATACCAGTTTGCGGCTACAGTATTATGACGGATGAAATAATACGTAGCATCCCGTTTTCGTGAGAGCAAACCATCCCCATTTTGTCAAGAACCCACCCCAGCCGCAGCGAGCTAGCAAAGCGGCACCCCAGCATCCGTCGGGGTTGGTTAAAGGGTGCTCCGCTAATGCGGACGAGGGGCCTTCACGGCCATTTCTAGGGCACCCTGCTCTCGGGGCAATTCTTTTTTTTTGTTTTGCCTCTTGAATGGCATTAGCCATTCCACTGTTTGACCTTAGCACTCTTGGTTCTGGACTTCGGTCTGGTTCTAAGTTGTGCTAAGGCCACCATCCACATCCCAAAATACGCTACAAATGGCGCCCAACGTGGGGCCCGAAACTTGTTTTGGGCAACCCACACCAAAGTGAGAAAATACTTATGAGTTTCGACTCATACTCCCCTTTAGACTTTACGTCTTCAATCCTTAAAATTTCCATTCTCACTAGCAGGTCTTAGAATCGCCTCCAATGCGATTCAATATACTTCGTTCGAGAGAACAAACCCCTTGAATTAAGACCTGCATCGCTCGCTCTTTCCTTACTAGCCGCAAACATCCTTCCCAGTCCTATCCGGTTAAATTCAATTCCTAGTTAGTTTACCTCTTGGGCAGCTTCCTGTTGTGTTGTCCTTTTGAGTTTTTTGACTCTGGGTGCAACCTGGAGGTTGGCCGCGGATAACAGGTTGTGGTGGTTTACCGCCGCTCCTGTTCCGGTCAACCGAAGGGCCCCTGCCCCACTTTATGTTGGGAAGCTGTCCCAAATTTGATATCCTTGCTGTCTTGATCCGGCTTCGGCTTTTGGCTTGAGTTTGGTTCAAGCTGTGGTGGATTACGTGGGGTTGGCGTGGTGCCGCCTACACGTCCCTGCAGCTTGGCCAAGCTTGAACCATTTGCTGAAGTTGAGTCAAGCAGCAACATAGTTGTTTTTGGTCCTAGCTCCTCTCTTTTCGAGGAATTTCGGGTGAGAGAGTACAGTCCCCCCATACTGGGCGATTCCCTTTTGGAATCGACCTAATTAAATTACTGAACTTAAATACTTTTCACACTTAAACAGTTTTCACACTTGAACATTTTTCTCACCAAAACATTTTCATACGTAAATACTTCTCATACTTAAACATTTTGTAATTAAAATTTAAATTTCCTGCATTTTTGAAATCAAAAGCCAGCCAGCCAGCGGACCTGAATTGGAGGGGAGCGGATCGGGTTCCGTCTAATAAGAAGGCCATTTCTTGAAAAATTAAATTTTGAGCATACTTAGGAAAAGTAAAATTTGATCTAACTTCGAAAACTTAAAAACTTTGACAAATTTAAAACCTTGAAATTGAATTTTTTTTTCAATTTACTCTAGCCATCTGGCTTTGCAATTTGATTATCATTTCAAGAGTTAGTCACACCACTGGTGTGCACCTACTTATATATATATATATATATATATATATATATATATATATATATATATATATATATATTTTATATATATTTTTGAATTTTTGGCATTTAGCCCAATTAGCTGTTAAGATTTATCTCTTTGGAAGAGTTAGTCACACCCTGTTGTGCACTGGTTGCGGCGTGAATTTTCCGCAACCCTCCTTAGTTATAAGCGTAATTAACTCGTTAGTCACGTTAACGTGCAAAACCTATTTTGAATTTTCACTTTTCTAGAAATCTTTATCACAAACTGACAATGCCATTGCATCACAGTAGTGAGGACCTGTCTGGCACCACAGTGGAGGCTCAGTGCTCCATATGCCAGCAGTCATTCGCTGCTGGCCAGGTTACGTACACCACCAAATGTGGTCATACCTTTCATGAAACGTGCCTGGAGCAATGGCTTCGGAATCATACAGATTGCCCGCTGTGCCGTGGACCACTGAGTCTCCCCTTAGGAGCCAGACAGGCCCCCACTGTTGCAGCATCTATGCCACGAGGGGCTCGGCCCAAAACCCAACGACCGGGAGTAAGAACCCGAGGCATGAGGAGCAATGAAGATGTGGAAATCAGGGACTTCGATTTGCAGGCCGAGTCGGGGGCGGAAGGTTTAATTCAGCCACCTGGCCCGTCATCAAAAGCGTCCCCAATATCAGATGTGACGTCAGAAGCCGCAGGAGTGCGCTCTATAGTGCCCCAAGATTTAAGCGGACTTCAGCAACAGATTAACGAATTGCAGAACGGCATGCGTGTGATGCTGGAGCGCATGGCCCAATTGAACCTTCCGTCCCGGACTCGGAATGTAGAGTCGCCAAGACTGAACCCTCGCGCACAATCATTGGTTCCAATGCCGCGATCCTACTCACCTCGCACCCCTCGTGGTAATAATGTCCAGTTCCACCACGATAAGGTGGCTAGCATCATTGGTGGGTGGGGACTAAAATTCTCGGGTCGTGAATCCTCCATGCCCGTGGAAGTCTTTATTAACAGGGTAGCGGCTCTCACCAGAAACACCTTGGGCGGAAATTTTAATGTTCTATGCCAGCATATGCATTTACTTTTGATTGGACCTGCCGCTGATTGGTATTGGCGGTTTTACAATTCAAGACGTGACTTTAGTTGGAGGGATTTGGAGTCGGCCCTGAGCGATCATTTCGCTGATCGCTTCACGGATGCCGACCTGATGGAGCAGATTCGAGGAAGGAAACAGCGACCCCATGAAACATTCGACGATTACAGTGCGGACGTCTACAAGATTGTCGACCGGCTACAGCGCCCTATTGGCGACGCGGACTTAGCTGACATTCTCAGACGCAATTTATTGCCAGAAATCCGTCGTGGTCTGCTACAAATACACCTTCCCTCTGTTCGTCTGCTCCGTCAGGCCGTCATCCGTGCAGAGAACTTTGAAATGGAGCTTGGAGGTCGACGGCGATCTTCTCAATGGAGACACGCTACAGAAGAACTACGTGATGAGTACCCGAGGGAACAATATGAGGATTCAACCGATGAACCTGGAGTGGAGGCAGTCACGGTCCTGCCTACTTGTTGGAACTGTAAGCAAGTGGGGCACCGTTTCGACGATTGTTTGGAGCCCAGAACAATTTTCTGTTATGGCTGCGGAAAGGCAGACACATATAAACCTAATTGTGTGAACTGCCAAACAAAAAACGGACCGCAGGGAGCGCGGAACAAGATCTCACGCCTCCCACAGGGCAAGCAATCTCCACCCCGTTCCAGCAGGTAGACAGGACTGATGATCTGTCTCCAAATGCCTTGGACCCAACCACCAATGATGATAGTTTACAGCCGAGTGGGGACTCCACTACCTTATCGATCCCACTCTTACAGGCAGAGCCTCCTACACCTTTGGCTTTTCTGCCATATCATTTAAGATGGCGGAAATATACGGCGGTCCGAAACCGAATTTTTAATTCCGAAATTAACACCATTAAACAACCTTCTAGTACACCTAAACGCTCAACGTTGAGAATGAGGCGTTTTTACGCTCAGTTCCGTCGTTGGCGTTATCAATTGGATTGTGCGACTCTGTTGAACGTGCCTCCGGGTGACGTTCGACCGTACGCTCAGGTTCTGTTGTTCGGCCAACTAACATCGGGTTTGATCGACACGGGAGCCAACGTGAGCGTGATGGCGGCTGATCTAGCCTGCTCATTCCTCGAGAGGAACGCTTTTCCCTGGAAAAGAGCTTCTCTCGGGTTGAAAACAGCTGACGGCACACAACATCAAGCCGTAGGCCGAGTATCAGCCGACATCACGTTCCGGGGGCTCACCAAGACGTTGACGCTGTGGATAATACCCACTCTCAGTCAGAATCTCTATCTGGGAGTGGACTTCGTCCGTCTTTTCGCCCTGGCCACAGACCTGTTTGCGCCACCACCACAGGTCGACACCACCAACAGCCTCGACGCACTCGACGATTGCGCCCACCCTCTCACACAGGAGCAGCATCGCAGACTTCGGTCTGCGATTGCTTGCTTTCCTTCGTTTGCTGTGGAGGGCTTGGGAAAGACTACGCTCATCCGTCATGAAATCGACACTGGTGACCAGAAACCCATAAGACAGAAACATTTCTCTGTGTCACCAGCTGTCGAAAAGCTCCTATATCAGGAAATTGACCGGATGTTAGCGTTGGGCGTAATCGAAGAGTCGAAGAGTGCATGGTCTTCGCGGTAACGTTGGTGGTAAAGCCCTCGAAAGTACGCTTATGCCTGGATGCCCGGAAGGTCAATTCGGTCACAGTGAAGGATGCCTACCCTTTGCCGCTGATCGATGGAATTCTCAGCAGACTCCCTAAGGCAAATTTCATCTCTAGCCTTGATTTAAAGGATGCCTTCTGGCAAATACCTTTAGAGGAGAAGTCGAAAGAGAAGACAGCCTTCACTGTGCCCGGTCGACCCCTTTACCATTTTGTCGTGATGCCGTTTGGGTTGTGTAATGCACCCCAAACGATGTCACGACTGATGGATAAGGTTATTCCGCCCCAACTCAAGCACCAGGTATTCGTGTACCTCGACGACCTGTTGGTGATAACAGACGAGTTTGACGCGCACCTTCAGGTACTTCATCAGGTCGCCTTCCATTTGAGACAAGCTGGCCTCACCATCAATGTGGAAAAGAGTAAGTTCCTCTTGCGAGACGTCAAGTACCTTGGCCACATTGTGGGTGGGGGCACTATCCAGACCGATCCTGACAAGGTGAAATCTATCATGGATTTCCCACTTCCCTTTACCACGAAGCAACTCCGAAGATTTCTAGGAATCTGCGGTTGGTATCGGCGCTTCGTCAGGGAATATGCGTCATTGTCAACACCACTGACAGACATGCTTTCTAAGCGGAGTCAGTTTGTGTGGACCGATGAGAGGCTTAATGCTTTCAAGCAATTGAAACACAGCCTTGCTTCAGCCCCAGTGCTGCACAGCCCAGATTTCAACAAGCCCTTCTCCATCCAATGTGACGCAAGTCAACATGGAGTCGGTGCCGTGCTGGTGCAGCGCACCGAAGACGGAGCTGAAGCCCCCATCGCCTATATGTCCCACAAACTGAATCCCGCTCAGCGAAACTACACCGTCACTGAGCAAGAATGTCTGGCAGCGGTGTTGGCAATCAAGAAGTTCCGTGCCTACGTGGAAGGTCACGAATTTGAAATCGTGACCGGCCATGCTTCCCTAAAATGGCTAATGAACCAACCAGACCTTAATGGACGATTAGCCCGGTGGGCCTTGAAACTTCAAGGTTTCAATTTCAAGATTGTCCACCGAAAGGGAAGCCAAAACGTAGTGCCGGACTCCTTGTCGCGCATGTTCTCTGCCGAGGCGTTGATGCCGGCAGAAGGCGAGGAGACTCCAATGGAGCTAGACTTAGAGTCGCCCCACTTCAAAAGTGCCTCCTATACGGAGCTGGCGGCTAAAGTCCAGGCAGAACAAGACCAACTGCCGGACCTAAAAATTGTAGACGGGTTCGTGTACAAGCGGACTGAGTATGCGACCGGAAACGGACTTCAAGACCAGTTGGCCTGGAAGTTGTGGGTGCCGTCAGAAATGACGGCAGAATTAGTGAAGGGAGCTCATGACCCACCCTTGAGTGCGCATGGTGGCGTGGCCAAAACCCTCGGGCGATTACGTCAATGGTTTTATTGGCCACGAATGGCCGCTCAAGTGCGTGAATATGTGGGATCATGCCTTACATGCAAAACCACCAAAGCCCCTTCACACACCCTTCGTCCACCAATGACGCTGCAGTCCGTTCCCGAGCGCATATTCCAGCGCTTGTACATCGATATTATCGGCCCCTACCCTAGGTCCAAGTCTGGCAACATTGGAGCTCTCATCGTCCTCGACCATCTTTCGCGATTCCCCTTCGTTGAGCCGCTTCGTAAATTCACTGCGAAAGCAGTCATTGACATTCTGAGGAAAAGGGTATTTCACCTTGTTGGAGTCCCGGAGAGTGTCTTAACAGATAATGGTGTACAATTTCGGTCATCCATCTTTCAAACCTTTCTACAGGAATTCGGTATCGGGCATACCTTCACCGCCGTGTATTCCCCCCCAAGCCAATGCCTCGGAACGTCTTAACCGTTCCATACTGGCAGCAATTCGATCTTATATTGACCCTGCTCAAAAGGAATGGGACGGTAAACTCTCAGAAATAAAATGCGCGCTACGTTCAGCACCTCACGCAACCATAGAAATTTCGCCCTATCAGGCAGTCTTCGGGCAACCTATGGTCACCCATGGCCGCACTTACCAACTTTTGCGGCAACTCCATCTTCTGGATGACCCCGAGACCACTCTGCCACCTCCTGACCACCTGGCTCTTCTACGCCAGACCATCCGCGACCTCACCACCAAAGCCCAGTCTCGCAATGCCAAGGCCTATAACCTTCGTTCCAGGTTGGTTTCATACCAGCCTGGCGAAGTGGTCTACAGGCGCAACTTCCGGCAAAGTGACGCAGCCGCGCACTACAATGCAAAGCTGGACCGGAAGTTTTTACATAGTAAGGTAATTAAGAAGATCGGCGGTGCTTACTACCAGCTGGCCGATCAAAATGGACGATCAGTGGGCGTCTTTCACGCGAAAGACATCACTAAGTGATAGACCCACTGAGTTCACCAGTTCACGATGTATTTCCAAATTTTATTTGGAAGATCGTCCATTTGCGCCTATTTCAGGTGTCACTCCTGCCCCAATTAGAAAGTATCTAGAGATGTTCACCTGGTTCACCATTTCCTCTATCAAAGATACTTTCGTCATTAACTTAGCATACGTGTTCACGAAATTTCCTTCAATTACATTTACCCCTTTTATTTGCTCACTAGTTCACGCAATAAATAGAAAAGATTGGATAGTAAAAGACCTGACCACCTGTTCACGTCATTACATTTCTCTTATTACATCCATCCTTCAGCTCTTTCCACGCACTTGCCCTTGTGGAAAGATCTGTGTTGTAGCATCCAGTAATTTTTATATTTTTCATTTAAAAATTACTGGTCACATATCTCCGACCCACACTGTATGGATCGGAGACGCTACAACATTTTGCAATTGAAACTACCTTTCAATTGCACGAAAACAAAATCCCGCAAGTCCCCCGGGTGACCTTATTGTTGTTTTCGCACAGCCAAGAGAAAATCCCGTTAGATTTCGTGGCTGTGCATGAGGCTTGCGAGCTGGAGCTGATAAGCTCGGGACAGTCGTTGGATGGTCGCGGTAGCGAAGAGTCTTTGTGATATCACGGTGGCGACGCAGTCTCGAAGAGATCGTGGCAGAGGCCAGGCGGGAGTTGAGTCGCGCACTCTTGAGTTTTCCGGCGACATTTAAAGATTTTCTGGGTGCAGCAAGCAAAAGTGTGTTTTGACTGCGCAATTTTTTTGGAAGTAACCCGACAGCATTTTCGAGGACGGTTAAGCGAGTGTCTCGCCTCACGGATTTTTCAATTTTTGTTTGATGGCTGCACTGTGTCGCGATTCCGTGCTGGAGTGTCGAACCGAGAATAGGAGTGCGGGATGCCATTAGATAAAGAACGGGAGAAAAATCTAAAGTTATCTCAACCATTGGGCAAGTGTCGGGTCTGCACGGTCGCGGGAGCTGTCTTTGATCCCCGGGGAACTTGCAAGAATTTTACTTTGTTTGAAAAACCTCTGAAAAACGTGTAAAGATGTGCGATAAAAAAAATACTTAATTTGCGCACGTGCTTAGGAGAGCCGCTCTTTACTTGGAGCAGTACGCGCAAAAGAATTGATTGAATGTCACGTTGTGCTAATTAGGCGAGAATAAGTGCATAACCATATGTTTTAGTGTCGTGGAGGTAATTTCTTCGAGGACGACGACCATGTGTCGAAAACAAGATCATTTTTGCTATTCGAAAACTAAATGGCAAAGCCGATAGAGGCTGCACGAGTGTATTACTTCACGCGATTAATGCTGAAGTGACATGTGCCGAGGGAATCCGCAAGGGGAATTGCTTCAAGGTGTTTAACTTCACTGAAGGTGTGACAGATTTGGAATCTGTTCGTGTAAATCATCAACGGTCAGACATTACGGACTGGCAACCAACAATTGAAAAGGGCATCATCGTCATCCGAGCTCTTTTGGCGGACGCAAACCACGTGTTTTTATTAGGATTTCTTATCAGTGTCTTCTCTAGTTAATCTATCAAGGCTGGCCGATATGCAGAGTACCCGAGTGTCAATATCTATTAGACGGGAGGATAATCTGGAAGAAAACCTCGGGCAAACTACTGAGCCGATACGGAACAACATCGAATACCTTTTAGGAGTTTGCGAGGGGAGCTGTTCCAGTGATTTGGTATAGTTAACGGGAAAATACCTTCAAGGTAAACGATTTTCATTTAGTATCTTCGACATTTATATCTCTGGACACAAAAGAAGAAGGAAACAACCAGTACTCAAGATTTACGAATTTTATGTGGTGCTTCTATTTTCCTGTTTTCACGAAGTACTACCTTCGCGTTCAGTAACACTAGTCCTGTTACTACTAAATGCTTTGTTCTCCGAGGCTAACTTAAACTCACAAACCGCCTATATAATTAATTAATTAGTATATACACGAACGGAGACTAATATGATTAGCTTTCGCTGGTTGAGGTTAAATTTAGCTTGCTAGACAACCATTAATTTCGAACGGGATTTCAAGTCATCTTAAGCATATAGAACTTGTTCTCATATTCAAACGACATTACAATTGTGAAGTTTAAAAAATGTATTTGCACAGCATAAAATTGTATTTTCTTCTCCAGCAACAAACAAATAACTGAAATAGTAAGCGCCTCATAAATCAGAATAAGCCCAGTGACATAAGGTTTTTTTTTATATACACACAACAAAATTGAGCGCATGTTCAAAATATTATTTGAAATCTATTTAAAACTTCTATGAATTAAAGCAAGTCCTAATTGCGGTGTCAATATCCCAATTAATAACCATAACGAGTAGACGGTAAGACTCTCAAGGAGATTTCATGATTTTAAGTCCTTTATTATCTTACCGATCTTATATATCTACAAATATAAAGAAAGAAAACAAATGAAAAACAAAACAAATAAGGATTAATATTCCGACGACTGACACTGACCACAACGAAATAAAGACGGCCCGACCCCTGAACCACAATTGCAATTACTCAGTAATACAGACTCAATCCAAGACTAAATTACCCTTTTTCTTTTCATTGGCAATAATATATATAATAATACCGGCAAAAATAGCTGAATAATATCGGCTAAAAATAATTGAATAAATTTACATTCATTAGTCGACAGAAAAAAAATAAAGAAAAAAAAAAACTTGGAAAACAAAACCAAAGATCCTTCAATTTTGTTGTGAAAATAGGCTAGGAGTGAATAAATAGAATATGAAGTGGTGTCATTAAGATCATAATCATTGTTATTGTTTGTAATATACCCATACACCATCATCTCAAAAATAGAAAAAAAAAAAAAAAGAAGAAAAAAAATGAATAGCGACAGCAAAGGTGGAACGCATGAAAACTTTATAATTTCTTTTGTTAATTAGTTAATGCTAAACTTAAAAGTGCCTCTGTTCCGTACATTTTGTTACCACTAATATGTGTGGTAGGCCACCTAATGAGCTATGATATTTACTTAGATGTCAATGAACATACATCATTTCAAGGATATTTACTTAGATGTCAATGAACATATATCATTTCACGGATATTTACTTAGATGTCAATGAACATATATTATTTCGCGCTGTTAATTTTGAATTGAGAATTTCACATTAGGATTCATAAATAATAATGCATTTGTAAAATCCAACACCCTGGCCTTCTTATTGGGCGAAAGCCCGAGAAGTTCTTTCTCGCTTTTCAGGGTCTGCGCGTGGCCTGGCTGGCCTATGATAAAATGATTAGTTTCTCGTGATTTTTTTCGGCTTTTTCAGCATCTTATAAGGGAGGGATACTGGCCCAACTAGTAGTTTCCGTGATTTTTGATTAGCTTTTGTTTTTGAATTTTTGAATATTGAGGGTCAGTATCAGAGGGTGGAGGACCCCAGACCATCGGGGTCAGGGCTCCACTAACATCGGGGGCCCGGGGCTGTCTGCCTCACCCGGGTTCCTTGTAAAGAGAGGTAGCCTTTTTCCTATTTTCCCGTTTTAGATTTTCAATTTTCTGGCTCCGTGCGTTGTCACGAGCACTGGGTCTGCTTAGTCAGCCCATGTTGCAGAGCCTGGGTGGTTTCCTTTACGGAACGATGCCCCCTTTTTGGTCCCTGGGTATTTTATATACCAGTTTGCGGCTACAGTATTATGACGGATGAAATAATACGTAGCATCCCGTTTTCGTGAGAGCAAACCATCCCCATTTTGTCAAGAACCCACCCCAGCCGCAGCGAGCTAGCAAAGCGGCACCCCAGCATCCGTCGGGGTTGGTTAAAGGGTGCTCCGCTAATGCGGACGAGGGGCCTTCACGGCCATTTCTAGGGCACCCTGCTCTCGGGGCAATTCTTTTTTTTTGTTTTGCCTCTTGAATGGCATTAGCCATTCCACTGTTTGACCTTAGCACTCTTGGTTCTGGACTTCGGTCTGGTTCTAAGTTGTGCTAAGGCCACCATCCACATCCCAAAATACGCTACAACTGTTTGAACGGAAAACCAATCCTCTATCAGTGTGCAGCCGCCTAATTCTTTACAAACAGTGGATTCCGCACTTAATGGAGCGTTAATGCAAGCAAGTGCTCCTGAAGGCAGGCCGTCATCCAAATATTCTAATTTTGTCCGTGGAGAGGATCTGATACCATCGCAATCTGGCTCAATCATTATACCAGAAACTCCTGTCAGTCTCCAATCTTCACCAAAATTTCTCGACCCACTTGTTCCTCCTGTCGTAAAGCTTACCATAAACTCTAATGAAGATTTAGAGGGCAGGTACCTCTTGTCTCGTTTCAGAGATCATAAAATTTATGACAATGTCCGACTTTTTCTCGCATACATGCATGATGCACATGATGCCACTTGCTTCGAAGGGAAAACGAAGACTAACCTTAAAGTTATGATTCAACAGGAGGGTCTCACCCAGTCATACAATAATGAAATTGTATTTGATTTTCTAAATGCTGACTACTTAAGCATTAAAAACTATTTGGACACAATTGACTGGACAAGTGCTCTATCGGCATCAGATTTAGACGAAATTTTGTCTTCTTTTTACAAAATAATCTTTAACGCCATCCACAAATTTGTACCAAAGCTGAAGAAGAAGAAAAAACTCTCCGAACCTTGGCTTGACAATTATTTAAGGCGGCTCAGAAACCATAGAAACAAATTATATAAAGCAATCATAAATGGAGGCTTTCTCCAGGAGGATCAAATAAGATTATATGATGAGCTATCCAAAGAATTTTCCATCAAAGAATTTTCCATGTTAATTCAATGGAGGAAAAAATTCTCACTGACCCGAAAAAGTTCTTTGATTTCGTCAATTTAAAACGTAAAACCACTGGATATCCTTGTTCTATGTTTCGTGGTAACACGGTTTCGTCTTGTCCACAAGTCATTTGTAGCTTATTCGCCGACCATTTTCAAAACACTTACTGCTCTCCGAAGATCCCTACTTTCACTACAAGACACGCTGCCAAATCTCTTATCGAAGGGTTTGTCCTTACACGGCAGGCTATTACTGATGCTATTCTGCAACTTAAGATTGGCAAAGGACCTGGCCCGGACCTAGTATCTCCTTTCTTCGTGTTCCAATGTGCAGACCAATTAATCACCCCTTTCCACATGGTTTTCAATAAATCCCTGTCTCTTGGTGTCTTTCCGTCTTTCTGGAAATCCTCATACCTCACACCTATTTTCAAAAGTGGTGATAAACGTTCAGTCGTATCTGTATCGTTTATCTGTTATCCCCAAACTCTTCGAGAAGTAAGTTTGTGATAATCTTACTCGCATTATCGACCCCCTTCTTAATGAGGAACAACATGGATTTCGTAGGGGTAGATCGACTTCCACCAACCTCATGATACTAGTTTCTACTGTGCTCTGTGAAATGGAAAAAGGGAACCAAATTGACGCGGTCTATACGGACTTTAGTAAGGCTTTCGACCGAGTTGACCATCAAACTCTGGTTCAAAAACTTCGTAACTTTGGTATTTCCGGTTCTCTTCTTATCTGGCTCCAGTCTTACCTCTGCGATCGAACCCAATTCGTAAAATTTCAAGGCCACTTGTCCAAAAAAGTTTAAGCATCTTCTGGAGTACCACAAGGCAGTCATTTAGGCCCCCTGCTTTTTAACATCTTCATTTCTGATGTGTCTGAGATACTGCTTGGTATACCGCATCTCTTCTATGCAGACGACTTAAAAATCTATCACATCATAAACTCGCAGTCTGATGCAACCTTTCTACAATCAAAGCTTCAATCCCTCGAACAGTGGTGCGATGTGAATAATCTCAATCTTAACATCAATAAGTGCCATGTGATAAGTTTTTCTCGTAGGCATGCAACCACGATGTATTCCTACTACCTTAACGACTTCAAATTGAATAGGGTCGATCATATTATAGACCTTGGCGTAGTATTGGATAACAAGATGCGCTTCAATTTGCACTATGACAAAATCCTTGCCAGAGCTAATAAACAGCTTGGATTCATAAAGAGACGCGCTGAAGAGTTTAAAAATATATGTGTTACCAAATCATTATATACCACCCTAGTGCGTCCTTTATTAGAATATGCTTGCATTATATGGAACCCTGCTTTCGAGCTACATAGCGATAGAGTTGAGTCTGTTCAGAAACAATTTGTACTTTTCGTTTTGAGAAATCTGTATGACCCAAAAGATTTTCAACATCTGCCATCTTACAAATTCAGACTGAGTCTTCTAAATTTAATGTCTCTTTCTTCTAGAAGAACTCTGCTCAGCGCTTGCCTTACATTTGATATTATTAGTGGTGCGGTAATCATTGAAGATCTCTCTAGTAAAATAACTTTCAATAACCGACCAAGACGCACCAGATATGCAAATCTGCTCAATGAATTCAGTCATCACACTACCTATGCATATAATGAGCCCGTTAATAGGTGCTGTAGGATATTCAATTCTATAAGCAGCCACTACTCTTCGGGGATTACTAAATCAAACTTCAAAAATAACTTGTCCAAAGCCCTTTCCACATCCGAACCCGCTTAACTTCCATCGTTACTAGCCTAAATTTAATTAAAATAATGTAAAATAACTGCTACAAAATTTGTGGTATATTGTATCTTTTTTACGAACAATTTGTATTATATATTTATGATTAATTGTATTTATGATTTGTATTATGTTTTTCTTGTTGTTATGTTGCCTTTTTTGGTAAATAAATAAATAAATATATATATATATATATATATATATATATATATATATATATATATATATATATATATATATATATATATATATATATATATATATATATATATATATATATATATATATATATATATATATATATATATATATATATATATATATATATATATATATATATATATACGGAGGGACTAACAAAAGTTCGGTAATTGTAAATAAAAAAATCATCAAACGATCATTTTTAGTTCGTTTTTATTATTTGTCATTAGTTTGAATTTTTTCGACATAATCTCCATTAATTTCAGTGCATTTTTTCAGTCTGTAGATCCAGCTTTCAAAACAAGCTTTAAAATCGGGTTTTTGTAGCTTCTGAATTTCCACATTAACTGCATTGATAATCTCGTCATTTGAATTAAAAAGTCTTCCCCTTAAATTTTTTTTAATTTTTGGGAATAACCAAAAGTCGGAAGGTGCTAGATCAGGAGAATATGGAGCTGGACGAATTTCTTCAATCCCAGCGAGCGCGATAAAGTTGTTGGTTTTTTCAGCAGTGTGAGCTGGCGCATTGTCGTGGTGTAAAAAGTAGCGTCGAAGTTCCTTTCTCGGCCTCTGTTCGAGCAAATTTTCGAAAACTTGTGGTAAACATGTTTCAGTGTACCACTTTGCTGTCACTGTTTGACCAGTTTTCAAAGGAATAGCTGCTACAATTTTCGTCCTGGTAAAATAAATGGATATCATCACTTTTGTAGCTGACTTCTGCTGTTTTGCCTTGATGGGTGGGTTGGCTCCTTTTAGGCTCCATACCGTGGATTCCTGTTTTGTTTCTGGATCGTGCTTGTAGAACCAAGCTTCGTCACCTGTTACGATTTTATTAAACGTGCTAGACTGCCCGTTTTTGAATTTCGCAAGGAAATATTTGGCAAACTGAACACGTGCCTCCTTTTGAGCGTCATTCAAAATGCGTGGTACCCATCGAGCAGATTTTTTTGTGTATCCGAGGTGATGATTGAGTATTCTTGACACTGCCATGGCATTCAAGCCCAGTTGATCAGCAATTATTTCCTCGGTCAATCTGCCATCTTCGTCTATTTTTAATTTCACACGGGCCACATTTGTATCATCAGTGGCTGATTTCGGACGCCCTTCGCGCGGTTCGTCCTCCAAAGAAAAGTGTCCTGTCTTGAATCTTCCAACCCACTTTGAAACAGTTTTTAATGATGGTGCTTTGGCTCCATAAACGTTTCGGCATTCTTCAAAAATCTGCACTGGCTTTAGCTGACGTCGAAAACCGTACAGAATTACGCATCGAATTTCCTGCTGTGTTGGTGCAGGAATTTGGATAAACCTAGCGTCACCTAATGTTCGTTTTCTCGTATCCATTTTATCAGATCTTCCTGAAATTTTACACAGAATATTATTAAACTATGGCAAATAGCCTACAATTTTTTAATTTGACGTAACTAGAAAATGAAACACTCGTTTACCGGACATTTGTTAGACCCCTCGTATATATATATATATATAGATATATATATATATATATATATATATATATATATATATATATATATATATATATATATATATGTATATTTATATATATATATATATATATATATATATATATATATATATATATATATATATATATATATATATATATATATATATATATATATATATATATATATATATATATATATATTTATATTTATATATAATATATATATATATATATATATATATATATATATATATATATATATATATATATATATATATATATATATGCACATATATAAATAAAAACATGTATAAGCCTGGTGTTTGTTTTTTTGTGGCATGAAACAAAATTTCAAATTTCTCGAATCACAGCAGCAAATTATTTTAAAAACCTGTTATTGTTCTTACAATGCCACGTAGGATCATATTCAAGACATCTCATTACTACTTCCGGTATTGGTAACTGTCAATGAACCATTTAACAATCAAATACTCAAATATGTTTCATTACCTTTATTGCTTCTACAATACCGCATACGAACAATCATTAACTCTGCCTCCAGTAAAAATAACAAGCCATCCACGAAAAAAATATTTTACATGCCTTCTATTGGTCCTAGTTGTTACACATACCTCCTGTCAAATTTCACTTAAGTGATCTACGGTCCCAGTCGTAGGCCACTTAAGAGGGCAAGTTCTTTGAGATCGGTGCATTAATTTTTAAGCTAAGTTACGCACCGACTTAAAAAATGTAGTTCGGAGTTCCGAGCTAGACTATTTCGGTTTCTCGTGGAAGTTGTCACGGTTCACAGTTTGTCTTTTAAAATCGAAAAGAAAAAAAAAAAAATCCTCCACCGTCCTCCCAGAGGGAGTACGATGGAGATGGTTCGCGAATCACGGCTCTCAGAATTTTACACGAAGCATAATAAACCAACATATTGCAATGTAAGGAGAGTTTAAGATAAAAATTTTCTATTTAATTTAATGTCAGTATGTATAGCGATAAGACAATTTAGTTGTAAGTTGGAGTTCGCGAAGTCAAACGAAGGCAGAGAGCAGTGCCAGCATCGCACCCGAACGCACGGCGGAGCAACGCGCACTTTCGACGTCAGCTTACAACATCACTGACCTGTGTCAACAGCTGACCTAGTTTTTACTAGAATATCAGCAACGAAAAATACATTTATAACTTAGTCGAAATCTAAATGAAGACATCACTTTTCGCGCAAAACGTAATTTGGTTGTAAATGACGCACACCGCATTATCAAATTCATATACGTACCACAAATGCACATGCCAGGGGAAACGCCGGCGCCCGACGATCGAAATCGAGTGCCATCAACACAGATCTCGCAGCCATCGTCACCCAGAAAAATTCGAATCATAAAACTTAAATTGCAGCTGAATGCATTTTAGCATTGCTGCCACAGAATCGAGTTTGACGGAAATTCATTTTCTATGCGTCCGATCTTAGCGAAATTTCGTTTGAACTTCGTATTATGAGTCCAGTCATTCACACAACACCGGCCGAAATCTAGGGAACTTCAACAACTTTGATGAGGAACTTTTGCGAATAAAACGCAAAATGGGATGGTCAGCACATAGAATTCAACTTGAGAAAACTTACCTGTGTGGTATTACGGACACTTCCGAAAGTGTATGGATCCCTGGAAGCCTCGACACTTTTGGAAAAACTACTAAACACATCGCGTACATCTTTCGCACTTGAAGTGACGTTTACGTTAGAAACGTCAACAAATTGTCATCGGACAGTTGTGACAGTGTTGAGTTGAGTTGTGGGCCGTGTGGTGAATAGCCAATTCAGCACTCTGGCGCGTGAAATTGCAAAGGTGAATACGCCCAACGGATTCTGAAAATCCCGCTGCCGCCAGATAGTTTTCCTGCGGGCGAGATGACGAAAAAAGACCCTCTTTTATTACGATCAGGGTGAGTGATTGGACGTGCATTCAGAAGCGGTGATTTGAATCCATCTTTTCTTTCTTATATTTCATCTGGTATTTGGGACGAGTGCGAGCAAGGAGAAAAACCAAAAGACGAGCAGCAGATCTATTTGGCGCCGGGAGTTTTTTTGGAGAATAGCATCTAAGAAAAAAAGGCAACATCGCTTAGGCAGGGGACGGCCGCATATTGTAATTGATTAGAACGAGCGAAACCAGATACAACTCAACGATTTTGATTGCGAAGCGCCTGGAGTCACGAACGGCAGAATTGATCGCGTCGAGATTGTGGAGGAGACTCAAGTGAGGACGATTTGCTGTAAGATCCAGGTAGTGTGCACACTTAGGTTAAGTAGCAAGTAAGATATTTAAAAGCGCTATTTTTTTATTTCGATAAAGTGTACGATTGTTTAACGTAGAGGCGAATAATGGTATTTGCAATAACAGTGTATTGATGGAAACGAGAGAGTTTTGATTCAGTTTCGGAGTAGAATGGGTTATAAATCCGATAGAAGGAAAAGGTATCTTAGATACATTTTGTTTTGAGACCGGTGTGTTTTTTTTTTGTTAAAACGGTCGCTAAGTGTAAAAGGGCATAACGTCGTCTACTTCTCGCTTCAGAGCGACGTCCACGAAGCGATTTCGGGGTTCGAAGCGAGTGGCGCCCGAACCACCCCATCTCCGGTGAGTCAGCCCCCGAAATTGCTCCTTTGGGTTCAGTAGGGAACCCATAGGTTTTCTTGTGATACTTTTCGACGGTTAACGGTAACAAATTGGCGCCCAACGTGGGGCCATAACGGTGAATAACGGGGAAATCGGTATACAACGGTGCTCGGAAAATTTTTCGTTTACCAAGTCCCAAATTGTGGGAAGGCACGTGTCGAAGTAAAATCGTATCTAGAGGTGCGAAATCGTTGGAATACTATCGCGAAAACTTTGGTATTAGACTTGAAATTGAACTAATCGTGTATCTATTCGGTTTTTTTTTAATTTGAACTTGAATTAAGCGTGAATTATTTACTTTTACAATTGCAAGTTATGCGCAAATATCTAATTTACGTAAGTGAGTGCAATTGAATTTACTGCACGGTTTTCCTTCGGGTATATAATAAAAGGGAACTGTTACATTGCATATTTAAAGATATAGACATATAGATACTTGAATTCTGATGAATGAATGAGTGAGAGTGATTGTGTTTCTTGGATTCTTATACGAGTGTGTAGCGTGTGTCGGTTTTAGATAATACATAGAAGTACGGATATCCGAGGCGAATTTTGGTGAAGGAGAAAATTGCGAGTCGGTTTGGTCCTACAGTATAGCGGGAACTGCGTTTTTGTAATAAAGGAGTACTTTCGGTAGCTGCAAGGGTTCTAGTTAAAATTTCTTTCTAGGTTCTATTTTATTTGGTGGATTGTTTTAAATTTTATTAGGACATAGGCTGAAATAGGTCTTGCGGTAATTCGGTTACCTGCATAGTGTTATTTTCTTATACTTTTAATCATCGAAACAATCTTTTTTTGCAAGAGCTACGCTATTAGCCTGGTGGGTGTTTCTTTTGGTACGGGGGTGGTGTTTGGATTTAGTGAAAATGAAGATCCTGGTGGACCGATTAAGTAAGGATGAGCTTATTTATGAGCTAGCCATCCGGGGATTCGATGCTGATACGGTAGACAATATGAGGAAGGCATTGAGGGCGACGCTGAAGGCCGAGGCGGAGTCGGACACGTCATTTGTAGAAACAGACTATCCGTTTGACTTCGAGACGGACTGCCGGGAACTAGAGGCAAAGGTAACGGAGGCCGAGGAGCTGGTGGAAAAGGTGATGGGCAGCAAAGCATCCTTAGAGTTCCTGAAGGCCAAAGTGAGGATTGAGTTCGGGTTCCGCAGGCTGGGGAACGTGAGGGCCATTACCTTGGAACAGAAAGCGAGCACGAAGAAGCTCCGGAACAGACTCATTCTGGCGATGGGAACATTAGCGGAGGAGGTCGAAGATCCCAGCGAAGATGAGACTGAGCAAAGTAGTAGAACGCCGGAGGCATCCACGGTACAGCAGACGAAGGTGGTGAATCCGGCGGAGGTGGCCAAATGGGGGCTTAGGTTTAGCGGAGATGCGAGCGGTTCCGTCAACGCCTTTTTGGAGCGCGTTGAGGAACTGCGTCAGGCTCGAGGCCTGTCAAAGCAACAATTGTTTACGTCGGCAGTAGATCTTTTCGAGGCCAAGGCTCTAATATGGTTTCGCGCAAATCGCAACTTGGTGTCGTCTTGGGATGAGCTGGTTACTGAGCTCAAAGCGGAATTTCTGCCCTCAGATTATGAGGATCGTCTATGGGACGAAATTCGCAGGCGCACACAAGGCGAAAACGAGTCTGTTGGAGTATATGTGGCAGTTATGGAGCGCCTGTTCAGCCGACTGAGGTCGAGTTGCTCAGAGGAAGAAAAGCTGCGCACGTTGCGGCGAAACATAGCTCCGTTCTACCAGCAGCAATTGTCTCTTAAGCAAGTTACATCAATTGCGGACTTGGTGAGGATGGGTCGTACCCTAGAGGCTACCAGAGCATCGGTAGCGGCATTCGTGCCGCCCACTACGCGGACTAGGCGCTGTTTGGAGCCGGATTTGGCGTACGTGGGAGCGGAAGGCGTTGATCGAGTCGCCTCTATGTCGAGTGGAACGCGCATCCAATGTTGGAACTGCAAGCGAGACGGACATATGTCAAGGGAATGCCCGGAGCCGCGAAGATGTTTCGGATGCGGTCGCCAAGGGGTAATGCGGTCGGCATGCCCGAATTGCCAGTCGGGAGCTAATAACCGGGAAAATCGGTCACGGCCGAATCCTCCGGTTGCGGGAAACGGGCGTCGTGTTCGCTAGGCGGTCGAGCGAGCACCATGAAGAGGCCGCGCCAGGAAGATCTACAACCGAAAGTGGATTATGCTCTCGTCAGTACCAGTCAAGACAGCCGTCCGCACCTGCAGGTGGAGATAGAGGATTGCGTCATGGAGGGACTGTTAGACTCGGGAGCGAGTAGGACGATTATCGGAGGGAGAGGATGGTCTCGGTTGAAAGCGAAAGGTGTAAAGTTGAACGAGAATGGAATTGGTGAAGTTCGGCTGGCGAATGGCATGATGTGCTCGGTATTGGGGGCTGTGCAAGTGAAGTTTTCATTGAACGGTCGGGAGCATGATTTGGAATCATTGGTGGTACCGTCGATTCCCCAAGAAGTGGTCTTAGGGATAGACTTCTGGAAGTGTTTTGGGGTGGTGCTCGATATGAAGGGCAGGCAATGGACGTCCATTGCGTCTGCAGAGCTGGTTACTGGAGGGGCACTTCGAGGCCGAGATTTTTTGTCTGTTGAGGAGGCCGAGACGTTGTCGAGGTTGTTGGGGGAGCAATTCGGTTTGATGGGAGAAGGGCTGGGTCGGGCTAAATCCGTTGAACATGTTATCAAAACGTCGGCGACCCCTATTAAACAACGATACTACCCTGTCTCACCGGCAGTACAGCGGCAGATTAATAAGGAGTTGGATGACATGATACAGATGGGGGTGGTTGAGCCCTCGTCCAGTCCGTGGTCATCTCCTATCCTACTAGTACGCAAAAAAGACGGCTCGTATAGGTTTTGCGTAGATTTTCGTAAGGTCAACGCGGTATCGGAAAAAGATGCGTATCCTCTTCCATACATCTCGAATACTTTGGACAAGTTGAGAAATGCCAAGTATTTATCAACTCTAGATGTCAAGTCGGCATATTGGCAGGTCCCGATGGCAGAGGGTTCGCGTCAATTTACGGCGTTCACCGTGCCCGGAAGAGGACTTTTTCATTTTCTGCGAATGCCCTTTGGGCTGCACAACTCTGGAGCAACATGGCAGCGTCTCATCGATACCGTTCTCGGTCCGACGTTAGAACCTTTCGTATTCACCTACCTCGATGACATAATCATTGTGACAGAATCGTTTGAAAAACATATAGAGATCCTCCAAGAAGTTTTCTTGAGACTGAGGGAGGAGGGTTTACGACTCTCTAAAGAAAAGTGCCAGTTCTGCAGGGCACAACTAAAGTATTTGGGCTACGTTATCGACGTAGAGGGCCTCAGGGTAGATCCTGAGAAGGTGTCAGCGGTGAACGTATTTCCTCGTCCAAATTCCGTAAAACAGGTTCGCCAACTCCTCGGGATGGTATCCTGGTACCGTCGTTTCATCCCTGATCATGCGACGATGGTGGCTCCATTAAGCGACTTGTTGAAGAAGGTTTGCAAGTTCGTATGGTCCAAAGAGTGCGAGGAGGCGTTCGAAATGTGCAAGCGCAAGCTTACGACGGCGCCGGTATTGGCATGCCCGGACTTCGATCTGCCGTTCAAGGTGCAAACGGATGCATCGGACGTAGGCATCGGAGCAGTGTTGAGCCAAGCTCATGCTACCGGTGAGAAGGTCATATGCTATCTGAGCAGGGCATTGTCGAATCAGGAAAGGAAATATTCTGTGACCGAACGAGAATGCTTGGCAGTGCTATGGGCGGTCGAGAAATTTCGGCCCTACATAGAGGGGACACACTTCTATGTTATTACTGACCACCATTCTCTGGTCTGGCTGAATAACCTCAAGGACCCTACGGGCAGATTGGCTAGATGGGCAGTGAGGTTACAACAGTTTGACTTCCAAGTGATCCATCGGAAAGGAAAAGAACATTTGGTGCCGGACGCACTTTCACGAGCCGTAGTCAACGTTGATAGTGTAGATACCTCTCAAGTTTCAGAGCGTTGGTATTCGGGTATGATAGGGAAGGTGAGGGAGAACCCCGACAAGTACGAGGGCTGGAAGGTCGTAGGGGACATGCTGTGGAAACAACTGCCTGGTCGCGAGCAAAATGGGGAAAACGCGAACGGTTGGAAGAGGGTTGTGCCGAAATCAGAGCGTGGAGATATCCTCAAAAGGTGTCATGATGATCCGAAGGCGGGACACATGGGGTTTGCTCGAACGGTGGGTCGAATCACGCAAAGTTTTTATTGGCCGCAAATGCGGGCAGATATCCGCAAGTATGTGAGATCCTGCAAGGTGTGAGTCGTGCAAGGTGGAGCGGAAAGCACCGAGGGGTTTGATGGCCAGTAGGGCTGGCGAGGCGAAGTCACCATGGGAAATGATTTGCATGGACTTGATAGGGCCGCTACCCAAGTCAACGCGCGGCTACTCATATATTCTGACAATTTTGGATTACGTGACGAAGTACTCAATCATACTACCGATGCGAACTGCTACAGCATCGGCGGTTTTCCGTTTAGTAGAGGAGAATGTACTACTGATCTATGGAGTACCGAAGGTTATAGTATGCGATAATGGAGTGCAGTTCGCAGGCAAACAATTTCGGAAAGCGGTGGAAGAATATGGAGCGCGGGTGAGCTATACGGCCCTCTACCATCCTCAGGCTAATCCAGCTGAGCGTCGTAACCAGGACATAAAATGTATGTTACGATGCTACGTTGCCGACAATCACCGCTCATGGGACCTATACTTGGCAAAAATTGCGTGCGCCCTGCGCACTTATCGGCACGAAGTAACGGGTTACTCTCCTTACTTTTTGAATTTCGGGAGGGAGATGGTAACCTTCAGGGAAGAGTTGGAGCCCCCAAGGGGTGGGCAGACGGATTTCTCTCCAACGAAAAACGCGGAGGCCTTGGAGGCGATCCGCAAGGAAGTTGTGCTAAGAATGCGAAATGCAGCAAAGTCGAGCAAGGGACGTTACGACTTACGCCGAAGAGATGATACCTTCCAGGTCGGGGATTCCGTGTGGAAGAAAAATTATGTTCTGTCTGATGCTACTAAAAATTTCGCAGCGAAATTGGCTCCCGCATTTATCGGTCCTTTCAAGATTAACAAGAAAACCTCAGCGTGGACTTTCGAGTTGTTGGATGTAAAGGGGAAACCTGCGGGGTTATGGCACGCGAAGGACCTCAAACCGTACATTGAAGGTGAGGATAGCTAGCAGAGCGAAAGCTGAACGTCGAGCAACGCCTCAGACGTTAATACGATTAGTATATTAGAACTGTGAAGTGAGCATTGAATTACGTGAGAGTTAAGGCAGTGAAAATAGGTTTAGGGAAGATTAGTGTTAGTTTAGATTAAAATTGTAGTAAGCGGTTAAATAAATAATATAAACAAGCGCAAATTATAAAGCTTACCAAGCGATCGTGGTGACTTGCGTTTTTTTTTGTTGTAAGGCTACGTATCATTATATTCATTTATGGTAGCTATTTTTTTTTTCCCCCCTTTTTCCTTCATTTTTACCAGCTTTTGGAGACAGGTCAGGTGGTGTTGGTTTGTAATGTAAGCTAAAATAATAAAGAATAGGATGAGCCATGGTAGGATACCGTAATTGGGTGTAAGTTAGGTGGAGGTAGAATAGTCTTACATGCGTTTAGGGAGTTAGCTCAGCCGTAATGTATAGGGTACTAATGTTAGTCGGTAGTTGTAGTCAGTAAGTTTAGAGTAGATTTAGCCTAGGTTAGTAATACAGGGATGAGGATAATGTGGATGGATTGAAGAAATCGGATGTTAGAAAACATATGGTGAAGGGTAGTTAAAAGTAAATCAAGTATAAGGTTACAGTTGGGTTTCGAGGGGTTAGTTTAAAGCTGGTTTTCGAGGGGTTAGTCCTAAATTGCTGCTAGAGGGATATATAAAAAGAAATTAATAAATAGAAGAGCAAATACCGTAAGTCTGAGGGGAATCCCGTGTCGGTCATCTCTTTCAGATTTTCTGTGAGTGTGGTTTTTTTTTCTTGTTTTTCGTTCCGGTTTGATCTTCAGTCGATGAATCGTTCATGTTCCTAAAATCGAGATCAGTTTGCATTAGAATCTTGGATAGCAGATGAACGGAGACCAACACCAGTTTAAACAAACACATACATCAAGAAATCAAGCGAGAACAGGTTAGGGTAGGAAGAAAGGGGCACGGGCGGAAAAAGTAGGATTGAATGTGAGGCGGAATGAGTGTGGTGTGGTTCTAGGTCCATAAAAATCAGAATACAAGTACCCGGGAGATACCGATGTTTTCGTGAACGAACGCGACCGAACTGGAAGAGTAGTCAGCTAAATCGGTTTCCGAGTATCGATTTCTCATTTAGAGTCGGAATCGCGGTTGAATCGGGAAAGAAATAGTCGAGAATTTCGACGAAATTCTCTGAAGCGAGGGGGGTGTCACGGTTCACAGTTTGTCTTTTAAAATCGAAAAGAAAAAAAAATCCTCCACCGTCCTCCCAGAGGGAGTACGATGGAGATGGTTCGCGAATCACGGCTCTCAGAATTTTACACGAAGCATAATAAACCAACATATTGCAATGTAAGGAGAGTTTAAGATAAAAATTTTCTATTTAATTTAATGTCAGTATGTATAGCGATAAGACAATTTAGTTGTAAGTTGGAGTTCGCGAAGTCAAACCAAGGCAGAGAGCAGTGCCAGCATCGCACCCGAACGCACGGCGGAGCAACGCGCACTTTCGACGTCAGCTTACAACATCACTGACCTGTGTCAACAGCTGACCTAGTTTTTACTAGAATATCAGCAACGAAAAATACATTTATAACTTAGTCGAAATCTAAATGAAGACATCACTTTTCGCGCAAAACGTAATTTGGTTGTAAATGACGCACACCGCATTATCAAATTCATATACGTACCACAAATGCACATGCCAGGGGAAACGCCGGCGCCCGACGATCGAAATCGAGTGCCATCAACACAGATCTCGCAGCCATCGTCACCCAGAAAAATTCGAATCATAAAACTTAAATTGCAGCTGAATGCATTTTAGCATTGCTGCCACAGAATCGAGTTTGACGGAAATTCATTTTCTATGCGTCCGATCTTAGCGAAATTTCGTTTGAACTTCGTATTATGAGTCCAGTCATTCACACAACACCGGCCGAAATCTAGGGAACTTCAACAACTTTGATGAGGAACTTTTGCGAATAAAACGCAAAATGGGATGGTCAGCACATAGAATTCAACTTGAGAAAACTTACCTGTGTGGTATTACGGACACTTCCGAAAGTGTATGGATCCCTGGAAGCCTCGACACTTTTGGAAAAACTACTAAACACATCGCGTACATCTTTCGCACTTGAAGTGACGTTTACGTTAGAAACGTCAACAAATTGTCATCGGACAGTTGTGACAGTGTTGAGTTGAGTTGTGGGCCGTGTGGTGAATAGCCAATTCAGCACTCTGGCGCGTGAAATTGCAAAGGTGAATACGCCCAACGGATTCTGAAAATCCCGCTGCCGCCAGATAGTTTTCCTGCGGGCGAGATGACGAAAAAAGACCCTCTTTTATTACGATCAGGGTGAGTGATTGGACGTGCATTCAGAAGCGGTGATTTGAATCCATCTTTTCTTTCTTATATTTCATCTGGTATTTGGGACGAGTGCGAGCAAGGAGAAAAACCAAAAGACGAGCAGCAGATCTATTTGGCGCCGGGAGTTTTTTTGGAGAATAGCATCTAAGAAAAAAAGGCAACATCGCTTAGGCAGGGGACGGCCGCATATTGTAATTGATTAGAACGAGCGAAACCAGATACAACTCAACGATTTTGATTGCGAAGCGCCTGGAGTCACGAACGGCAGAATTGATCGCGTCGAGATTGTGGAGGAGACTCAAGTGAGGACGATTTGCTGTAAGATCCAGGTAGTGTGCACACTTAGGTTAAGTAGCAAGTAAGATATTTAAAAGCGCTATTTTTTTATTTCGATAAAGTGTACGATTGTTTAACGTAGAGGCGAATAATGGTATTTGCAATAACAGTGTATTGATGGAAACGAGAGAGTTTTGATTCAGTTTCGGAGTAGAACGGGTTATAAATCCGATAGAAGGAAAAGGTATCTTAGATACATTTTGTTTTGAGACCGGTGTGTTTTTTTTTTGTTAAAACGGTCGCTAAGTGTAAAAGGGCATAACGTCGTCTACTTCTCGCTTCAGAGCGACGTCCACGAAGCGATTTCGGGGTTCGAAGCGAGTGGCGCCCGAACCACCCCATCTCCGGTGAGTCAGCCCCCGAAATTGCTCCTTTGGGTTCAGTAGGGAACCCATAGGTTTTCTTGTGATACTTTTCGACGGTTAACGGTAACAAAGTATACCTGGCAACACGATCATAAATTAACCGGTATCTCTGCGAGTTGTAGTCTGATCGCCTTCAAACTTTCAAAGGATATTTCTGAAATGTTGTACTTTCATATAATAAAATCATTGAAAAATGTTTCTTGTTTAAGTTGGAAGCCATCCTGCCCCCTTAAGTGGCCTACGACTGGGACCGTAGATCACTTAAGTGAAATTTGACAGGAGTTATGTGTAACAACTAGGACCAATAGAAGGCATGTAAAATATTTTTTTCGTGGATGGCTTGTTATTTTTACAGGAGGCAGAGTTAATGATTGTTCGTATGCGGTATTGTAGAAGCAATAAAGGTAATGAAACATATTTGAGTATTTTATTGTTAAATGGTTCATTGACAGTTTACAATACAGGAAGTAGTAATGAGATGTCTTGAATATGATCCTACGTGGCATTGTAAGAACAATAACAGGTTTTTAAAATAATTTGCTGCTGTGATTTGCTGCTGAGGAAGAAAAGGACACCAAGCTGTAGAAGTTGTTTCTGTTTGGAAAATAGCAAATTGTCATTGTATATCTTACCATTAAACTATATTAGAATTAGTACCCAAAATATAATTTCAAAAAGAAAACGCGTTGAACAACACACGAAATAATAAACGAACGAACATACGAAATAATTAATTACTTGCTTTGAAAGATACAAGTACATAATCTACTTAAAATGCCATCACACAGCTTTTTTACTGGCAAAATGTATATTCAAAGAATAGCCACACACCGTGTTTCAGGTATTCACTATTGAATTTTATTCTCCAGCAGTAAAAAAATTGTTGATTAAGTATATTCTGGTCTCATACCAATATTGCGCAAAAAAACATTTCTTTCGTACACTCATTTGAATATAAGTACATATTAGGTCTGTTTCCGTACTTGAATCTATTATAATATATTAAAATAGATTCGCAGCAAGTCGTTTCCGTACTTTTGCTGCAAGCCAAATGCAAGCCAAATTTTGGAGCAAAAAGAAGCCAGCTGCCAAATTCTGTTACTGCTGCAGTTTGCTGAAAGTACGGAAACATACCTATTAAGAACTTGCACCAAGCCCATCGTTATAATCTAATAATCTACAGCAAAGTGCCGAGGTTCAGCTCAGCTACAATTTTCTACGATTTCTTGCAACAGGGCTAGCAAGCTATGAAGACAGCTATATTTCAATTGCAGCAAATTCCTATTCAAATATATTGCACAAATGCTCATATCAGTTGATCTCATATGCCTGCAAATTCATACTCATATTCGCCATTCTGGCGACAGCTTCATGAAAATTCACTTAATTCTATTATGCCCAAATTAACCGATCGACATCAGTTGAGTGAATTTTCGTTCAGTTTCAGTGCTTACTTAAGCTAATTAAAGTGCATTAAAGCAGGAACTTAATGTAGGAAACACATATTGGCCCAAGCAAGACTAAAAGAGGCTATGGCTAATATGTGTACACCCCCTTGGTGCGAGCTGGCCTGGTGTCGGGCTCACTCCCAGCCTGAGTGGATTTTTGGCCAACATGTTGGGCCAATATGTATTTGAAGCATACGAAGTAGTTCCTAACCAGCGTACCAACTCCCTATATGTATACGGACCAGAATTCCAGTGATCTAACCTGAGGTTTTGTTGATCAGACTGGAAAGTTGGAAGAAATCGCAAAGAACAGAAAGAGATGCAAGATAAGATTCGACAACTACATACTCAGGCTAGATTTCTCGTTGCTCACATTCAACTCACTGTCGTAGAAAATACCAGCGCACTCGCAGGATGCTTTGACAGATAATGCATTGCGTAAATGTGGTTTTTTGGGAAAATGGAAGTAGTTGGAACGCTGGTTAGGAACTAACTTCTTTTCCTGTGCTCAGACCCTACTGAAATTTACTGAAAGAGGGAAAATTTCCAGTATCCAGTAAAATGGAGGACAAAAACAGCTTCATTACAATTAATTGCAATTAATCGTAGTACGCGAACAGACCCTATATCTTAAGGGCATGTCTACTCCATTTCTACTGTCTGTAAATTGAACAAAAGCCGAGTAACACACAATAAAATGAATATCTATTATTTCAGACTAATACACTTCTTGTGCGCAATAAATTAAAATCAAATCATCCGTCATGGCTGACTTCTAGACAAAGAGTGCCTCGAGTCCGTCTCGCGTTCACGTTACGTCACCTACTGTACTAAATTGCATTTGGAATACAAGCTGAGTGTTTAGTACTCTACATTCGGCCATCCGGCTATTGAGTACTGTCCTCAATACCATCGGCTTCCTCTTCATAACCATCAGATTCTTCGTCGTCTGCCTCGTCATCGTCTGTCCCCTCCTCATCAGCAGGCCACCCATACAACTTCATTCGGTCCGCAGCATACGCTCCTCTGAATGGTAGTCTAGATACTTGCGCTCTCGGAATATCTTCGATGATATAACGATATCCGTGCAGAACCTAAGTTACTACATACGGACCTCTATATTTTGCGGCAATTTTTTGAGATTGACTGGTTGCCGGTGCTTTGTAGGTCACCAAAACTACATCTCCTATCTTGTAGCTATCCGGTGAAGCATGATGTGCATGGAAATACTTTTTCTGCTTCCGTTGCTTTTCCCTCAGCTGTAGATATGTTTCTTCCCTCAGTAACTGTAGTTGTTCCTGGTTAAGCTCGTCTGACTCTTGAACTGCAATAATTATATCATTAGCTTAAATATCTTTAGGTTTATACCCTAGTAGTAGTTGATGAGGAGCCACTCCAATAGAGCTATGTGGTTGCGCATTCATGGACCACTGAACGCGTTTCAAATGTTTGTCCCGGGTCGCATCATCCAAATTGGCTACGGTTGCCCTCAGCATGCTGAGTAGTGTCCGATGATGTCGCTCTACCTGACCATTGGCTCTAGCTGCACCTAACGCAACAAGTATAAGTTCAATATGATTAATTAAACAAAAGTCACTAAACACGGCCGACGTGTACGCGGTTCCTCGATCAGTTATAAGTCTAGTGGGCATTCCGAAATGCACCGAGATTTCTTCTATAAAATTTATAACCGCGTATTTCGTACTGCCTTCACACACGTATGTTTAGTAAACGCATCTACTACAGCTATGATGTGTTGAATAACACGCGGGCTTTTCAAAAACGGTCCAACATGATCGACATGTATAGTAAGGAAAGGTATAAAAACTTTATCAATTGGATGTAATTGAATTCCCGGTTGACGCGGTGGCCACTTAGAGTACGCACATCAAACCCACGCGTTTACGTATTTTCTAATATGTTGGCGCATTTTCCGACGCCAAAAGTTTTCACTCATCGCGGCGAATACCTTTTCCGTTCCACGATGTCCTAGATTATCGTGATATTCAAGCATCAACTGAAACCTTACCGACCGCAGCACTACAAACTTCAATTTATCTCCCGACTTAATGAATAAGCGTTCATTCTTGATTGCAAAACGAGAAGTACTATTACTGTCAGTTTTGTCTATGATAGCTTTTCGTATAGTTGCCACTTCATCATCTTTATATTGAATAAAAGCCAACCAGTCCGTCAGTTGAGTGTCTACTGTCTCATTTCGGCTATCCACTTTGAATATGCTGATTGCCGCAGTCTCACAGCTTCCAACTAATTCCCCCGCGGGATGTCGACTGATCGCGTCTACATGGGACATTTGCTCCCCCATTCGATGCTTGAAATTCAGTGAATATTCCTGCAGTTTCATCTACCACCTTGCTATTCGTAGTATGATTTTCCACTTGGCAGCTGTTGCAATTAGCGACGCAGAATCGGTTGCTACCAAAATTTCCTTCCCTTGGGTATTAGATCGATAACGCTCCACCGATTCCACAACCGCCAACGCTTCCAATTCGTAAGCTGACCACTTGCTTTCACTAGGACTCTTCCTACGGCAGAAAAACCCGACTGGGTGTAACCCATCTTCCTCCTCCTGAAGTAGTATTCCAGATAGTCCAACTGCACTGGCATCAGTATGGATTTCATGTCGTCTCGATTCATTATATATCACGAGCACTGGTGCTTTCGTCAGTTTCCTATTTATTTCTTCAAAAACTTCTTGCTGCTCACTTTTCCATTCAAAAGGCACATCTTTACGTGTAAGGTTAGTTAAGGGCTCTAGAATGACAGCGAAGTCCTTAATAAATTTTCGGGAATAGCTACACAGCCCTAAAAAGGATCGTAATTCAGTTATATTAACAGGAACCTCATATTCTGCTATGGCTGCTGTCTTTCGTCTCCCTGGACTCCCAAAAATTCGACACTAGTCTTTAGAAATTCACACTTACTTAGGTAAGGTTAGGTTAACGTGGCTGCGGATCTTCAGAGGCCTGAGGCCCGTTGTGATACCACAATATTTGAGTGACTCTCTTCTACTCACTAAAGTCAGGAAACCATTTGCTTCCTTTGACAAACCGGACTATCGCCTTTAAATTGACCGGGGACAGTTCCATCAGGTTTGAAAGAAAGGGTGCATCAAGTGCCGCCAACCTTCTCCTTGCCAAAGCCAGGCACTGAAACATGAAATGGAGGACGGATTCCTCCTCATCCTCAGAGCCACAGCTCCGACATAAGTCTTTAAACTCTACGCCCAAACGTTGTGCATGCCGTTCTAAAGGGCAGTGGCCCCTTAGAACGCCCACAGTGCAACGAAGGGCACTTCGTGTTAAGCCTAAAAGCTGCCTGGTGCCACGCGCATCCATGGATACCCAGGACCGTCTTGTTATCACACAGAAAGATTCATCTGCCCGGGACTTCTTAGCGTCCTCAAGTTATTTTTGCCTAATGGCCAGTTTGACCGATGTCATCGGTATACCTATTGAAAAGGAGCAAGAGACCTCAGGTAGCAAAGTTCCAAGCCTTGCTAGCTCATCGGCCTCACAGTTGCCCTGAAAACTCCTATGTCCAGGTACCCAAATCAATTGAACAATCGAATGTCTCGACATCTCCCTAAGAGATGCACGGCATTCAGCAACAATCTTGGACATTCCACAAGTAGCAGCAAGGGACATAATAGCCGCTTGGTTATCTGTGAAAATACCAATATTGACCCCGAATATTCGATTACACAGAAGCCAGTCGACTGCCTGACAAATAGCCACTACCTCCGCCTGAAAGACACTACAGTAGTCTGGTAGACGGACGGACGGCTTGAGATTCAGCTCATCTGAGTATACACCACTCCCGACTCTATTGTTTAGCTTTGAGCCGTCAGTGTACACATGCAAAAGCCCATTATCAAGGGTGACACCATCACACCATTCCTCCCTGCATGGAATGCGAGTTTTAAACTCCAAATCCAGTATGCATTGTGGGGCGGTGTAGTCAACAACCGCTGGTGCGGGTACTCCCTCGGCCAAGATCCTCGCATGACCGAACTCTGTCCTATTCCATGCTGAGATACAACTTAGTCTCACAGCAGCAAGATAAGCTTGCTGTGAGATCAGTAGGTTGGTTGGCAGCCAATGTAGCAGCACAAAGAGTGCCTTAGTAGGAGTGGAGCAGAGCGTTCCAGTTACCAGTAGCGCAGCCATTCTTCGCACTTTTTCAAGCTGCCGTTTGTAGGTAGCCTTAAGAGCAGCCTGCCACTAGAACGCCACCCCAAACAATAGAATTGATTCCACCACAGCAGTGTAAAGCCAAGCAACAGTACGAGGCTGCAATCCCCAACTCGCCCCTATGGCCCTTTTGCAGCAGTAAAGTGCGTTGAAAGCCTTCCGAGCTCTTTCTGCTACATTGTACGTCCATAGTAACTTCAAGTCAAAGATCAGCCCTAAGTATTTGACCTTCTGGCTAGAGTGAATGGAGACCCCATTTAATTTGGGTAACTCAAAAGCAGGAACTTTGTACCTCCTTGTAAACAGCACTAGTTCCGTTTTATTAGGATTCACATTCAAGCCGCACTCACGACTCCAACGCGAAAGTATGATTTCACCTCTCCGATAGCGTAGATAAATATTTTCCCGACACTGAAACAGCTATGTCGTCTGCATAAGCAATCACTTTGCAGCTGGCACGGTCTAGCTTCCTTAGAAGAGTATTCACCGTAATGTTTCACAGCAGGAGAGAGAAAACTCCACCTTGAGGTGTGCCCGTGCTGACTCCTCGTCTTACGCTGGCATTACGCAGCGTCGAGATTACAACTCCACTTTTGAGAAGCTGCACAATAAAAGCAATCAGCCGTTCATCCACATGCATCACCGAGAGAGCCTCAACAATTGCGTTAGAACTAACGTTGATGGAGGCCCCCTCGATGTTCAAGAAGACAGCAAGCGTATATTCCTTTAGAGCAAGAGATTTCTCAACTTGCTCAATAAGGACGTGAAGAGCGGTCTCAACAGGCTTACCTTTGGTATAAGCATGCTGCGACTGCAAGATCAGCATAGGATCGATTGATCTTTTAATATGGTAATCAATTATCCTTTCTAAAATCTTAAGCAGGACGGAGTTAGGACTTATTGGACGATAGTCCTTCAGCTTAACGTGCGTAACTTTTCCTGCTTTAGGAATAAACACCACTCTAGATTCCCGCCAGCTGGTGGGAACATACGAGAAGCGTAGACAAGCGTTATAAATCTCTCTGAGCCAAGGTAGCGATACTTCCATGGTCTTCTGAATGTCAGCCGCAAGGACGCCATCAGGGCCCGGGGACTTAAACGGCTCAAAGGAGCTAATAGCCCACCTCAGTTGAGAATTTGATATTCTGAACGGCGGCATTGAAATGTAATTTTGCTCCGTCTAACACGCCACTTCTACAGGGCAATGATTGCCCGGAAAGTGTGCGTCTATCAGTACTTTGAGAGTATCTGCGCTCGAACTAGTCCAAATGTCCTCAGGATTCGTGATGCACCCCATAGCCTTCGGTGTCGTGCTTAAGACCTTACGAAGGCAATTTGCCTCGCTGAGACTCTCCACGTTACCACAGAAAGATCTCCGACCTCTTTGTCTTACGTACGGCATACTTAAAAGCCTTAAGCTTCGTTTTATACATCAACCAGTCATTAGATCTTTTTGAGCAATTGAACTCCCTCCTACATTCTCTTCGCAAGGTACTGATCTCCTTATTCCACCAGAGGGGCTTAGGATTTCCCCTGCCCATGGGTGGCTTACATGCTTCCCTAGACGTGAAGTTGAGAGAACTAGTAAGGGCGTCAACTGCCTTAGCTAGTTCATGATAGTAGTCAATGCTCTTTGGAACAGTTTCCAGTGATTATCAAACTAGAGAATTAAATAGCTTCCAGTCCGTCCTCTTTCTGTTAATAAAGGCTACCTGCTCGGCAGAGCTGCGGCCAGCCACGTTGTACGATATGTACCTGTGATAAGAGTAAGAACACTCCTGTAGAACCCTCCAGTCACAGACAAGTTGCGAGTGCCCTCCACTAATCAAGGTAACGTCAAGCACCTCCCTGCGGTTTGAGGTAGGGAAGGTCGGTTGGCTGCCAGTGTTGGCAATGAAGAGATCGTGGGCAAGGATCAAATCACAAGTTCCTCGCCTCGACCATTTGTATTGGAGCTACCCCATGCTTCGTTATGAGCGTTAGCGTCAGCTCCCAGAATCAGCGGCACACTTGTTTTCCTGGCTTCAGTCACAATCCCCCTGACAATGTCGCCGGGAGGGCTAGTGCCATGATCATGTGCCATATAGCAAGAAACAAACCAGCATGGTCTTTGGTCGCATTCCACTGCAACAGCCATGTTATTCTTGTCACAGAAGTGATGTAATACAAAGACATTTATGGTTTTCCTGACAAGAATACAGACACGTGGCTTACAAGAGCCGTCAGGTGTTATCAATCTGTATCCATTGGTGCGTAACCCACAAACCCGGTTGTTTACAACCCATGGTTCTTGGATAAGAATAAGCTCCTTCTCTGTCGTAGACAGGCGGAGTAGCAGGGCAGCTGATGCTGCTATGGAATGGTGAAGACTCACTTGGAGTAACTTCACCATTAATGAGTTAATTAATTAGGGTTATATCAAGGTCCTCCCCTCGGACATAGAAGCCATCCCAGCCTCCTGCTCTGCGTCCAGAGTCATGAGGTCCAGGCAGCCACCCAACTCGGAGGCAGTTCCGACAATAACCCCATCGGCAAGGAAGGATTCCAAATCCGATTCCTCATCAGATCTCTCCCTCAGAAAGACATCAGACCCTTTTTCAAGTGGCTCCACATCCGTTTGGGTCACCATCTTTGGGTAAAGCTTGGCAGGTATCGGATCTCCCGACGCAGAGCTCTTTGGCCGGTCGCTTCGATAGATACGTAGGGCCAGTTTTTCGACCCCGTACCTGATGATGCCCTTTCGAGCATCCAACGCCGGCAGCGCCTTTTCGTTGATGACGAAGAGGGCTTCCCGCCGATGGTCCACCGGCTCACCAATCTTCACAACCCTCCAATCCTCCGTAGGAAGATCAGGGTTGAAGAGCCGAATAATGTCCAGGACCTCCACTGGATCAGAATGGAAAGCAGAAATCCATGTCCTGCATCTTGGCCGACTGGGGATCTCATCCTTGGACACCACCTTAATCCTGGCGCCCTTAATCCACACTTACTTAGCTTAAGTGTCAAGTTATGAGTTCGCAATCATTTCAAGAAATCATTTAGAATTTGCATTCCCTCTCTTCACTGGGAATAATTATGTCGTCGAGACAAACTATCACCTTATTTTTCATGGGTGGAATCACTTGTGACATCATACGCTGGAACACCGCGGGAGCATTTATTAAGCCAAATTGCATCCGCTTGAATTGAAAATGGTCGTCCGGGGTTATGAATGCATTATGCGCTTTAGATTTCACGTCCATGGGCACTTGGTAATACCCATTCGCCAAATCAAGGGTAGAAAAATAGTTTCTCCTTGCCAACCAAGGCATAGGTTCTTCAATAACAGGTAAGGGGAACTGCTCTTTCACCGTAATATGATTTAACTCGCGATAGTCGATACAAAGTCTATAGTCTCCCGTCTTATTTTCGATTAACAAACATGGACTCACGAATTCATAGCAAGACTGTTCAATGATTCCCTGCTCTAAGAGTTTGTCACAGAGTTTAACCAAATTTTGCCTTTGCGGCCACGACATTCTATGCGGCTTGCGTCTGACAATCGTATTTTCTTTTAATTTTGTACTCATGGTAACGGCAGTGGCGGATTTTACATGAACCAACTCACTAGCAAAGAAGTCACTGTTTTTATTAACCACCCGCACAATTTTTTTTTTTTGACATTCACGGGTAGCTCCGGATTTATGTTCACATTTTCTATTACAATTACGCGACTAGTTTCTTTCGACTTCACTTCATCAATTTTAACGGATTCAATATGTAATCGCCCAAGCGTATGAATTAATTTAATCTTTGGTTTGTTACAAACGTGCCTCTCTATCATCACACTTTCCTCAATAAACTCAATACCGTAGATCGGCAACCGTGATTTCGTCACACCCACCGTATTGCAAACATTTCCCCCAAATCCTCTCAAGGGTAATTGTAGTGGAACGATCATTAGCTTTAAATCTTCTACTTTATCTTCCCTAAGCGTCACTGTCACTTCCCAAGTCAATGAAGGTATGGATTTCAACCCCATTGATCTCCACATTTTTAAAACACTCGTCCTTAATGGCAAGTTTAACTGAACGCGCATTATCTTGATTGGTCGACCTTGGTTGTTGCGAACCATCTCTCTTAGAGCAGCTTCTAGCGAAATGCCCTGGCTCACCGTACACGAAACACGCATTCACTTTCGGATTCCTCCTACTATCAGTTTTGGGAAAATCACGAACCGACGCCTCACCTCACCGAAGTGCCACCACACGCACCGAAGTGCCACCAACACGAACCGATGCGTCACCAACGGTTTCCGGCTTCACCATATCTCACATAGAAACTCGTCCTAATCTTCTGATTTGGGCACGTAATTCAGCGATCGTGCTTGCCCCACTCAACGAATACGCTATTTCTTCATCCCGCAGACCATGAAGAATGTGCTCTATGAGCGACGCGGCGTCTATACTCGCATTAGTGCCTATTGCCCTAACCCTATATATGAACTCATCACATGACTCACCAGGAACCCTCGATGTAGCTTCGAGCACCCTGTACACTTCTGCAGCACTTTGCAGCTGATCAAACTCCTCTAAGAATTTCTCCCTGAATTCACTCCACGAACGTGTAACGCTTGATTCCGCGCGACTCCAACATTCGGCTGCTACTCGCATTCTCAAATGTGTCCCACGCAACATCAGCATGTTGTCCCAGCCGTAAATGGCTTGCAGGCAATCCATTTGCGTCACTCACCTAGACGCTTTTGGACAGGCCTTGTCGCCAGGATCGAAGCGTGGCATCATTCTGGCCACATCCTTCGGTGAGAATCTTGCCGCCGCTTGCGACTCCATGTTGATGGTTTTATAAAGCTAACCACCTTCCAAGCCCTCGCGATCCTCGCTATTAACGCTCATGACAACATCAAAACACAATTTCCACGATTGTCAAACAAGATCACAATAGAGATCCAAATCCTTATGGCACTATATCCCACTTCTGATGTAAATTGAACAAAAGCCGAGTAACACACAACAAAATGAATATTTATTATTTCAAACTAATACACTTCTTGTGCGCAACAAAATCAAATCAAATTATCCGTCATGGCTGACTTCTAGACAAAGAGTGCCTCGAGTCCGTGTCGCGTTCACGTCACGTCACCTACTGTACTAAATTGCATTTGGAACACAGGCTGAGTGTTAAGTACTCTACATATCTTAGTGGGTTTCATCAATTCCTCCTAGAAGTACGGGCCGTAATGCAGAATGATGACGTCAGAGTTTGCGGGAACAATGTCGCAAGAAACACACGTAGTCTTATGGGACGTCCGCGGGAAAATACTAATTGTACAGGTTGTGTTAAACTGATTGAAGTGAAAAAAAAGTGAGATCCGCGGAACAGTGCTAGTGAACAGCTTAAACACAAATAAATGCGGTGCGTGCGGTATAATTGGAAAAATTCGCTACGAAATGTTTATCGGTTGGTGTTAGGTTATGTGATGTTTCGTGTCGATTTACTGTCGATACAATTGATTGGTACAAAATGAAAGTTATGACTAAATATTATTATTACAACGCACCCACGCACAAAAAACTAACATTTTGTTCATATTTTAGCTAAAAAAAAAAACTCTAGCGCACCTGAACCGCCAGAAACACTAATGTTCGAAGAACAGTAGAAGAATCGTGCAGGTTTTGAATGCATATTCCACCACATGAGCGGCTTATTACGGCCAAACTGTTTCAAATGCCATGTTTTACTTTGGTCTCAAGAATGCATTATAACTCATATGGTGGAAGGTTTCAGATATTACCACTGACATGAAATTCAACATTTATGAAAGCAAAACACGGGTTAATTATATTCGTTATCATTTGCTTATTTCACATAATTTTGAAAGCAGCATCTCATATAACATCAATGAAAAAAATGCTCAGTGCCTGCAGCACTGTAACTAAAGTTGGTGTTTGACGCTGCGATCCGAAAAATTTGCAGAACTTTGGGAATTGAAACATTGGTTATTTATTTTAATTGTAAGTGTTTCCGGTATGAATACTAACTGTAAGCATTTATTGATACAAAAGTAGTACAACCGACTCGTGCTGGCAACCTTTTGCCAGTATCAAAGCCAAGAATATATCACATCTGCTTCATATTGTTTAATTACATTCGAAGTTATAGGAGTATAAAGAAATTTAGGGTTACCTGCAGCGAGTTTTTTCAAATAATCTAAAACTTAATATTTGCTGTTTAATGTCACTAGCATGTCATTACCATTTGAAAATTCTACGATAAAACCGCTTAATAAAGATATTGCAAACAAACACAAAACCAACAATAGGTGGCAGCCCTATCGTGGCTTTTCAACCAAATTCGGATTGAATAATGTTAATGATAGGTTTCATTAATTGTATGAAATTCGTATTGATTTCAAGACTGCACTGGAAGTTATAGGGCAAAAAGTTTTATTTTCCTGAGCGAATTTTCAAAACCAAAGACACAAAAATTACCATAGCTGGCACCACCAATCAGATTTTCCAACCAAATTTCCACCAAACAGAGATTAGAGTAAGGTTCAGCTACTGTGTTAATTTCATGAAAATCTGGTAACTAATTCACATTTCATAGGGCAAAAAGCAGTTTTTTTTCTTTGTAATTTTTCAAGATGGCACCACTGGCACAGAGTTGTCCACAATTCAAAACCGCTTCTATCAAATCTGGTCCTATTTAAGTCCAATGCATTCTGTAAATTTCAGCTGTAACTGATTATTGGTTCATGAGTTCCCGTGAACAGAAGTTTTTGATGCTAAAAATATAGGTTAACTGGGAGAGGGCTACCGTTCGCGTCCGACATTCAATTTTCAAAGTTTTACTTTGAACGTGTAGATAAAACAAAAGATTTGTATACAGATTGGTTTTATTGTAAGAAAGGACATTTTTTTGAATATTCGATGGTTTGAATGTTTTCACTTCCAAATTTTTTTTTTCAAATTTAAGACACCAAAATTATCATAGCTGGCAGCTCCAACCGAATTTTTCAACCAAAATTCTACCAAACGTGGTTTAAAATAAGGTCCAGCTATTGTGTGAATTTCGTCAAAATCGAACGATTCAATCAGAATGTATAGGGCTAAAAGCAGTTATCTTTTTTAGTGATTTTTCAAGATGGCACCACTGGCACAGAATCGCCCGCATTTCAAAATCACTTCTATCAGACCTGGTCCTATGTAAGACCAATTCATTCTGCAAATTTCAATTAATTCTGATAATCGGATCGTGAGTTTCCGTGAACAGAAATTTTTGATGCTAAAAATATAGGTAAATTGGGCAAGGGTTACCAGGCGTGCCCGTTATCTATAATATAAAAATGAATCGCAAAATGTGTTGGTAAGCGCATAACTCAACAACGCCTGGACCAATTTGGCCAATTCTTTTTTTAAAATGTTCGTCGAAGTTCAAAGATGGTTTTTACGGTGAGAAATATTCGAATAATTGCCGGAAAAACCCTAAAAACAGCCCTTTTCTTTTTCCCATACAAACGTTTTCTAACTAAAACGAGCTTTATTGCTATTGTATAAAGTTCATATTGAATTACAAGCAGTCACTGTTGTTTAAACAATGTAGGTATGTTCCTAACGTCAAAGAGTCAATTTGCACTTTATTACCTCTGTACAAAGTTCAAATTCAATCATATCTTTCAAAACAGTGTGCATTGGAGCACAGATAAACAAAAAAGAAAAAGAAAACGAAATCGAATAGTTCAATTTGGTCGGTTTCGCGATATTATTTCATTTGTTTTACTTTAAAATGCATCAGTTTTCAAGTCATTACATCAGTCAAACAAAAACAGCGTTACCAAAAGTGTTTTATTATTTTAATTTTTTCATATCCCTATTTTAAATACGGCTTGAAGGATTTGACTCCAAGTCATATCAAATTAAAAAAAAAGTTGAAACAACAACAAACTGTCAATTTCAGTGGGTTTTTTTCTTGGATTTTCGGTTACCTCCTACTCTTATGAGCTAATGAGTTTGCTTTTATCAACTGATACACATAACAAATTCGTACCTATATAGTGTTTTGTGCAGTGTTTATTTACCTATTATCGCTAATTATTGCATGTGACAAAATAATCTATAATATAGATATGCCTCCTATTAGACGAAGCAATTTAGGTAGAAGAACCCGAAATGCTACAAACCAAGCTAATTACCGATCTAATCATGCTGCACAAGAACGTAACGGCCGAAATGAACGTGAAAGAATTCGGATATCACAAACGCGTGAAGCGCGAGCGCGACATTCAACTAATAATCGCGCAAGTTTGAATCGAGCTGCTTTCAGGTACGATGTGTCAATTGACTACAGTAACTACCGATGTGTTGTTATTGGTTCGATGAACTCGGTTTGCTCACATTGTAAGGCATTAAAATATAAAAACGAAGCTAATGGATTGTGTTGCGCAAATGGTAAAGTGAAATTGATACCATTGGAACCACCACCAGAGCCATTGTACTCATTGGTTTCAGGAATAGGAACAGATTCCATACACTTTTTGACAAATATCCAACAATATAACAATTGCTTTCAAATGACTTCATTTGGGTCAACAAATGTAGTACGGGAAAATGTTATGCCAACTTTCAAGGTATGTATTATAGCAGTTAATCATAATTATTTTAGCGAACAATATGTTCTGTCACCTAAGTTAAGATGTGTCACTAATCATAATCATCACTTAGTCATCATATTATTTGGTGATTCATTTTTAGCAACACTTATATTATTTTGAAACACAATATAATTATTTGATGATAGATATTAGTTACAACTAATTAGGAGACAGATATAATTTTTAAGAAAAAATATATATTTAAGTTTGATCATTGACAATCCATAAATTTATAACCCACATTGATTATTTCTTTTATAATATAGTGTTTGGTGCAAAAATAATATATTTTTTTTAATTTACAGATACAAGGCCAAATATATCATAGAGCCGGTTCACTGTTATCAGTGTCAGATGGCAACTACAAATTCCTGCAAATTTATTTTATGGGCAATTCAGCACAAGAAATTAATATGCGTTGTGCACATAACAATTTAGTAAAGAGGTCTATTCTAGAACAAGTACAAACTTTATTTCATGAACACAATCAATTGGTTATATTGTTTAAAACTGCCCTGGATCTGATGCCATCAGATAATCACAAAATTGTAATCAGAGCTGATAAAACACCTGCGGGTCAACATGCAAGACGTTTTAATGCACCAACTATTGATGAAGTTGCCATCGTTGTAGTTGGAGAAAACTTGGAATCCCGTGATATTGTTTTACATCGTCGGAATGATCAATTACAACGTATAAAGGAAACACACCGCTCATATGATGCACTGCAATATCCCATTATATTTTGGCAAGGTGAAGATTGCTATGATTTCTCAATAAAAAAGATAAATCCCATTACAGGTAATTAAAATATTTGTTTAGCTATGGCGATAATATCTTAGTAACTATATTATATATTTTAATTTTATATTTCAATTTCATCAATGTTATTAAAACAAAATCTATTTACAGGTTCTGAAACGAACAAAAAAGTCAGTTCAATGAACTATTATTCATACCGCCTAATGATTCGGGAAAACGAAGACAATCACATATTCAAATGTCGGCGATTATATCACAAATATATTGTTGACATGTATGTTAAAATTGAAACGGAGAGATTAACATTCATCAGGTTGAATCAGACCAAACTCCGATCTGAAGAGTATATTCACCTTCGAGATGCAATTAATACTGATGGAAATGCACAGAATGTTGGTCGGATGACTATTCTTCCAGCAACATACATCGGAAGCCCTCGACATATGCATGAATATGCTCAAGATGCCATGTCGTATGTTCGTCATTATGGTACAGCAGATTTGTTCATCACATTTACATGCAATCCACAATGGATAGAAATCAAGCAGGAGTTATTCCCTGGGCAATCACCCATTGATCGTCATGATATAACAGCAAGAGTCTTTAGACAAAAATTGAAATCTTTAATGGATTTCATCGTAAAACATTATGTGTTTGGTGAGACACGCTGCTGTGGAGTGGCAGAAACGAGGATTGCCACATGCACAAATTTTGATTTGGTTGGTTGATAAGATAAGGCCAAATGAAGTTGATGCAGTGATATCAGCAGAAATCCATATCAGCAGAAGCAGAATAATGTACAAGTAGATCCTGAATTGCAAGAGGTAGTTATTAAAAATATGATACATGGTCCCTGTGGAACTCTTAATCCAAATTCACCATGTATGATAGATGGTAAATGTTCAAAACGATATCCACGGACATTAATCTCGGAAAAAATTACTGGTAATGACGGTTATCCACTGTATCGTCAATGATTGACAGCAGACAATGGAAGATCAACAATTGTCAAATTAAATCAACAAGATATTGAAATAGATAATCGTTGCATTGTCCCATATTTACCCATTTTATCAAAGACCTTCAAAGCACACATCAACGTAGAATCTTGCCATTCAGTAAAATCTATTAAATACATTTGCAAATATGTAGCCAAAGGGAGTGATATGGCTGTGATTGGAGAGAATTCCAATGATGAAGTTACACAATACCAAATGGGCCGCTATGTTAGTAGTAATGAAGCAGTATGGCGAATATTTTCTTTTCCTATTCATGAGAGACACCCTTCTGTTGTTCACTTAGCTATGCATTTAGAAAATGGACAAAGAGTGTATTTTACAGCACAGAATGCAGTACAAAGAGCTGCTCAGCCACCATCTACTACATTAACCAGTTTTTTTGAGACATGCCAAAACGATGATTTTGCACAAACATTGCTATATTCTGAAATGCCAAAATATTATACTTGGAATCATTCCTCAAGGAGATTTATAAGACGAAAACAAGGGAAACAAGTTCAAGGATACCCAGATGTGTATTCCACCGATGCCATTGGTCGAATTTATTCATTACATCCAAGCAATGATGAAAGTTTTTATTTACGACTGCTATTAGTCAATGTATTTGGCCCAACATCATTCCAACATTTACGAACTGTTGATGGTGAATTGTGTGGATCTTACAGGGAAGCCTGTCAGCGTTTTCAATTGCTAGAAAATGACGCTCATTTGGATCAAACTCTCAATGATGCTGTAATATCATCACACGCTCATCAAATACGAACATTGTTTTCTATAATCATATCTACATGGTTTCCATCAAACCTAATTGATTTGTGGATCAAGTACAAAGATAATATGTGCGATGATATTTTGTATCAAATACGAAATAGAATGGGAAATCCAAATATACAAATCAGTGAAGAAATTTACAACGAAGCATTGATTTCAATTGAGGACATGTGCTTGATGAAGTCAAACAAACTATTAATTCAATTAGGCCTGGCCGCGCCCAATCGTCCAATGCATGATGCTTTTAACCAAGAGTTGAATCGAGAAAAAATGTATGATCTCAACACTTTAAAAGAATTAATTCAAACGAATCTTCCACTGTTGAATGAACAACAGAAGTATGTATTTGAAAACCTTATGAAAGTAATAAATGATGAAACTGGAGGGATGTACTTCTTAGATGCACCTGCTGGTACAGGAAATACTTTTTTGATTTCATTAATATTAGCAACGATTCGCTCACAAAATAAAATTGCACTTGCACTCGCTTCGTCGGGAATCGCAGCAACTTTGCTTGAAGGTGGTCGAACAGCTCATTCAGTATTAAAATTGCCATTAAATATGCAAAGCAATGAAACTCCGACCTGCAACATTTCTAAGAACTCTGCAATGGCAAAGGTCTTGCAGCAATGTAAATTAATTATTTGGGATGAATGCACGATGGCACATAAAAAATCTTTGGAGGCTTTAGACAGAACATTAAAAGATAAACGGAGCAATCATAACCAATTTGGTGGTGCAATGATTTTATTAGCAGGAGATTTTCGTCAAACATTGCCAGTGATTCCACGATCAACACCAGCTGATGAACTCAATGCATGTCTAAAGTCCTCCAATTTGTGGAAACATGTCAAAGTACTTCATTTAAGCAAGAATATGCGTGTCGAGTTACAAAATGACCAATCTGGAAACATATTCTCTAAACAACTCATTGACATTGGTAATGGCAAATTTCCTATAGACATGTTGACTGTCTGCATTAACATTCCTCAAAGTTTTTGTCAGTTAACTCGATCAAAAGATGAAATTATTCAGAAGGTGTTTCCAGATGTTTCTCAAAATTACAGAAACCATGATTGGTTGAGCGAACGAGCTATATTGGCTGCACAAAACATAGATGTAAATGAATTAAATTTAAAAATACAAGAACAAATTACAGGCGAATCGAGGATATATAAATCAGTTGATTCGGCTACTAACCAAGATGATGTAGTGAACTATCCACCAGAATTTTTAAACTCGCTGGATTTGCCAGGATTGCTACCCCACAATCTTCAATTAAAGGTTGGATCGGTAGTTATAATGTTGCAAAATATCAACCAACTGCGTCTTTGCAACGGCACACGGTTAACGATAAAAAAATTACTAAACAACGTGATAGAAGCAACTATACTGAAAGGAAAGTATAAAAGAGAAGACGTACTCATACCGCGCATCCCAATGATTCCAAATGATGTGCCAGTTTCCAGTTCGGCTTGCTTTTGCTATGACCATAAACAAGTCCCAGGGGCAATCATTAAGTGTTTGTGGTATTAATCTGGAAAACCCAGGTTTCTCACATAGTCAATTGTATGTTGCCTGTTCCCGTGTTGGAAAACCATCAGATTTGTTTGTCTATGCGCCAGATAATCAAACAAAAAATATCGTATATCACAAAGCACTACAATGAAAATAAAACTGATTTTAGTTAATAATTATGATTCATATGATTAACAATAAAGAGATTACTTATTTTTAAATGCTTATATATGTTTTATTTAATTATATTTCTTATTCACAACGCCCTATTACCAGGGTGACGGTTCTGTTCAGGAGAATTTTTCGCCCCGACTATAAAATATGTAGGAACAAAAAAATTACACATAACAAATCATTTTGACAGGCCATATTTGGCAGTACGAAGTCTGCCGGGTCAGCTAGTATATATATATATATATATATATATATATATATATATATATATATATATATATATATATATATATATATATATATATATATATATATATATATATATATATATATATATATATATATATACATATATATATATATATATATCATATATATTAATATATTTATAAAAATATGAATTTCTGGCCAAAGTGATTTTAATATTAATGTTCTTCTTCGAACATTAGTAAAAAGTGAATGATTCGAAAACTAGCAAGCTGATCATTGACTTAACTGATAAGCAAAAATATGGGATTCACTATAGAAATCTGCAGCAATGCATTCGAAATGGTTTGAAGCTGACTCGCGTGTACAGAATTTTTCAATTCAAACAATCATGCTGGCTGAAGCAATATATAGACTTGTATACACATAATCGCAAGATAAATTCAATTGACAAAAACTTTTTTGAAAATTGTCTCGGATTGGGAAAGTCGAGGTAGGCATTCGAGCGCTCGAAGTTTGATATCGAAGCACAATTTTCACAGTGCAGCTGTATTTACACACAACATAGCAGCTATCCAATAAGACCGAGTTTTACCATGCTATAACAAACCTACATATCTTTTTTTTTGGGAGCGGATGTCAAAAACCTTCAATAGGTATCTTGCGAACTAAACAAGATTATGTGAGATTCTAACTCACTAAAAAACGTCACTCGTGGACCACGGAGGTCCGAGTCAGAACCGCTTTCGCATTACTTCAACTCGGCCGTGCTACTTCCACCCATCAGGTTTCCCATTGGCTTACTTCCGTTCTGTCAGGCTTTCAGGAGTCTATGAGACATCTTTCCTCTTTTTTTAAGCGCAATACCAGCTCCACATATGCTGACACAGCTGACCAGGCGTCTTCTGACTGTAGCATCATCTCCACGATTGACTCCGGCGTCACAGGGCCAATGGCAGAGAAAAGCATGTGTCGCTCTCTTCTGAAGCGGGCGCAATGGAAAAAGGTATGCAAAGCGTCATCACTTTCCTTAGCACAGTATTTACAGAAATCCGTCCTGATTTTCCCCATTCTGTGAAGGTATTTCCTGAGGTAGCCGTGGCCCGATAGGAACTGGAACAGGTAGAAGTTTATTTCACAGTGGTCGCGATTAAGCCAAAGTTTTAAGGCGCAAATTAGCCTAATCGTCCATGCTCCTTTCGAGCTCGTAGCCCAGCGCTCCTCTCAAAGCTCAACCGTTCGCGCTCGTGCTTGAGCAACCAAAATTTATCTTCCCACTTCTGCTCTGTTCAGGAACACTTCCCTGCGTTCGTTCGCCAGTAGATCAATTGGGATTACTCCCGCTATCACTAACACGGCGTTTCCTGAAACTGTTCTGTAGCTGCTTGCAATTCGCAGCGCTCCCCTACGCTGGACGCTCACCATCCTACCTCGATACTTTTCAAACCTTAACGCAGTGGCCCATATCTCCGCGCCATACAGCAGCATTGAATGAGCCACTGTCATAAGGAGCTTACGTTTACTCGGACTAGGACCGCGAACGTTTGCCATGAGTCTCCCAAGCGAGATGACAGACATTAGCGCCCTATCGCATACTTTTCGGATGTGCTCCCCATAAGCCAGCTTCGAGTCCAATATCACTCCAAGATACTTAGCTGATTTCCTGGTCTCAAGTACTTCAGAGCCAACCGTCATGGGTATAATGGTTGGTATTCTTCTCTTGGTCAGCATGACAATCTCAGCTTTCGCGATCGCCAGCTGGAGACCATGGCTTTCCATCCAGGCTTCGACCTTTCTCATTACTTGATTGAGTTTGAGTTGGGCGAGATGAGGATTTCTAGACGTGATGACAGCGGCTACATCATCAGCATAGCCCACCAAGTGCACGTCTTCCGGCATTTCGAGGCGTAAGAGACCATCATACGCAACATTCCATAGGTCTGACCCGAGAATGGATCCTTGTGCTGCCCCAGCTGTAATGGTTTTGCGTATAGTTCCCTGATTCGTTTCATAGATCAAATGGTGATCTTTCAGGTAATCCCGTACCATTGCCAGCAAGTATTCCTCTATTTGGAAATGTCGCTGAAGAGAATGTCTGTCAATCTGTCCATCTCGCCGAGTTAAAGGCGTTACGAACGTCCAGCGTTACCAAAAATACAATGGGTCTAGCCTGATGTCAAGCGGCCTCTGCGCGATCTACTGCGCTAATTATTTCGCAGATGGCACTTATTGTTGAGTGGCCACTGCGAAATCCATGTTGGTTTTTCGAGAGGTCACCTGCTCCTCGTATAGCTGCCTTAAGTCGAGGTTTCAGCAGCCCTGCCAAAAGTTTCCCCGCAGTGTCCAGCAAGCAGAGAGGTCTGTACGCTGATGGTGTGTTAAGATCTTCCTTTCCCTTTGAAATTAGGGCAAGTCGCGCCACTTTCCAGGGTGACGGGAAGACACCCGCTAGTAAACAATCATTGTACATGCGTAGTAATGTTGACGGGTGTCGTTCCACCAATACTTTTAGGACTTCTACTGGAATATTGTCCGGGCCTGGGGCTTTTCGGTTCTTCATTCTGCCACTCGCGCTTCGTAGTTCTTCTTCAGTAAACAAAGGGATATCTTCCTGGCGGACTGTGTGGTTGTTTTCTGCTCTTACATCGTGCGCTGGGAACAGCGAATCAACAATATTCCGCAGGACATCCGTTTCCATGGGTGGGTTGGGACCCATGCGGCCCAGCCTACTCGATACTATTTTGTAACCCTGGCCCCATGGGTCCCGGTCCACTTCTTCGCATAAAGTTTGCCACATTTGCCTTTTCCTCCGTTTTATAGCTATTCCCAGTTCTTTTTTTGCATTTTTGTGGGTGGCGGCAAGTAGCAACGCTTCCGGTCGTCCAATAGACCACTGTGCCTTACGCCTGCATGCTAGAGCTCTTCGTCTTAGTTCCGCTATCTCCTCAGTCCACCAATAAGCGCTCTGTTTGCCAGGTAGTGACTTTCGAAGTGGCATCGACGCATTGCACGCTCGCCGAATTTCGCCCATGGTCGAATTTACAACCGTACCTATTTCCCCAGGGCCCATTGCTACCCCTGCTTGTCCTGCGCTGACTTCGTCAGTAAAGCTGTTGCCTAGTGACTCCAATAGCTTCCTCCTATCCAACTTCGAAATATTCCACCCGAGTATTTTCCGTCTTAAATTCTGAGTGGCCGGGCTTTCCTCCGACAGCCAGAAAGTAATATAGTTGTGGTCACTTCCAGTGTACTCCTCCATCACCCTCCAATCTCTTGTCATTATGCACAACGTCTCCGATACAAGAGTTATATCGGGAATGGACTCACCGAAGCCTGGCCTGCGGTAAGTTGGTGTTGAGTCCCTGTTCACCACGACCATACTCAGCCTGGACACCATTTCCATAATTAATCTCCCTCTTGTGTTTTGAGTCGGCATCCCTCATTCCAATGCTCTCGCATTGAAGTCACCAGCTACTACCAGTTTGCCAGGAAGGTCTCGAAGAGCGTCTTCTAATGCTTCTAATTTTCTACGAAATTCCATTATTGGGTCGTTCGGTGAAAAATAGCAGCTGACAAAGCTGATGCCGCAGTTTTCAATCCAAACAAATCCATCGCCCGAACCTCGCCGATCAACCCGGACTTTCCGAGTGTCTGCAACCCATAAAGCTGCATAGCCCGAAGTGTCTGAATACCATGTCTCTGGATTTCTCCTTCGGTATGGTTCGCTGATCATTGCGATTTGAGCTCTGGATTCTTGCATAAGCTGCGTGAGTAAATCATCCGCAGTGCGGCATCTTTGCAGGTTCCCCTGTAGAACCCTCATCTACGCAGCAACTTCTTCTGTGCATCGAGCGCTTCTCGGAAAGCTTTGCATGTTCCTGATCCCAGAACATGCTTCACTTCTCCTGTTTTACCTTTGTCGTTGCACAGCAGGCAGAATGGCTCCGCCGAGCATACCTTTGCAACGTGTCCCACTTGTCCGACTTAATCGATTTCAAGTGAAAATCGTGTTTTTAAAAAATTACAACTTTATTGATCCGTCGGTGGATACTTATCAACTAACTTAAAATCTATCGCTTACTAACCAGGTAAACTGCGCCCACGTTTTTGTTTACCTTGCAGAACGTGCCCAGGTGTCCATTCGCGGCATGTGTGCTGATCGGCGGATGTTAATAGGTCGATCAGGTTAGGTGGTCAGCATTTTCATTGCGCGTGTTGATGGGCTGATGTTTTATTAGTTATACGGGGAACTGGTGTTAACTTCCGCACTTCCAGCAGTTAGTGCTACAGTCTGGTGCTTTGCAATCTTTTTTGGTATGGTTGTATCCCAGGCTCTTGAAACAGCGCACAACTTCAGGTCGCTTCCTTACCCTAGCGTTAATCCAGCCAATTCTAATTCGTCCAGTATCAACTAGCTTCAAAGCTTTTGCTTCGTCCAGTTCAACGACGGCTTTCCTCTGTTCCCTTGTATTCGGGGGAAATAAGGTCACTTTTACGTTCTGAATCCCCTCTTCTCGAATCGCTGCTATCACTTCCTCTTCTGTCGTAAGACTGTCTAGGTCGAGTATCTCGATTTTGACTTTGGAGACGAGCCTTTTAACCTCTCTGAAACCCCCCACAGCTGCCTGGATTGCATCACCGAATTTCGAGATGTCTTCACACTATGCCAGTGTCACAAGTACCCCACCGTCTGCCATTTTTCTGATTTGGTGGACGTGTGCCCCAACTTTGCTTGGGCTTACCCCTGCCCGAATATGCTGAAGGACTTCTGCATAACTCTTCCCTTGGGTAGGCTTTATTACCATGGCTTCCTTTCTTGTCCTAGGCGATTTCGTTTTTTTCCGCCTCGGTTTTTTCAGGTTAAGCTCTGAATTTGACGCCAAGCTCTTGGTTGAACCAGAATTTGCCACTTTATCTTGTCGGCCGTTACTTTTACGTGACTTTTTCAACACAGTCACCCATGTGTGCTGTTCGGTGGTGCCTACTTCAGTTCGTGCTCGAACGATATTTACTTTGTTAGGACTACCTTCAGGCGTTGTTGCCCTTTTTTGTGCTTTGGCTTGCACAGTGCATAGATTTTCGGTAGTATCCTTTACTCCGTGCTCTCTAGGTTGGGCTCCTTCAATTTGCCTCTGCTCTAGCTCAGCCTTCTTCCAATTTTCTCTGCAAGCTTCTACAACTTCCAGAGCCTCTTCGAGTTCAAGAAGACCGTCTTTCACCTGCCGCGATATATTTTTGTGCACTTGGGATGTAGCTGCTATTTTTTTAACTATATCCCGGCACTTTCACAGCATCTTTTCTTCTTGTGCCCTTTCTTCAGCAATATAGCTTCCCTTTGAAGAAGATCGTGCCGTCGTCGCTGAAGAGGTACCCACTACAACGCAGTGCCTGCGTATGTTTCTCTGGACCAAACACCGTCCCGCACGCGGAGTTTCTTCACCCACTTTATTTGTGGTGGCCGCGCTAACTACCACAGCAGAATTCAGGGCGCTAAATGTTTCAGACTGGCCTTGTTCTGTTCTTGCGGAGTTTTTTCCCACAGGTGGTGTTCTTTGCACCTTTGGTCTACCAATAAAAAGATTTACTTCCTTCGTCACTGGTGTGTTTCCGTCTGCTTCGTTCACTTTATCGTCATTACCATTATGTTTATTGTTGATCATGTCTTATGGGTCCTCTCAGAGCCACTATCTAGGCCCGGATGGACAGTCGCCTTAATGATCCCGTGGTTATCTAATGCAAGCAGAGAGGCCACGCGAGGTTTGCGAGGCGCCCTTATGGGGTCACCTGCGCAGAGCCAGATCAGCGCAAATCAGGAGTGCAACTCAACTGAACCTGTCCCGCCAACTCAACAGCGCGAACTTCGAACGTACTCTGAGGCCTGCCAAGGTTTTAACAGGACGGAGGTGGTATGATATTAACCTGGAGCCGTTGGCACTCGGATGTCACTCCGGTGTTACTAGGTCCAGAATACCATAGCCACCAGCCCAAATGCATGAATTCCAAATCATTAGTCGAGATCTTTGTCCGTGTAAAGTAAGCCAGTTTGTGCCAATGTAGAAACACCATATCTGCATCGCTGCCCTGCTGGCGGCAGTGCCACGACGCATCAATGGTGAGCAAGGGAGCTTGATTACCGCAGCCGTCAAATAATGCTGGAAACATTACCTGGGCCCAGATGCGCAGTTCTTCAGGATCATGAGATCAAGCTTTCATGGCATGGTTTTGGTCCACGGCTGCTTATTCGTATGAACAATTTTTGGCCATCTAGTCGCAGTCACGTACACAGTTAGATGTACCAGTGGTGTCATCTTATATCGCAGCGACCACACAGTTAAACCGCACTTCGCACTTAATAACCCTCCGAAGCCGTCGTACCACTGTGGGCTGCCCCTATCTGCCACCTGGGGACGCGTCCAGTAGCAGACCAGCAAACTGCTCTGGAAACCTACATATCTGGGCTACACTGTATTTGATCTATCAAAGCACGAGATGTACGAATTTCACTTATCAGTAAATGAAGCCCAAGTACAATAAAAAGCTTATTTACACAATTCAAACTGCTGATTTTTATAAAGATATTTTGTCTGATATCGATGGACATTTTGACTCTTCGGAATATGCCGCCGACAATGCTTATAATATTCCTCAGAGGAATGGAAAAGTCTTGGGCATGATGAAAGACGAAAACCATGGGAAGATAATAACAGAATTCATAGGATTAAGATCGAAAATGTATTCATTCAGTATAGAAGACGATAACCCTGTTAAGAAAGCAAAAGGTGTGAAAAAAATAATTATGGATAGTTTAAGTTTAGATAATTATCGAGATTGCTTATTTAGGAAAAAAATATTTAAAGGTATTATCTATATATTTAGATCTAAGCTACATAACTTATACACTGAATGTATCAATAAGGTTGCACTAAGTTATTTAGATGATTAGAGATTTATAAAAGAAGATAGGGTTAGTACTTATGCTTGGAGACATTCTAATATAGTTCTGAATATAGATTAGTGATATTAGCAATAAAAAGAAAAAAAATGAAAAATAAATGTTTGCTTTCATTCTCTTTCTTTCTTTCTTTCGAATAGCAGTGCTGACGGTGGTGTGAACAAGAGATTAAAAGAATTTCAGTATCTAGAACTCTATAAATAGTTTCAGGATGAAGTGAGAGTCCCACCCAATTGACAAACATCTGATTTCCATTCCTATTGAATATTTTTTTTCCGCGAGACAAAACAATCAATGCTCTGCTTTTTTAGTTTGAGCTCATAAGAATCACCTCTAATTTTAGTCTCTACATAATCTTCTAATGGATATGTAGCGGTAACGGTTGTTCAAATTTGACGAATCCTGAAAATCTCGGGTCCCAGTGATCTATAAAGTTTTCTTTTAATATATACTGTATTTTGATATTCGCGTTGTTCTTCAGACATATTACTTTTGAATGAATTTAATGTAGTCACTGTATATTCTTTCGAAGTCACGTTTGGCGTTGTAGAGATAGCAAACCGCAAAATTTATTCTTTATCAGAATCATGTTGACATGAATGCAGCTTATGTGAACGGAAGTATTCAACCGCAAGTGCTTTGGTATTAATATCCATGAGAATTTCACTAATGGGCGAAATAATTGATGTTTTCTATTGTTTTAGGATGTTATGCCGGGTTTCCACCAAAGAGACAAAACAAAAAACACGGACAAAACATGTTTTTCTGAACAAAAACACGAATGTTTTGTAAAAACTGAACAGTTTCGCGAGCATTTTTGTCTCTGAAAACTGTTTTAGTAAACAAAACACCTTTTTTGTCCGTGTTTCTTGTTTTGTCTCTTTGGTGGAAACCCGGCATTAGGAAGTTTGGGAGAACTTTTGTACGGTAAGTTGTTGCAGAAAATATATGATTTAATAAGCATAGAATTGTTGTTGCAATTTTCGTACAAAAGCAACTGTAAGAGTTTTTTGACACAAATTTGTATTCGGCTTTAAGTGAACTCAGACGATCCTAACGATTGAAATTTATTTGTTTGAAAAATGACTTTTAGAGCGCATTTATAAACAGTTTTCGGTTATTTCAGACAACTTTATTGATTATACTATGATTGTTTGGTACTTTGTGAAAAATGTCTTTTAGAACACATTTATAAACTATTTTTTTTACTAATGTCGAAGAACATTAGTATTAAATTCGTTTCGCCGAAAATTCATAATTCTTATATATATATATATATATATATATATATATATATATATATATATATATATATATATATATATATATATATATATATATATATATATATATATATATATATATATATATATATATATATATATATATATATATATATATATATATATATATATATATATATATATATATATATACACAACGCGCCGTCACGCAAGAGCATCTCAACAATGCCTAAAATCAACGATTTAGGGCTCGAATTGCTTCCCCATCCACCTTATTCGCTTGATTTGGCTCTCTCGGACTATTATCTGTTCTCAAACCTCAAAAGATGGCTCATCAATAAAAAATTCAGCTCGCGCCAGGAGATAATCGACACCGCGGAGAAGTATTTTGTAGGCCTTCCGGAAAATTACTTTGCGGACGGGATCAAAAAGTTGGAAAATCGCTGGAATAAGTGTATCGACCTAAAAGGGGACAACATTGAATAAAATTAAAAAAAATAATTTAAAAAACTATTTTTTCATTCCCAAAGAGGTTACTTTTCACCCCACCTAGTATATATACGAGGGGCAAGTAAAAAATAAGGTTCCCACATTTTTTTCAGGTGTAAGGCATTTTTTATTGCAATAAATATGTATACCATCTGAAAGCTTGTATTTCAAACTATTTTTCTACATAGTCGCCAGATCTTTCAACGCATTTTTTCATACGAGTTATCCACTTCTGAAAACCCGCTTCGAAGAACTCCGCCGCTAGGCCGCCGATGTACTTGGTGACCGCTTCCTTCACCTCTTCATCTGTACTGAAGCGTTGTCCACCCAAGTGTTGCTTCAATGTCGGGATTAAGTGGAAGTCGCTGGGAGCAAGATCAGGGCTGTAGGGGGCATGATCAAGCAATTTCCAGCCGAATTTGTCCAGTAGGGCGGTGGTCTGTCGAGAGACACGCGGTCGCGCGTTGTCGTGGTGCAACCTAACGCCCTTGCTCAGTCTTCCTCTCCGGCGATTTTGGATGGCTCTTTTGAGTTTCGTTAGCGTCTCGCAGTACCTGTCCGAATTTATTGTGGTCCCTTTAGGCATAAACTCGGTAAGCAAGACGCCTTTTCGGTCCCAAAACACCGTAGCCATCACTTTTCCTGCGGACAGCGTCTGCTTAAACTTCTTCGGCCTCGGCGACCCGGGATGGCGCCATTGTTTCGAGTCTTCTTTTGTTTCCGGAGTGACGTAGTGACACCACGTTTCATCTCCCGTAATAATGGAGTCCAAGAATTCTTCAGTATTCTCGGCGCATTCTCGAAGAAACCCCTCGGCACACTTGACGCGATTGTCTTTGTGGGTTTCTGAAAGCATATGCGGGACCCACCGCGCACACACCTTGTGATAACCAAGTTTTTCGGTCACAATGTTGTCGATGGTTTTTTCACAAACCTCAGAAACCTGATCAGCCAGCTCCCGAAGCGTTACTCTTCGATCCTCGAGGAGAATGCGCTCAATCTTCGCCACGACTTCGTCGGACACCGATGGCCTCCCGCTCCTTTGCTCGTCGTGAACGTTTGTGCGTCCTTCGGAGAACTCCCTGCACCATTTGCGGACGTGCTGGACGCTGATGCAAGCTTTGCCATAAACTTCTTCCAACTGTCTATGAATTTCAATAGGTGTAAGCTTCTTCGCGTTTAAAAATCGAATCACTGAACGGATTTCAAACCTGGCGGTGACGGCGATTGCGGGCTCCATCGCGGATGGCTGTTAGACTGGCACTAAGCTTCGCAGTGATCTTCCAGGTAGTTGGAATGGAGTGGGGGGGATCAACAATGAAGGCGGTGTTGCCGGATTTCTCCTAGTATCTCGCGCGGCGAGTGTACAGCGTTGGGAACCTTATTTTTTACTTGCCCCTCGTATGTATATATATAAGTTAAGAAAACTCTCGACGTTTTCTTTTAAAAAAATAATTTTATTTATTCAGCTCGAAGCTTGCTTAATTACTAACTACAAATTGTGAGCTTAAACCTAAGGTAACCTCGGATGCTGATGTCGGCAAACGTGACCAGGCTGAGGAATTCTGCTGCGGCGAGAGTTTATTGTCTCCGGTTCGTAGTTTCCAGACAGGTGTCGGGTTGCTTCGGACCGTGTGACCGCAATCCATGTGAATGGAATGTGGGAGCCGGTGATGTTAAGTCCTCCCCTCTTAAATTCTGAGTGTCCTCACTCAGAAAAGTGGAATTTTGTAGATGCTGTTTTCAAGTTTCTTGTTGGGATGAACCGAAATGTTCTCCAAGAGGACATCTTGGGGTGGTCCTGTGTTCAAGGTTAGAGGTAATGTTATGGCGGTGGTTTTACCCGATTTTTGATTTTTTTGTTTTAAGCAGCATATGTAGGTTTTAAGTTTTTCCAAAGCTAGGAAGGTGAGTATCATCATGAGGATTCCGTAAATGGTCCAGGAGTTGTTTTCGTTTTTTGAATTTAGGCCGTCTAGCTGCTTTGTATTATTTAAGTGCAATTCTTTCAACATTTCGAGGGACAGAATTTCTTCTATATCCTGATTGTTGTCTTCTGGTTGTGTTAGGGGTGGTAATATTTGAACGCTGGTAATTTTGGAGGATATGAATTTTTCCTCGTTAATCATGATGCTCGTGTTTTGAAATTTTACCAAATAGCTGCCATATAGTTGTTGGGTTGTGCCGTTGATGTTAATTGTGCCTTTGAAGTTGTTTAAGAAAATTAAGCCTGGCGCTAATTCCTCTAACGATGGAAGGTGGTGACTGTTTGTCCTTACACAACTATTAACCTTATTTCTAAATATTTCTTGTATACATGTAATGTTGCTTATGTCTCTAATGTTTTGTTTCTTACAGATAGAAATTTCGTTAATTGTTTCTCAACGATTTAAAATGCCAAAAGTTGTTTCCTTATATTTTAAGATATTTTGATATTCGATTTTATTTACCAAATTATGTTTGTTTACCGGTTTTATTAAAAATCTATCGAAATTAATTTCAGAAGTTGTTGGTACGTTTATGATATAGAAAATATGAGTCAAATTCTGTGCAATCTTAATATCTGCAAATAATAGTGCATTTTCAACATTATTATATGGTACATGGTTTTTTGAAAGATTTTCTAAAATGTGTGATATTTCTTGTTTGGAAAGAATGTTTGAATTAATAATATTTACTTTAGCTAATTGGATGGCTTGAGCTACATTGACAAGATCTTCCTTCACGATTCTAATTTTGTATTGAGTGCTAAGTGCCAAAGTATTTTCGAAAATGCTATCTCTTTTTATAGTATTTAGAATTTCATTAGTTATATTGGTGATTTTGTTAATTCTGTCGTTTTGACTTTGGTTAATGAGAATTTGCTTGTTATTATTTTCAAGTAAGTCGTTAATCTTTCCTTTCATTAATACATAATCATCGTGATCGGGGTTACCCGCGATCCATTTGATTGCAGAACCAATGAAGTTTAGCGATCTTTTGGTTTTGTGTTGCTCGATGTTGCTAATAATATTTTCAATCTGTTTTATTTCGTGATCAAGGAGGGAATAAAAGGGATTGTTGGGTAAAATGTGTTTTAACAGGATTGATGAAACTTCTTTTGTAAAGTTCTTATATTGGTCTAGCGGTATTATATGGATAAGTTTAAGGTTTCCTGTTTGAATTTTAGCTATTCCAGTTTTTAATGCCAAAAATTGTGTGTTGGTATAATCAATAATTTGGACGCTGGCAGATGCAGCTGCGATGAGGTATCTGGAATAGAGATTAATTTCTTATGTCACTTTTGTGAATAACTCGTCCTGATTCGGTTGTTATTAGAGAGGGTTTGTCTTCTTTTACAATTTCCTTCTTGTACCTGGGTGAAAGTTTAGTACCACTGCGCTTATTGTTTTTTACATAAACGATTTCGCCTACCTCGTAAGTTTTTATTGGTTGCCTAATTTTATTATGATACTGTATGTCTTTTTCTTGTGTCTTTTTCAGTTGTTCGATGTTATCTTTGCGGGATTTTTCTAGTCCTTCCGGGTCAGTAGAAACGATTCTACCGTAGAAGAGTTCAATGGGTTTTTTTCCCGTTGCTGAGTGAATACTGCAGTTGTATTCATATACAGATCTTTCTAGTAGCTCCTCAAATGATCTGTGAGTCCCATCGGTTTTGAGGCATCGCATTATCTCAGTTAAGGTTGAATGAAACTTTTCTACTTGTCCCTTAACCTCGCTTTTATAGGCTGGAGTTCGATAAATTTGGATACCGAGTTGGTCTTGCATCATGAAGGTAATTGATGCTGACGGACATCTTCTATAGCTCGAGATTTTAGCATTTTAGCTTGGGCGAATTTGGAAAATTTGTCTATTGCTGTGAGTACTATGCGTGATTTAGTTAGGTAGATATCTACATGAAGGATGTGACCGGGATATTCTGGGATTGGCGTGTTTCCAAGAATTGGGTTATTTGGGTGTCTATCATATTTATTTTCTTTACAAACGACACACTGTTTTACTATTTTCTTGATTTTAGCGTTCATTTTTGGGAAATAGTATTTTTCTAAAATTTGTTGCATGTTTTCTTTTGCACTTCGATGTGCCCGTTTGTGAATTTTAAGAATGAGTTCGTCTTGTTCGGTTTCGCCACGAACGTTTTCTACTTCTCTTTGAGTGAATCTTATTTTGTAATTACTAAAATAAAGCCCATGAAGTTCTTGAATTATTCCCATTATATCTTCCGTGGTCATTATACCGTTAATGACGTTTGGGTTAAGATACCTTTTCAAAATTCCGATAAGGTTTTCGCGTGTATACTCTGGTTCGAAAAATACATGCTTCCAGTAGTTTGGAAAGGCTCTTTCACATGCATAGTTAGTTGTTTCCCCAATTTTGAAGACGAGTTGCGTTCGAAATGCGTTAATAGGTGTCTCAACTGAAGGAATTAGATTTTGACCTGACGTGTCATCGCTATGAGTTGCGGTTGTTAAAGAGGTTATGTTGCTTCCTTGTGGAGGCCTTGACAGTGCATCGGCTACAATGTTTGCCTTCCCCGGTTTGTACTTCAATTCGTACTGATATTCTTCGAGGATGGCTTTCCATCTCTTCATTTTCGCATTCGTGTTTTTATTGCTAAGCGCGTAAGTTAGGGGTTGGTGGTCGGTAAATATGCGTACCTTTCTAGAGCCATATAAGTAATTGCGTAGTGATTTCAAAGCCCATATTATTGCTAGCATCTCTTTTTCGTTTACCGCGTAATTCTCTTCTTCTGCTCTCAATGTTCTGGACAGGAAAGCGATTGGTCTATCTTCCTGCGACAGGACTGCACCAATGGCGTGTTGGGAAGCGTCTGTTGTAAGGTCGAACGGTTTTTGGAAATCTGGGAAGCGAAGAGTTACATCACGAGAGATTAGGGAATCTTTGATTTTTTGAAAGGCGTTCATCGCATCTTGAGATAATTCGACGCGGATCTTGCTAGACTTCTGCTTAGAAATACGTCCCTCCTCTCCTCTTAGGAGTGATGTTAATGGGTTGGCTAATTTGGCGAAGTCACGAATGAATCTTCGGTAATAGCCAGCCATTCCCAAGAAGGATCTTAGCTCCTTTAGTGTTACAGGAGGGGGTAGGTTTGCAATAGCTTCGACTTTATTCGGATTAGTTCTTATTCCGTCTTCAGAGATGACAAAGCCCAAAAATTCTACGGATTTTCTAAGGAATTCACATTTATCAAGTTGGACTTTGATATTGGCTTTTTCTAATGTTTGGAATACAAGAGCAATGTTGTTTATGTGCTCGTTTTCATCCACACCAAATATGACGATATCATCGATATATACATAACATCTGACGCCGATATGTTCACGTAAGATATCGTCAAGTGCTCTTTGGAATATCGATGGAGCATTTTTCAATCCAAACGGGAGCCTTGTGAATTCGTATTTGCCGTTGTTTACTGAAAAAGCAGTTTTCTCGATATCAGATTCCTTCAGTGGTATCTGGTGGAAGCCGCTTTTCAGATCGATAACAGTGAACAACTTACTTTTGCCGAGATTTGCGAGAACCTCATTAATCTCGGGTATTGGGTATCTGTCAGGTATTGTTACGGAGTTCAGCTTCCTGTAATCTATAACAATCCTGTATTTTTGCTCTCCGGAAGCGTCTAACTTTTTTTTCACGACCCACATTGGAGCATTATACGGTGATCTCGATGGTCGTATAATGCCATCATCTAGCAGTTTTTGGATCTCCATTTCGACCACTGGCTTGAGAGCGTAAGGGTATGGGTAGGATTTAGAGTAAACGGGGCTATTGTCGGATGTGCGTATTTCCGCTTTTACTGTCGTAACATAAGTTAATTTAGAATTGGGTTCTGAAAATAGGCTTTGATGTTGCTTTATTAAGGAGAGTAAGTTAATAGTTTGTTGTTGCGTTAAGTGTGAGGTACGGATATCAATGTTGTTTACAGATTCTGAGAGACGTTGTTTGATTGGAATTCGCATATTATTATTGAGCATAATGAAATTTTCAGCGGTGTATATTACGGCTCCTAGTTCTTTCAAACTGTCGTTCCCTAAAATTCCGTGGAACGATTTGAGTGTGGGTAGTATGACGAATTTAAGACTGGGGGTTGATGGGCCGAACAGATTAATGATGGAATGATGAGTTATCTCCACATTGCCTCCAACTGATTTTGCTGTGAAGGGTTTCTCGTTTGGGTATATGTGGCGGACGCAGGACTGTTGTTTATAATTTTTATTTGAACCTGTATCTATCAGGAATTTGTATACATTGCCGCTCTTCACTACGAATTCAAAATAGGGCAGCGAAGAGCAAGTCATTCTAAAAAATGAATGTCTTGAAATTCGGCATACCCTTGACAAGCTTGGGTTCCCTCTCTGTCAGTGGCTTCGGGTTTTTGTTCTGATTGATCTTGGGCAATTTCTATATTCTGAATCCCAGTTCCTTCGGGAAACCATTGTTCTTCCCAGATGTTGTTGTCGTTAGGCTCCTTATCGTATTCGGGAACACTAGGATCTACTTCATAGCCCTCGGTAAGATTGACGCGTTGTTGCTTTCTAGGGAACTGCTGTTGGACAGGAAGAGGTCTCTTGGCAGCTGGAATCTGCTGAGGTCGATTTTGATAATTTACCATACGGGAGTGTATGGTCTGATCAATATCCATAGGCTCAGGTCGGGCCTGTGGTTTTGGAGGTAGTTGTTGTCTATTGAATTGAGGCCTTGGTGGCTGAGGGTTGTTTAAGAAAGGGAAGTTGGGGCGAAAATTATTGGGGATATAGTTTTGTGGGCAATATGGTTGCACAGGCTGTGGTTGCTGCCTAATTAGATCAGGATAAAATGTGTATCTGGGTGCTGGGACCGGTTTTTGTCTAGGAGGAACGGGTGGAGGTGCTTGTGTCTGAGAACGTCTAAAGTTATTGTTACTTGTATGTGCATGTTGTGACCGGTAATTAACGTTTCCCCATTTCATACACAAATGAAGGGCTTGCGGCAGGTCGGCCGGCTCTCTCATACTAAGAAGCCTCGGTAAATCTCCATTCAAACCTCGTATGAATGTGTCTAATGCCTTGTCCCTGTAAGTCCGAACTAGCAAGCTCATCGATTCGTTACTCAAGTCCATAACGGATATCTTATTTAAGATTATAGACAAGTGATGAAATATTGTCTGGTAAAAACCTTGGATTGTATCATTTCCTTGCACTAAGCAAGTTAACTGATACTCCAGAGTGCCGATGTCACGCTTATCAGCGTAGTGCATCGTCAGGCATTTTGAGATCCTCTCCCAGTCAAGAGGCGTATTAAACGATTCCAGGGCTGGGTCGGCATGCCCTGTAATCTTATTCCGGATCACGTTGAGAATCCCGTAGTAGCGTGGCGTGGCGTGCCCTTCAGAGGCTCGTAAATTCGAAGGATCCTTTCCACGCTCTTTTTCCAGGATCCAAATTCTCCCGCTTGGCCGGAGAATTCGCGAAGGCTCTTCACTACATCGGGGATGCGATCCATGTCCCCAATATTGCCCAAATGGTCTGCGTAAATGCACTGATCGGCCTCTTGGCTCAGATCAAATTGTGGGTTAAGGAATGATTCGATCATCCTAGGGCATTCTCTTGTGAGAAGATTCCTAACGAGTGCTTCGATGGCCTGAACGGTTGCAGCATTTGTGATTTGCGCACTTTGGGCTGGCTGCGCAGCAGATTGTTGAGGTGGAGGCAAGGGATTAGAGTTATCTTGAAGGACTGGAGGTCTAATTAAGTTATTCTCGTTTCGAGACATGATCACGAATTAAAATTTCGATTGAATACTAAAGGCAAATTTTGTGGTATTTTAATAAGACGTTACAAAAAGGGAGGTCGTTGCAAACTAGACAACCAATATCACTTTTGTTTATTAAATTTTGAAACAAAACCGTTTGACATCAATTGTAAATGAATACAAATATCGTAAAATTTTTTGGTTCGCAATTGAAAAGAAAGATTACTTACATGAAAAAGAGGTTCATGTCTACCTCTGATTAAAGCTGGATGCACTTTTTCAAAAACCTTTCTCACTCAACACTATTTTATATCGATTATTATCGATCGATTTTGACACTGAACTAAATTTCCTTAAATTAATACTTTTTCTTTTTCTTCTTATATCACTATTATTTTTTTGCTTCACTTCACAATTATTGGAAATATAACTAAGCGTACACAATTTTCACAATTCTTAAACTAATATCCTCGCTTATTTCGGCCTCAAGGCGGCTGCCGGTGCTTGCCGACTCCTTTTTGCCAGTTGGCTACTAAGGGGCCTCTTTTCCTTGTTGGTCTGCGTTTGGATGGGTTTCAGGACCTGAGCACGGCGTTGGTCGGTAGACTTGCGGTTCCGTACGCAATTATTGGTTTTTCGTTCCTCGCGGGATGTTTCGAATGAATTCGCGTATTCCGTTTCGTGCGCCGACTATGGTCGGTAGACTTTCCGTACTTTTACGCTTTAATCGAATACTAATGTTCTCGCGAATACTTTCGACCGATATCGCGTGTTCCGTTTTCGTACGCCGATTTGTTCAACCCGTTTCAGGTCCCTGCTCGGGCGCCAGTTAAGAAAACTCTCGACGTTTTCTTGTAAAAAAATAATTTTATTTATTCAGCTCGAAGCTTGCTTAATTACTAACTACAAATTGTGAGCTTAAACCTAAGGTAACCTCGGATGCTGATGTCGGCAAACGTGACCAGGCTGAGGAATTCTGCTGCGGCGAGAGTTTATTGTCTCCGGTTCGTAGTTTCCAGACAGGTGTCGGGTTGCTTCGGACCGTGTGACCGCAATCCATGTGAATGGAATGTGGGAGCCGGTGATGTTAAGTTATACAGTGTGTCCCAAATTTATAGGGGCACCCAGTTTTTTAGTCAAATTTTTAATGTTTTTCAACCAAACAAATCTTAATTTGCACAAGCTATTCCTACTTATAATTCACGATTTCTGTCTTTTTTTGGTGAGCCTACGACAATTTGTTCGTTTATTATGCTATTTTTTAAAAAAAAATAGTGTCCCAAGTTTATAGGGGCATTGAAAAAAAACACGATTTTCCATAGAAAATTATTTTTGCTGGTGAAATTCTATGGTGAACTACAAATGATTGTGTCTATACTGTAGTTCCTGTTGAAATTGAACACTTTACCAACAAATTTTACACAAGTATAAAGGAAATACTCCTTTGCACCGTGAAATTTTGAGGCACTGTAAAAAGGTACATATAAAGGTACATATAAAGTCATATAAATACAGGTACATATAAATACAGACACGCTTGTTCAGAAAACTCAGTTGCGTGCTAATCGCCAGCAAAGATTTATACGTGGAGTGTTGTGTGAAAATGGGTAGAGGAAAACAGCTATCGAGAGAAGAAAAGGCATCTATTGATGCATTCAAGACATGCGGCAAGTCTAATAGAGAAATAGGCAGGCTAATCAATCGTTCGAGTAATGCCGTTGATAGTTATTTAAAAAAGAAAATCAAGGAAACTGAAAAGAAAAAACGTGGTCCACCGTCAAAACTTTCGGAACGAGATAAACGTAGAATCATTGCTGCTGCCTCTCAATCAACCAAAGGCTGTAGGCGTATCAGAAATGAATACACGCCTCACGTCTCAAAAAGCACAGTTCATAGAGCTTTGAAAGAATCTCCAAATTTGGTGCGCGAGAAAATGCAGAAAGCCCCGAAGTTAAAAGCTCATCACATGGTGGTTCGCTACAAATTTGCCGAACAGAGGTTGCATTGGACCCATGAATGGTCTAAGGTACATAACTTGCTTATTTTGGAGTTTATACATTCAATCATCTGCAGGTGGAGTAAGATTAAAAATGTGGTTGTTTATACGTATTTCAGATTGTTTGGTCTGACGAAAAAAAGTTTAACTTAGATGGCCCAGATGGCCTTCGGGACTATTGGCAAGATCTGCGAAAAGAGCCACGTTTTTTCTCCAGGCGGAACTTTGGCGGTGGGTCCGTTATGGTGTGGGCGGCCTACAGTGGATTCGAAAAAGTTGGCATAGAAATCATTTCGCATCAAATGAACAGCGAAGACTATCAAACAGTGCTAGAAAAGCATCTGAAGCCCTATTTCCGCCGTTACCGCTCTGCAAAACTAATCTTTCAACAGGACAACGCGTCAATTCACTCCAGTAAATCTACCAAGGAATGGTTTTCAAAAGCGAAAATTCCTGTACTTCAGTGGCCTGCCATTTCCCCGGATCTAAATCCAATAGAGAATGTCTGGGGCATGATGGTCCGTGACGTTTATGACAACGCTCGTCAATATTCATCAGTCACAGAGCTGGAGGAGGGCGTCAAAAAAGCTTGGGAAAACATCAGTATGAGCAGCTTGACAAATCTCAACAATTCCATGCAAAAACGGATGAAAATGTTATTTAAAAACGATGGTAACGTTATTAATTACTGATTTTTTGTTGCGAATCAATGGATTTTACCAATAATAAAAAATTTTCTATCGAAAATCGTGTTTTTTTTCAATGCCCCTATAAACTTCGGACACTATTTTTTTTTAAAAAATGGCATAATAAACGAACAAATTGTCGTAGGCTCACAAAAAAAAGACAGAAATCGTGAATTATAAGTAGGAATAGCTTGTGCAAATTAAGATTTGTTTGGTTGAAAAACATTAAAAATTTGACTAAAAAACTGGGTGCCCCTATGAATTTGGGACACACTATATATATATATATATATATATATATATATATATATATATATATATATATATATATATATATATATATATATATATATATATATATATATATATATATATATATATATATATATATTGTCACGCTCAAAAAGAGATACGCGAAGCGGCGAGAGGAGAACGAGTGGGACGGAGAAGTCAGTCACGAAGAAGCGGCAGATATGAAAGGTTGTGGCTTGTGATTCATGGAAAATAAAGTAAAAGAGTGAATTCATGAAGTGGTTGTTTTCGTTTGGTATTTGAGACGCCTTTTTGACAATCAGAAGTGGGATCTATACAAAATAAAAATGCCGAAAACGGTAGAAATCGCAAGTTTAACGGCTAATGACTTACGTGAACAACTACGCGAACGTCAGCTGCACACGCATGGAAACAAGGCGCAGTTGATAGAACGTTTGTCCGAAGCGGTCGGTGCCGAAAGCATCGAAATCGAGGACAGTGACGATGATCCGGAGAGCTTAGCTGAGGAAGTGCGGGATCTAAGAAATCTGGTGGAGTCGATGGCGAAAACGATGGCACAAGTCACGAATAGACTAGCTGACATGTCGGCAAAACCGGAAAATAAAGATGGCGGACCCGAAAGTGCAAGCACTCAAGATCGAACCGACGATAGTGTACTAGGACACATGGACAGGAGTGGAGAAGCGAGCACCAACACGAATGAACGGAACAAATTTGGCAACGTGTGTGCAACTAACGATCAAGGAGCTAGTAGGGGCGAACGGAAAAATACTGCAGAACTCATACTTGGAAATCGTCCGAGAGAACAACGTGAGCCACGGATGACGTATGATACAGTCGAGCGCCCACGGTTACAATACTCAGTGAGAGACGTAATTGATGTACTGCCTGATTTTGACCCGTCATCAGAGACGTCGTTAACACCATCTCAGTTTGTGAAGCGAGTAAAGTACTTGGCTTACGCGTATGAGTGGGAAGAAAAGGTGTTGATGTGTGCACTAGTTACAAAAATGAAGGGGAACGCCAGAATCTATGTCAACGGACTAGAGACAGCACATATTCGGCTTGATGAGTTTGCAGAGCAACTACTACGAGACTTTCCCACCGACGAAAGTGATGCAGATATTCACTTGAAGATGAGCGCAACTACGAGAAGACAAACTGAGACGGCTGAAGACTTCTTCCATCGCATGGTGGCAATAGGAAGACGAGGGAGTCTGAGTGAAGTTGACATTATCAAGTATTTTCGGTCGGGAGTTGCGCATCCGGCGCTTCAAAATAGCATCGCTAGTATTCAGATCACAACGACAACAGATCTGCTAGCTGCTGTGCGACGCTTTACAGCCAACGCTCGACCAACGATGTCTATGAGAGCCCTGCCAGTGGTCAGGGATGCAGAGAAAGGAGTTTCGGATACTGCTGAACGAGACAGGAACGGGAAAGCAACGAGGTCAATGCCACATCCACCGCAGCATCAAATTATTTGCTTCAATTGTTCCCAGCCAGGTCACGTATCGGCTCAATGCCCGAAACCGCAGCGAAGAAAGAGATGCAACATATGTTCACGTACCTTACACAGAACTGAAGATTGCACTGACCGGGCACGTATTAACAGCATAGCAACTGGATCATCAAAATGTACGAAGTGCGAATTGAAGTTGAAAGGCAAACCACTGTGTGCTATGGTTGACTCGGGAAGTGAAAAGACTTTACTCAAACAATCTATCGCCGCCGAACTAGGGCTTCAAATTGAAAAACCTGCTCAAGTATTCACGGGCTTCGCTGGCGGAAAAGTAAAAAGTCTCGGGAAAGTTAGGACTACAGTGGATATAAACTCAACATCTTTTAAGTGTGATTTTCATGTAGTGAGCGACGATCTATTGACGGATCCAGTTTTGCTAGGCGTTGACCTGATTGGCCGAAATGACATAAGTGTAGAAATCGATGGAGGGGAATTTAGGATCAAATACCGCACACCAAAAGTGGAAATGGATCATTTGCCACAGCTGGATCAAGATAGGATGCGTGAAGTTTTATCGCGATATAGTCGGTGCTTCGCGACAGATTCACCCCAGTTGGGTCGCTGTAAAACCATTGAACTGAACATTGCGCTTAAAAACGAGGTTCCGATATATCAACACCCACGTCGTATTCCATTTGCACAACGTTCAACGGTCAAAGAAAAAGTGGCAGAGCTCCTTGAATATGGAATAATTCGCGAGAGTACATCGGAATACGCGTCGCCCATCGTGATGGTGAAAAAACCGGATGGAAGTGACAGGTTATGCATTGATTATCGTACAATAAACGCGATCACAGTGAAACAACAATTTCCGATGCCAACGGTCGAGGAGCAGCTAGCGCAAGTGTCGGGGTGACGGTATTTTACAACACTAGATCTGATGTCTCGGTACTACCAGATTCCGGTGGCAGAATCATCTCGAAAATACACTGCTTTCGTAACCAATGACGGTCAATACGAGTTCAACTCAATGCCCTTCGGTCTAGTAAACACGCCGGCGGTGTTCTAGAAGATGATGGGATCCATTTTGCGTCGAATGAAAGGGAATATAATTGCCTATGTAGATGAAATTATTATCGCAACCAACACCGTGGAAGAAACGGTCGAAACTCTTGAAGAATTTCTTCATCACCTTCACGAATCAGGACTCACACTACGATTGGACAAGTGTACATTCCTCGCATCAAATATTATGTTTCTGGGGCACACCATTTGTGAGAAGGGTATCTCACCTGGCGATGTCAAGACGGACGTCATTCGAAAATACCCAACACCGACGACTATAACAGACGTGCGTAGGTTTTTGGGCCTCGCTAGCTATTTCAGGCGATTTATCGAGAAGTTCGCAGAACTAGCAGCACCGTTAACAAATTTGTTAAAAACCAAGGACCAAAAGACGTTTCATTGGTCGGAAACCCAACAACAGTCGTTTGACGTTCTCAAACGAGCGCTTACGAGCAAACCAGTTCTGCAATCGTATGACATGGATGCTTATCACGAAGTTCACACAGACGCGAGCAGTGTGAGTATCGCAGGTGTATTGTTGCAGAGCTCTGGAGGGGAAGTGCTGCGACCGGTAGCATATTTCAGTCGCCAGTGCACCGAGCACGAAAAAAACTACCACAGCCATCAACTGGAAGTGCTGGCTGTTGTCGAAACGATTGAGCGATTTCGTATTTATTTGCCGGGGTAATCATTTCACATAGTCACCGACTGTGCAGCTATCAGCGCGACCAAGGCACGTACGCCTCTGGTTCGGCGAATCGCAAGATGGTGGCTGCGGATGCAGGAATATGATTTTTCAATCGCACATCGACCGAATGGAAGAATGCAACACGTTGACGCTTTAAGCAGAGTATCGGTCAACGGGGAGACAGGTATTCCAACTGTTGCAGACAAAGTGCTAAGAATTGAGTTGTCATCACAGGACTGGCTGGCTGCGATGCAGGCACAAGATCCAAAATTAGCGAACATAATGAACGTTTTACGAGGACTTACGACATCTGATCAGGAGAAGCAGATTAAAGTAGACTATGTGCTAAACGATCAACGACTTTTCCAAAAAGAAGGATCGGAATTGAGGTTTGTAGTTCCCAAAGCGATACGTTGGCGGATTTTGCGTACATACCATGACGAAATGGGCCATTTTGGTGAATCCAAGACGCTGCAAAAAGTACGAGACCTATTTTGGTTTCCCAGAATGCGGAAATTGGTACGAGAATTTTACACAACATCGTGCAGACAGCAACGAGTGCCCGGAATTTAAAAGAATGATTGAAGTTAATCAAAAGCGAATCAACTATGGATATTAGATCTACAGCAAAGGAAAAAAGTAGTCTTTTAAACATCTTCTACGCAAACGTTAGAAGCATTCGCAATAAAATTGACGACATCAATATTTATTTATGTTCCAAAAACAACATCGATGTTGTAGTTCTTAATGAAATATGGATATATAGCAACGAACAGGAACTCTACACACCGAGAGGATATACAGGCTATTTTTGCACAAGACAATCGGGCCGTGGAGGAGGCACAGCAATACTTGTGAAGTCATACATTCGCTCAAAGCTTGTCAGAATTTCTGATAAATATAACACTATAGTAGTTGAGCTTGCACTTGATTCAGGAAAAATTAACATCGGCACCTTTTATAAAGCACCAAGTGAAGATGATCATCTCTTTCTCAATCATATCGACGAATTCTACTCAACTATCCAGAAATTAATCACTGTAGCCGATACAAATATTGATATTTTAACATCTTCTGCCATATCCAGCGAATATCTCGATATAATTGCGTCAAGTAATGGAGTTGTATTTAACAAGACAAAGCCAACACGCATCACTTTGACGTCCAAAACACTACTCGATCATGTGATCATCAAACATCCAAACATGAGTGAACGTATGTCTTACAATGATGATGACTGGCCCGGCTTAGACCATAAAGTAATCAATTTATCCATCAAAAATTTCGTCAAAGCCAAAATACGGCCTCAAAAAATTTCGATGAGCAGAACCAATCATAAAGATTTCTTAAGGAACTTCATAGATAGTCTTCGAGGGTCTCCAACTTCCGACTTTGATGGGCTGATAAAGAAGATAACCGAAGCTAAGGCAAAAGCAACAATAACAAAACAAGTTCGTGTACGAGTACAATCTTGGATCACTAAGAATATAATTGATGTTTCAAATCGAAAACGAAGTGCTTACAAAAAACACAAAGCGGATCCAAACTCCACGTCCAAAAAGCAGATCTATTTAGCTATGAAGAAGGAATCGAATCTAGCTATTATGGAGGCCAAAAAACATTTCTACAGGAATAAGTTTGAAGCTTCAGCCGGGAATACCTCCAGATATTGGCAACTAGTAAATGAGCTCTTGTCTAAACAACAAAACAAATCATCAACGTGCATAGAAGAACTGTTGATAAATGGAACATCCATTACAGACCCCGAAGAAGTAGCACAGCAGTTAAACAACTTCTTCGCTACCATTGGAACACTAGTCACCGAGCAACTGCAACTTTCATCACGCTCGAGTTTTTATATTGAGCCTAATATGTTCACTTCAATTCACTTACGTCCCACTGATCCTGTTGAAATATCTGAAATAATCGATAACCTTAAACCAAAGGTTTAACATCGGAGGATATTAAATTGCTGAAAAATCATATTTTGGAGCTTCTAACTACAATAATAAATAAACATCTAGCAGCTGGCACATTCCCCGATTGCCTTAAACTAGCAAAAATTACTCCAATTTTCAAAGGTGGTGATCCAGCAGAGCCATCAAATTATCGACCAATAGCTGTCACAAGTGTCCTAAGTAAAATATTCGAAAGAGCCATTCAAAAACAATTGCTGCAATTTATTAAGACTAACTTAATACTGACACCAGTTCAGTATGGATTTCAAGAAAACAGTAGTACACTAGCAGCAACGTTAGATGCAGTACATTTTATCAACAGTGGATTGGATAGGGGCGAATATGTAGCGGCAATTTTCGTGGATCTGAAAAAAGCCTTTGACACCATTAACCATGACATCCTGCTTCAGAGGCTCGAATTATACGGAATCCATCACAACTTCAAGCTGCTGATAAAGAATTATCTCTTCAACAGGCGTATTATTATAACCAACAATATGCACAAAAGTCAGGAATGCACTATAAACATCGGCGTTCCTCAAGGATCAATCCTTGGGCCATTACTATTTCTACTGTACATTAATAGCGTACAGGACATTTATCTGATGGGAAAAATAGTTTTGTTTGCTGATGGCACACTACTTCTGTATTCCGGTAAAAATGAATCAATTCTTCAGCAAAATATAAATGATGACCTAGGAAAATATTGGAATTGGCTCGAGCAAAGTAAATTAATTATAAACATCCAAAAAACTAAATATTTAATATTCCAACATAAAAACAAGCAGCAAATTAATCCGTCGGTCCAAAGGCCAACTCAATTAGATACTTAGGATTAACTTAAGACGAGAAAATGTCTTGGCTACAACATATCAATAACATCAGATATAAAGTAGCGCCTATGATAGGAATCCTAAAAAAATATGATTTTTTATCCCTCAACATCAAACTTGACATATTCAATGCTTTCATTTTGTCGAACATCTCTTATGGAGCAGTTTTGTGGAAGCAAACATCGAAACAAAATATTGATCTGATCGGAAGACTAATCACTAAGGCTATCAAGACTATATACAAAATGCCAACTTTGGCTCCAAGCTTACATGTGTATCGTGAAACAGGACTACTAAGCATACAACAAATAATGTGTCTTGAACAAGGAAAGCTGATATTCAAGATACTGAACAAAAAACTCAAATGGCCATATGTTGTAAGAAATGTTGGAGAAATAACTCAGACAGCCCCAAGATCGGCGAATAACCTTGCGATTAAAAAAGCTAGGACAGATCGTTTGAGAATGGATCCAGTGCAACAGTCTTTGGCTTATTATAATACCTTACCAGAAGATATAAGAAAATCAGCAAATTTGGTTAAATTTAAGGAAAGTCTAAGATCATTCCTTACACAAAGATAACGAAGACGCCAACCAGAGTTTTTTCTAAACTTTTCTCTGGGCATAAGTCTTGACGACAAGAAATAGGCGATATCATCTGAAGACGATAGTGTATAATGAAGTACTTTCCCTTATACCAATATTTTATAGTCTGGGAAGTACGAAAGTAATTATATTGAGGAGATTCGATGCACACGGACCGTGCATTTTGATTGAGTGATGGAGAGAGTGGAAGGAAGGAGGAAAAAAACAAAAAAAAAAAGAATTCATCCAAGCATGTCCAGAGTGCTGCTGCAATAAACTGCAAAGGGGTAAGCCCGAAGGGGAGTTGCATGCTGAACCGATTGACCCGATCCCATTCCGTACACTGCATGTCGATCATGTGGGACCTTTTCCTCGGAGTCGTAGCGGGAATCAACATGTCATCGTAATTACCGACCCCTTCAGTAAGTACGTTATTTTGAGAGCAGTTCGTGATAGGAAAACACGTCCCGTAATACGAATGATGAATGATTTGTCATCGTTCTTTGGACTACCTGATAGAGTCGTCACAGGCAGGGGGACTGCGTTCACATCGAGAGAGTTTGCTAAATATTGCGAGGAGAATAGAATAAAACATGGAAAGATTTCTGTGCGGACTCCAAGAGCAAACGGACAAGTAGAACGTGCGAACCAAACCGTCTTGCAATTGATACGCACCGACGATAGCCTGGCCCGTGATTGGGATCAGAAATTACACAAACTGCAATTTCACTTGAATAATCAACCAAATTCCACCACTACGTTTAGTCCAAATGAAATCATTTTTGACTTTCAACTCAGGGATGTTGTACAAAATCGTTTGATTCAAGCACTGTCACATGAAGAACGCACATCAACTAAAACCATCGGGGAGAAACGAGAAATCGCATTGACGAATAAAGAGAAGGAAAGGGAGAAATGGAAATTGAGGTATGACCAGAAACACAAGCAGCCGACGGTCTACGAGGAAGGAGATTTGGTTGTTGTTCGAAGCGTTCCCGCAGCGACGGGCACTTCACATAAACTAGAACCAAAATATAAAGGGCCTTACATTATTAGCAAGGCACTTCCGAACAACCGATATCTTGTAGAAGATATGCGGATATCAACGAGGTCCAAACGACAATATTCGTCAGTGCACTCAACTGAAAACATGAAGAGATGGTGCTCACTTTCCCCAGAAGTTGACCCGTTCGACACAGACGAAGACGATGAGCTCGGGACGATCTCACAGCAGGATGGCCGAGTTGTCACCAGTGTTGCCAACTTTTTTCCAGCCGTTGTAGCTAGATTTGAGGGGAAAAATAGCTAAAAATAGCTAAAATGTTCACTTTGTAGCTAAAAAGTGTAGCTAAATTCAACAATAAAAAACTCAAGGTTCTGGAAAACAGTTTTATTAAGCTAATATGTATAATTGATATGGAAAAATATTGGATGTACATTGTATTATGAGTAGTTTATTAATTTAACAGTATAAAAGAGTATAAAAATCGTTGGAGAGCTTATTAAGTTCAACAGAATTCTATCCTATTTTTTATTCATCCTATAAAATGGGTTGAAGAAATAGTAGATATAAAAGGTTTTTGATTGTTATACTCCAAGTATATCATTTTTGCTAAATAACATTCTTCTGATGTTTGGACTATGCTAAAGTGGAGTTTTAGCCATTGTTATTGGTTAATGATCCTTGATACTGATCCCGTTATTGACAACCACCTCGTTTACGAACTCCGTATCATCTTCAGAGGAATTTAGAGAACCAATTATAAATTTCTGCAGGTAAAAACTTTAAGGTTTGGGGAAGAAACGATCCTCAACCTGAACGGACTGACAAGCTCATCTTATTAATATTAAAAAAGGATTTTGACGACTTAATTTTTTAAATACACCGTTATTGACTCCTACCATAACACCTGCTTTGTCTGTCATATTTGTAATATTAAGGATGTAGTTTGCTAAGCACGTGTTTATGGCAGTAATAATACTTTCAACAGCTCCCCTTTCTAGCTCTTTCAAGTAAATTGTAATAAATTTTTGCTAAATATCACTCAAATGTCCGTAGACTCGTCAATTAAAATACTGGAAATACAGTTATCAAAATCTGCCTTCAAATCCGATGTGAAGTATGGAAACAAACTGCCCCCAACTCAGAAAATATAGTCTTTATTTTTCGCTGTGTTGAAAAACTCTACAAAATGAAAAAAAAAACCTAGCTAGCACAATTCTAACGTTTGATTTTACTACTGAGCACAATTTCTAATGTCTTCTAGAGTTTTGTGCGAACACTTTGTCTACGTTTTATTTCAATTTTATGTCTACGCCTGAATTTTTTAACGAACAACGACTTTTCCAAAAAGAAGGATCGGAATTGAGGTTTGTAGTTCCCAAAGCGATACGTTGGCGGATTTTGCGTACATACCATGACGAAATGGGCCATTTTGGTGAATCCAAGACGCTGCAAAAAGTACGAGACCTATTTTGGTTTCCCAGAATGCGGAAATTGGTACGAGAATTTTACACAACATCGTGCAGACAGCTACGAGTGCCAAGAATTTAAAAGAATGATTGAAGTTAATCAAAAGCGAATCAACTATGGATATTAGATCTACAGCAAAGGAAAAAAGTAGTCTTTTAAACATCTTCTACGCAAACGTTAGAAGCATTCGCAATAAAATTGACGACATCAATATTTATTTATGTTCCAAAAACAACATCGATGTTGTAGTTCTTAATGAAATATGGATATATAGCAACGAACAGGAACTCTACACACCGAGAGGATATACAGGCTATTTTTGCACAAGACAATTGGGCCGTGGAGGAGGCACAGCAATACTTGTGAAGTCATACATTCGCTCAAAGCTTGTCAGAATTTCTGATAAATATAACACTATAGTAGTTGAGCTTGTACTTGATTCAGGAAAAATTAACATCGGCACCTTTTATAAAGCACCAAGTGAAGATGACCATCTCTTTCTCAATCATATCGACGAATTCTACTCAACTATCCAGAAATTAATCACTGTAGCCGATACAAATATTGATATTTGAACATCTTCTGCCATATCCAGCGAATATCTCGATATAATTGCGTCAAGTAATGGAGTTGTATTTAACAAGACAAAGCCAACACGCATCACTTTGACGTCCAAAACACTACTCGATCATGTGATCATCAAACATCCAAACATGAGTGAACGTATGTCTTACAATGATGATGACTGGCCCGGCTTAGACCATAAAGTAATCAATTTATCCATCAAAAATTTCGTCAAAGCCAAAATACGGCCTCAAAAAATTTCGATGAGCAGAACCAATCATAAAGATTTCTTAAGGAACTTCATAGATAGTCTTCGAGGGTCTCCAACTTCCGACTTTGATGGGCTGATAAAGAAGATAACCGAAGCTAAGGCAAAAGCAACAATAACAAAACAAGTTCGTGTACGAGTACAATCTTGGATCACTAAGAATATAATTGATGTTTCAAATCGAAAACGAAGTGCTTACAAAAAACACAAAGCGGATCCAAACTCCACGTCCAAAAAGCAGATCTATTTAGCTATGAAGAAGGAATCGAATCGAGCTATTATGGAGGCCAAAAAACATTTCTACAGGAATAAGTTTGAAGCTTCAGCCGGGAATACCTCCAGATATTGGCAACTAGTAAATGAGCTCTTGTCTAAACAACAAAACAAATCATCAACGTACATAGAAGAACTGTTGATAAATGGAACATCCATTACAGACCCCGAAGAAGTAGCACAGCAGTTAAACAACTTCTTCGCTACCATTGGAACACTAGTCACCGAGCAACTGCAACTTTCATCACGCTCGAGTTTTTATATTGAGCCTAATATGTTCACTTCAATTCACTTACGTCCCACTGATCCTGTTGAAATATCTGAAATAATCGATAACCTTAAACCAAAGGTTTAACATCGGAGGATATTAAATTGCTGAAAAATCATATTTTGGAGCTTCTAACTACAATAATAAATAAACATCTAGCAGCTGGCACATTCCCCGATTGCCTTAAACTAGCAAAAATTACTCCAATTTTCAAAGGTGGTGATCCAGCAGAGCCATCAAATTATCGACCAATAGCTGTCACAAGTGTCCTAAGTAAAATATTCGAAAGAGCCATTCAAAAACAATTGCTGCAATTTATTAAGACTAACTTAATACTGACACCAGTTCAGTATGGATTTCAAGAAAACAGTAGTACACTAGCAGCAACGTTAGATGCAGTACATTTTATCAACAGTGGATTGGATAGGGGCGAATATGTAGCGGCAATTTTCGTGGATCTGAAAAAAGCCTTTGACACCATTAACCATGACATCCTGCTTCAGAGGCTCGAATTATACGGAATCCATCACAACTTCAAGCTGCTGATAAAGAATTATCTCTTCAACAGGCGTATTATTACAACCAACAATATGCACAAAAGTCAGGAATGCACTATAAACATCGGCGTTCCTCAAGGATCAATCCTTGGGCCATTACTATTTCTACTGTACATTAATAGCGTACAGGACATTTATCTGATGGGAAAAATAGTTTTGTTTGCTGATGACACACTACTTCTGTATTCCGGTAAAAATGAATCAATTCTTCAGCAAAATATAAATGATGACCTAGGAAAATATTGGAATTGGCTCGAGCAAAGTAAATTAATTATAAACATCCAAAAAACTAAATATTTAATATTCCAACAAAAAAACAAGCAGCAAATTAATCCGTCGGTCCAAAGGCCAACTCAATTAGATACTTAGGATTAACTTAAGACGAGAAAATGTCTTGGCTACAACATATCAATAACATCAGATATAAAGTAGCGCCTATGATAGGAATCCTAAAAAAATATGATTTTTTATCCCTCAACATCAAACTTGACATATTCAATGCTTTCATTTTGTCGAACATCTCTTATGGAGCAGTTTTGTGGAAGCAAACATCGAAACAAAATATTGATCTGATCGGAAGACTAATCACTAAGGCTATCAAGACTATATACAAAATGCCAACTTTGACTCCAAGCTTACATGTGTATCGTGAAACAGGACTACTAAGCATACAACAAATAATGTGTCTTGAACAAGGAAAGCTGATATTCAAGATACTGAACAAAAAACTCAAATGGCCATATGTTGTAAGAAATTTTGGAGAAATAACTCAGACAGCCACAAGATCGGCGAATAACCTTGCGATTAAAAAAGCTAGGACAGATCGTTTGAGAATGGATCCAGTGCAACAGTCTTTGGCTTATTATAATACCTTACCAGAAGATATAAGAAAATCAGCAAATTTGGTTAAATTTAAGGAAAGTCTAAGATCATTCCTTACACAAAGATAACGAAGACGCCAACCAGAGTTTTTTCTAAACTTTTCTCTGGGCATAAGTCTTGACGACAAGAAATAGGCGATATCATCTGAAGACGATAGTGTATAATGAAGTACTTTCCCTTATACCAATATTTTATAGTCTGGGAAGTACGAAAGTAATTATATTGAGGAGATTCGATGCACACGGACCGTGCATTTTGATTGAGTGATGGAGAGAGTGGAAGGAAGGAGGAAAAAAACAAAAAAAAAAAGAATTCATCCAAGCATGTCCAGAGTGCTGCTGCAATAAACTGCAAAGGGGTAAGCCCGAAGGGGAGTTGCATGCTGAACCGATTGACCCGATCCCATTCCGTACACTGCATGTCGATCATGTGGGACCTTTTCCTCGGAGTCGTAGCGGGAATCAACATGTCATCGTAATTACCGACCCCTTCAGTAAGTACGTTATTTTGAGAGCAGTTCGTGATAGGAAAACACGTCCCGTAATACGAATGATGAATGATTTGTCATCGTTCTTTGGACTACCTGATAGAGTCGTCACAGGCAGGGGGACTGCGTTCACATCGAGAGAGTTTGCTAAATATTGCGAGGAGAATAGAATAAAACATGGAAAGATTTCTGTGCGGACTCCAAGAGCAAACGGACAAGTAGAACGTGCGAACCAAACCGTCTTGCAATTGATACGCACCGACGATAGCCTGGCCCGTGATTGGGATCAGAAATTACACAAACTGCAATTTCACTTGAATAATCAACCAAATTCCACCACTACGTTTAGTCCAAATGAAATCATTTTTGACTTTCAACTCAGGGATGTTGTACAAAATCGTGTGATTCAAGCACTGTCACATGAAGAACGCACATCAACTAAAACCATCGGGGAGAAACGAGAAATCGCATTGACGAATAAAGAGAAGGAAAGGGAGAAATGGAAATTGAGGTATGACCAGAAACACAAGCAGCCGACGGTCTACGAGGAAGGAGATTTGGTTGTTGTTCGAAGCGTTCCCGCAGCGACGGGCACTTCACATAAACTAGAACCAAAATATAAAGGGCCTTACATTATTAGCAAGGCACTTCCGAACAACCGATATCTTGTAGAAGATATGCGGATATCAACGAGGTCCAAACGACAATATTCGTCAGTGCACTCAACTGAAAACATGAAGAGATGGTGCTCACTTTCCCCAGAAGTTGACCCGTTCGACACAGACGAAGACGATGAGCTCGGGACGATCTCACAGCAGGATGGCCGAGTTGTCACCAGTGTTGCCAACTTTTTTCCAGCCGTTGTAGCTAGATTTGAGGGGAAAAATAGCTAAAAATAGCTAAAATGTTCACTTTGTAGCTAAAAAGCGTAGCTAAATTCAACAATAAAAAACTCAAGGTTCTGGAAAACAGTTTTATTAAGGGGGCATCTCTAGTCTTTTTGCATAAATTTTCAAGATTTTTTTTCTTGCAGTAAACTTTATTATCACACTACAATTTTTTTTATATTAAAAAAATACATATTGAAGTCTGCAAAAAAATTTTTTTTTTTCATTTTTCATCCAATATGGCCCAGATATGGCTGCCACAACGAAGCTTGCTTTTTTTTTGGCTGACATCATATCTTGACACAGGAAGCTCTGAAATGAAAAATTCGAAAAGCATATTAAAGTATAAGAAAGTGGCTATAGCCCGTACTAAAATCAAGAAGTTTAAGTAAAAAAAAACAAAATGGCGGGCTTTTCTAATTTTCGGCTTATTTTTTGAGGTTATGTTGTTTAAAAAAGTGCTCAAATGTAATCGAATATTCATAATTCTAGTACGGGCTATAACTATATGTGTGACAAATAACCTCTCAAAATTTCAGCCCAATCGGTTTAATAGTTTTTGTTAAATCATGTCAGCCAGGTCAAAAAATGTTATTTCGAGAAAAACGCGTTTAAAATAATTTTTTGAAAAACTGTGTAAAAAATGAAAAAATAAACCTTTTACACTCAATCCGCGATACCAGCTCCATACATAATTCCTTCCTGGTCCTCAAAAAACTCATTTTCCTGCGCCTTAGCCTTTCTAAGCTCGAGTCACCGTTCTTTTGAAGCTTCAATGCTGCGACGATTTCCTTGCTTAATTCTATTTTCGTCCTGTCTCTGCGCAAAATCCACTGCTATGCTGCCAATCGAAATACCCATGGTTTCCATGATTTTTAATAAAGGTAAAAATCCTTCATTGAAGACGCACACAGCACAATAGGTAGCAATTTCAACAATTTTCTTCCCAGAAAACATGTGTTTTGGAGCTATATTCCAAACACAAGCGTTGAAGCTTTCGTTGGTGTTTTGTGTGTGTGCTCCGATGCACCTTTCTAGCAAATCGTCTGTGGTAAGATCTTCATAAATCTTTTTTAATAAAGATTGAATTTCTTCGTCTATTGCTGGAGGGTGCACAAAATTTTTCAACTGGCCGGTAGCTTCAGCAACTCGGTATTTGCACCATGAGTCTGACCCAGCGGGACAATTCATATGTTGAGGCTTATCATCCGTAGAAATCTTGTGGTAAAAAGATGCCCAAATAGCATTTCTCATATCTTCAACAGAATCTGGATTTCGGCGAACAGCTAATTCGTAATATTTTGACAACTCCAGCATGACTTTATTAGTCAATGTAGCCGTTTTAATTTTAGGCTTTTCAGTTTTTTTTGGTTTTTTTGTCGTTTTTTTTCCATCAGCACCTTTTTGTGAACCTTCTAACGCTTTTTGAGCCTTTTTTATCTGTGTCAGTTGTTTTTTAGCATATTTTGCTCTTTTGTAAATTCGCTTTTTAACATGTAAAACACACTCCTTCTTTTTTACGCTCAAAACATCACCATAGGGCTGTATATCTTGTAACGATGAGAAAGTCTTCGAATCGCCATCACCAATATAATATTCATAATAACTATCATGCAAATCTACAGATCTTTGGAACATTTCTTTTATACCATTAACTTCCATGGATCCCGCACTGCCTTCATGATTTGCACTACAATCTGGTTCGTGAGTTTCATACCAGTCTTGATAATCAATAGAATTTTCCTTTCCAGCCCATTGTTCACAAGCTTTGCATATTCTACTTTTCACAATGACATCAAGAACTTTTCCAGAAAATTTTCCAATCAATGTAGCAATCCCGACAAGATAAGAGAAACCCCTTCGAGCCCAAGAGCCGTCACCAGAAACTGTGAGCCGATTTTTTACATTACCGGAAGCCTCATTTTCTCTTTGCTCTTCACTAACTGCTTGTCTAAAAACTAATGTAGCTACTTCTTCTGCTGCTATCCAAATGTGGTTTACTATTGCATAATAAGTAGCTGAAGCATATCCTTTGCTGATATCCATCATTGCACAAAAATTATTTATACCTAGCAAGCCAACACCGAGTAAACGCATCGCAAATACAAAGCGGCGATTTATTTCGTAGGAAGTATGAATTGCTGGACTGCTTGGAATATGAGTTTCTGTTTCACATTTACACGAAACTACTAATTGAAAACCTAATCCTTTTTCGTTACGTTTGGAAAATGTTATATCGCCTTTACAAGTTTTACAAATTAAAATGTCTTGTAGTCTTAGAAAGAGTAAGAAATTCACTATGACGTAATGCAACAATGGATCAACGTTCACTTCGAATGCAGGATTATTTTTCTTAATTTTTTTAGCAAATGCACTAACCACACTTTCATCACGCTCACTCGTAAATCGATTGCCACGAAAAATTTTTTTTTTTTGTCGATCAGCTCTCGAATTGCCGAATTTTGTACTTTTTTTATCCATTTTATGAACTTTTTTTTCCAACTAATATAAATGAATAACTGTTTTTACAATTAAATTAAAAGAAAGCAATACTTTCAGTGCTTCAAAATATCGTTGAAAATACTCGTGAGATATATAAATACAGAAAGAAGCGGGAATGAGCGTACCAAAACCAAGTATATACCTCTCCGATCGCCAGCTGTCTGAATTGCTCCAAAATCACACTTGCGCGCGTACCAAGAATACACGCTATAGAAACATTTTTAGAGCGCGCAAGTTAAAATAAACTATTGTACGATGTTACTATTAGTATACTAAATGCAAAACCGGTGTTTTTGGAAAATTGATTTTTTCATCGATTTAGACTAGAGATGCCCCCTTAAGCTAATATGTATAATTGATATGGAAAAATATTGGATGTACATTGTATTATGAGTAGTTTATTAATTTAACAGTATAAAAGAGTATAAAAATCGTTGGAGAGCTTATTAAGTTCAACAGAATTCTATTCTATTTTTTATTCATCCTATAAAATGGGTTGAAGAAATAGTAGATATAAAAGGTTTTTGATTGTTATACTCCAAGTAAATCATTTTTGCTAAATAACATTCTTCTGATGTTTGGACTATGCTAAAGTGGAGTTTTAGCCATAGTTATTGGTTAATGATCCTTGGTACTGATCCCGTTATTGACAACCACCTCGTTTACGAACTCCGTATCATCTTCAGAGGAATTTAGAGAACCAATTATAAATTTCTGCAGGTAAAAACTTTAAGGTTTGGGGAAGAAACGATCCTCAACCTGAACGGACTGACAAGCTCATCTTATTAATATTAAAAAAGGATTTTGACGACTTAATTTTTTAAATACACCGTTATTGACTCCTACCATAACACCTGCTTCGTCTGTCATATTTGTAATATTTAGGATGTAGTTTGCTAAGCACGTGTTTATGGCAGTAATAATACTTTCAACAGCTCCCCTTTCTAGCTCTTTCAAGTAAATTGTAATAAATTTTTGCTAAATATCACTCAAATGTCCGTAGACTCGTCAATTAAAATACTGGAAATACAGTTATCAAAATCTGCCTTCAAATCCGATGTGAAGTATGGAAACAAACTGCCCCCAACTCAGAAAATATAGTCTTTATTTTTCGCTGTGTTGAAAAACTCTACAAAATGAAAAAAAAAAACCTAGCTAGCACAATTCTTACGTTTGATTTTACTACTGAGCACAATTTCTAATGTCTTCTAGAGTTTTGTGCGAGCACTTTGTCTACGTTTTATTTCAATTTTATGTCTACGCCTGAATTTTTTGGTTCTTGTCTTCAAACTTAGGCAGATAATGTGTATTCTATGTTAAACATATTTCGTTTATCTTAGCTATTTTAGTTTGTTCCTAATGAGTTAAAACTCACGGTTTTCCTTCGCACCGAACAAAAGAAATAAAACTGTTCGTAAAAGATTATTATTGTTCTATGCCTAGAAAGACATAATACATAGTAGTAGTACTATTGTACTACCCAAAGCATTGGCGATTACCTGAGAATTTGAGGAAATTATTTTTAAACACTGAGGGTTTTAAATGTTAATAAACTAGTGTAAGTTAATGCAACCAAAGCAAAAATTTAAATTATCTATAATCTATAAATTTGTAGCTAAATTTGTAGCCAATAGCTAAATGAAAAATTACGTAGCTAAACAGGTTCTTTTTGTAGTTAAATCTAGCTACAAAATAGCTAAATTGGCAACACTGGTTGTCACGCTCAAAAAGAGATACGCGAAGCGGCGAGAGGATAACGAGTGGGACGGAGAAGTCAGTCACGAAGAAGCGGCAGATAAGAAAGGTATTGGCTTGTGATTCATGGAAAATAAAGTAAAAGAGTGAATTCATAAAGTGGTTGTTTTCATTTTGTATTTGAGACGCCTTTTTGACAATATATATATATATATATATATATATATATATATATATATATATATATATATATATATATATATATATATATATATATATATATATATATATATATATATATATGTATATATATATATATATATATATATATATATATATATATATATATATATATATATATATATATATACATATATCAGCAAAATGATTAAGGGAGATAATCTCTGGAGTGGCCAATCCGATTGAGCTGAAATTTTCGTAGAACGCAGATGTATAAAGTAGGTAGGTCCATGACTTAAATTCAGATATCTTAAACTTTTTGGCGGCGGCGAGCGTTTTAGTGAATTTTCAGGTACTCCTATATATCCAAGCAGTGTAAATTTTTGTTAAAGAAAAGTATTGGGAATGAAAACTAATTATGTTTTAAGCTTGTTTATGTTAATGATTTGAAAATTTTGAGCCGTTTGTGGGTGCTAATTGCCCTAAAGTAGGCAAGGATTTTTTTTCAAATTTTGATTTGTCATTACTTCTGACAAAAACATTGAATCATCGTGAAATTTGCAGAGCGTATTGTTGGCTAAAATTAAACACACATGGTTTTTCAAGATAGTGCTAGTAACCCTGTTGCTACAGCAGGCTCCTGAAAAAAAATCCTTCAAATCATTGATCCTCCTCAAAAATTTTTGATTTTTGACAAAAACTTCAAATCAGTGATAAATTTTAACCTTTTTCCATCATGTGAAGTTGAAATTTCTAAAATTCCGATTTGCACAAGAACCGCAACCCATCACCAAATTACCTCTATTTTCAGCACTCGAAAGTTCTGTTCACGAGAACTGACGAGCGAATTATCCGATCATAACGAAATTGACAGAACATGTTGGTATTAGCGGGCAACCCTGTGGTAGTGGTACCATCTTGAAAAATAACTGAGAAAAAAAACAGCTTTTTGGCATATAACTTTCGATTCAGCCATCAAATTTTAACAAAATTGACACAGTAATTGGATGTTACTTTATGTAACATTTGGTGAAAATTTGGTTAAAAAATTAGAATAGGGCCGGCAGCTGTGGTGATTTTCGTCTCCTAAATCTTCCAAATTCGCTCAGCAAAATAAAGGTTTTTCCCCTTTAACTTCCGGTCCAGTGTAGAAATCAAAACGAAGTTCATGCAATAAATGGACCTTAATGTGAAGCAAATTTCATAGGAATTTTGTACAAAAATCATGAAAGGGCTGCCAGCTTTTACTATTATGTGATTAGATTTGCAATTGAGAATGATCCCGCAATGAAACTTAGCAACAAATATTAACGCTTAAAAAATTTGAAAAGTTTTGAGGGTGGTTACCCTAAAATTCTTCTTCCTTCCTGCGCAGTAATTCTATCGAAACGAAATTGACTGGTTGGGTTTAACTTAACGTGAAGCAGATTTGGTATATATTTTGCTCTGCTGCTGACACAGGGTAACCAGCATTAGCCATTTTCGTAAATATTGCACCAACAGATGCTTCAAATTACGAACTCATATGCAAAGCATTTGCGATAAAAATAAGAAACCGATTTTTAAATTTTCTGAGTTTTGAACATTTTTTGGATAGCAGCCTCAAACAACGTTTAAGCGCTGAAACTTTCGATGAAATCCTCCGATGAGAACGAAATTCAAAGGATAAGTTGATTTAAGTATGAGCTTGTTAAGGTAAACTTATTGCTGCCTCGTTGGGAAAGTGTTACCAGCACTGAACATTTTCATCATTTGTGTTATAGTTGAGTTTTGTTGCTTGTGATAAGGAATGGTTGTACAAAAAAGTGTATTACGTCTTCCCACATTTTTTTGTCACTCAAAGACAATTTCTTCGAAAATTAGTTTTCTAGCGGTTTTGATGCGCTAGACTTTTTTATAATTTCAGACAAATCTAGTAGCTAGAATTTTGATTATTTTACCATTTCGAGAGATTTTGATTTGTTTTCGGCGGTTTTAAGTGGTTTAAAATTCCAGATATATATTGACTCAGTTATTGTATTAAGACTCATATACAATCATGTTCTGCCAGGGTTACAAAATCGAAGTAGAAAGTGCGTCGTGGCTGTTCCACTTGCGAACGAATTTGCATAAGCGGAATGCTGCAGTGCCTATCAACCAAAATCTAAAGAGAGTGAAAAGCCGCTTTAGTAACCGGATCGAGGCTCCTGTTTTCGGAAATAAGGATGAGGGTCTTTTGGATGTCGGAGAATTATTGAGTAGGATGAAAGGTCCCTTGATGGAATATCTCTGCAAAACATTAGAGGAGCGCATGGTAAGTAAGATCAACATTGAACTCTTTGCGGAGTTCATCAAAATGGATGCTTATGCCATAGATAATATAGACAGTGAATATTTCATACCGCTGTTGTGAATCTAATAGAGTCCCTATGTTTTTTGATTGCCTTTGCAAATGCCAATCGAAAAATATTTCCTCAATTTCAATTGCCTTTCGATTAGTTTTTCAAATTGAGAAAATATTCTCCAAATAGCGTCTGAAAGTACAAACAGAAATCATCAGGATCCTATATGGAGGTATGAACAACTTGCCCCAACATATCAAACCTCTGAAATGAAAAGGCGTATTCTCCTGGGAAAATTCGAATACCGTGGAGTACCTTACTCTTCAGAACCGGGTACAGTTGAAAATGCCGTTCGAAATGATTTCCTTTGGTTCCACGTATTCTTTCCGTTAGTTGATTATCTTAATAGTATAAAAATTAATACCTGTGTTTTTATTTTCATAATTTTCTTACCCATTTTAAACGGCTTTGCAGTGAATCCAAACGCTGGAGGCTCCATTGTATCGTAAATAATTTCCAAGTGTATTTTCTGTTTGAAACAAAATTTTTTTATAGCATGGATGTTGTTTTTTTTCTGGCGATCTTTTTTCACAAAAGTTCTATACGTATTTTACTATAAAATGTGGTAAAATCACATTTTAAAACGAGCCAAACACAATTTTGTCCCTGCCAACAATAAAACTGCATAACCAGTCATTTACAGTTGCATGCATCAAACACTATATTAATGTACAACATTTAAACTTGGTTTTCAGAATCTCCTTATTATTTTCACACAATATCCATTATTGATTAACTACAAATAAACTCAGTTGATAATTTTGAAATGTCATGAATTATGGCGCGAAATTTTACTGCCATAAACCAGATGATAGTTAGTTTATATGTTGTCCGCTCGGTAGCATTGATAGCAATGACCAGAATCATTGACGTCATAGCTAAAACGATTACGTAGCATGACGACGCGTACTTTTAGAAGGCATTGGCTACATTCTGGTGCATGAGTCAGCACGCGGGTGCTACTATATCCCCCTCTGAGTAATGTCATGACAACAATATATGCAAATAATAAAAATATGTCAAAAAAATATTTTATCTGTCGCGAAATGTTACGCTCTTATGATTCGCTCTCTGGGTCTGGAACGACCCAAATACAGGTTTCAGTGTTTCGGTAGACACGGTGATGTCCTTATCCGTGACACGAACTGTGTAAACTTGATCGCTGATTCGCTCGATGATTCGATACGAACCCGAACATGGTGGCCGTAGACTTTTGTTCATGCCTTCCTGCCGTATGAATACATGAGAACCACTGGCAAGGTCTTTGTGAACGAATATGCTACGCGACTTGCTGGTGTAGCTCTCAATTGCTGCATGTCGTTCCAAAGTTGGTCTACGAAGACGTGCGGTTCAGTGCTGCCAGATAGGCACTGCAGCTTACCCCCAGACAATTTCTATTTATCTCTAAAATTACCCTAAAGCTGGAGTTACAATCAATGCAGCACAATATTGTTGCACAACAAAACAAGTTTGCACACATGAGAACGTATGAGAGTAGTTACAATGATGCAACACAACTTTGCTGCAACGTAAAGTTTGTTCATACCTGGCATGACAGCAAAATTTTTGCAAATATTAAATTCCACCAGTTCCTAGTGTCATATGCAAATGAAATTGAGAATTTGTTTTTTTTTGTCTCGTTTTTGCTTTGCAATATGTTGTTGTGTTTTTTTGCTAAAACACTTTTCGTGGATTCGAAATTCTATACATTCGTGAAATACAACAGTTTTCTTTATTTCCACAACTAATTATAACCACTAAATTGTTTACACTTTACGATCGCACTATTATAATTTCGCGTAACAATTTAACACTTTTTCGTTTTCAATATACATCCGAACAGCGTCTTGGATTCTTGATCTGTCTTCGAAATGACTATGGGAAATTTCCATTATCAAGTGAGATCTGATTCATGATTTGGGTTCTAGAATGTTCCGCTTTTGCTTTCTAGAGAGCTCTATGGGCTATTTAGAGGTCTATTCTGTTGTCATGTGAAATGGGACTGTGTTTTAGGTTCTCGAAGATTCTCAAACTGGCTTCTAGAGAGTTACTCTACGTTTTATCGATTGATTGTTTTCGTTGTTTAAATGTATGTATGAAAAACATGTATGAGATATATGTCGAGTATTTCTCGCCGTTTCTAGCTATTTCTGGCACCAACACAACGTCATAAACTTTGTTCGGCGTGCATGCAACAATATTTGGCAGCTCTTAAGGGATAAAGTACTCACTAATATCACTTTCCGAGACTTTAAAGGATCCATCCCAACGGGAATCGCGGTATTGTATTCTGGGGGAATGTATGAATCAAACAATGCTGGTAATGCCAATGTAATGTGCTAGAAAGCTATTTTCCAGCAATTATACGATATACTCGTATACATGACTTGGAGCATGGGGAATACTGCAAGGGAGGAAGCTCATATGTTATAAGTTCATGATTGGCCAATGAACATCACTCGCAGAAATAAGGGGAAAAGCACTTGCGAGCATACACCGGCTATGGGTATTTACATCGGCTGTGCATCGGCTATGGCTATGGGTATGTGGGTATAAAGCAGAAAGATGAAAATTTCGGAGCATTTCAAATCATCACAGGTAAGTAAAATGTATGAAAAACAAGAGTACGAATTCCCCCTAGTAGCAAAGAGCATGCGCTATTGGAATTTCCAATGAGCGTCACAATCACTCAGCATGCAAAAACCACACATGCAGAGATACGATCATTCGCCGGCCAAAGTTTTAATTCGTATTCACCGTAGATGACGGAAATGCGAGAATACGATGTCATACTTTCCACAAAGCTCTTATACATAAAACTATAAAGCTAAAAGCATAAGTTTTCCCTTGTATAAATTTTCTCAGCCTAGGACATGCAATGTTAAAAACAAAACAACATGCAATAGTCCGGTAATGCTTCCACGCATTATGCCAAATGTTTACCGAATAAATCCGTAAGCATTATTTTCCCCATTGGGATATTATCAAACAACAATATCGTTAATATAGCCAGTGACAGATAACCGTAAATGTTGTGTTGCATTGATTGCAACGAGTTCCACCGGCAAAGCATGGCAGCAAATGTTGTGTTGCATTGATTATAACTCCAGTGTAGGTAGCCATAGTGACGTCTTTTCCGGGGAATTTTTTGACATTCTCAAAAACCAGGTTATTTAAATGTAAATTTTTATGTGTGTACGACTTCCGTCACATGAAGAAAACTTCTTTAAGGTGAGTTGAAACTTTTTCCCGCTCATCCTTTTCTTTTCTTATATCAAAACAAGACAGACATGCCATATTTCGGGATTATTGTTTATTGAAACATCCGTTCCGGAAAAATGCATTATCAAATTTCAGAATGCTCTAAACAAAACCTTGAGTATTTCTTTCCCCTGTTTGTCCCGTGAAGTTTTTAAAACATATTAGGGAATTTAATCCTAGATCTAGGCTAGGGTTGAATTCCCTAATATGGCAGTACTGGTGCCGCTCCACAAGTGTATCGCCGTCAACGAATAGTTCTCCAGGGAGGCGAAGTGTCATACCGTAGACTAGTTCAGCGGGTGAACATGAGAGAAGAAAATTTAGAGGAGCGGGCTACCTCACCCTTCTGGCCCTACATCCAAGTGTTCTTTTCCCCTACAGTTTTTTCTGCTACGAACAGAAATAAGTCCTGGCTTCCTGACTAGCAGGCATCAGCCTACGTTAGCTCGATCAGTTTTTAAATATCACTTATGCACAAGACATTCACTAACACAAAACACAAATGCATCTCCAACAACGTGACGACACGAACTCGCAGTTAAAGACGCGATGATTCACGTCTTGTCAATTCCAGAGAAAGACTGTCCTTGGGAGAAAAACAATCACTGCAGTTCTCTACCTACAACCTTCCACCGCAAGAGACAATACGCCAATGACATCCAAGTGTGTGTAATAGGACGAAAACGCTTTCTTCGATTCTCCCAGGCTTGGGCCTGCTTTTAATGGAGTAGGAGTCAGAGTCGAATTTTATTTTTATTAGCCGAGATACCGTGAGCCACGCGGAAAACGCACCGTACCCTTTGCCTATCGTCGGGATCAAAGGAGGATCAATTTCGGCCGGCTTAACTCACGTGGAGAAAGGAAAAGAAAAGGTGGATTCTATTTCCGGCGCCACTCGCTTTGATTCTTACACGAAATTGACCATAAACCGTCACCTAAAAGCAAGAAATCGTGGACGGCTTCTCTTTCACCCCTTCTACGGTCAAATAATTGAACTTAACACCCGACGCGCAATAATAACATCAGTTTCACAATTTCAAACAAAAATTCTATTCAGAGCGCTTATTTTTATCATTTACTGACGGCGCCGCCTACACAATCTTATTTTGTTGACAAATTCAAACGAAACTAATTATTACAAAAGTACTTACATCTGAGATAACGACCAATCACCTGAAGATATCTGAATCGATTCGTCCCGTCGTGTCTCCTCAGATATGTTCTTCGCTCATTCGGGGAATCCTCCGCGAAATCGCCGCTCGTTCTATTCTTTTCGTTGCACCTTCTGTTTCGTGTTCTCGTAGCTAACACCGTGCGCTTAGCTCGCCACCAATATTGTCACACCTGTCAATCTAATCGAGCCACTTCATTTCCGATCACTCTTACTTGATCTCGTCGATATTCCACACGAAAAAAACGTCTTGTCTCTAGCTCCAATATCTAATATTCCGATATCAAACTGCCCAAGCCTCCTCGATTTTTGTCCAGCACTCGCCCAATATCATGTGAAAAATATAAGAAGAAATTACTTTTCCGCTCTGCCGCTGATGGGGTCTTATAGTTACCACGTTCACTGGCCAAATAGAACGATCCAGCGCCTGTCTGATTCCCATCGCGCCTCGCTTAGAGATTGTAGTTACCGCTTCTCCGGTATCTAAAATTCCGTTGTCGCCACCAATACCATTGAAACATGCAGGCAGGTGCATTAGCCCATTGCACTTGTTGCGCGCGCCTTCGAAAAGTGCATTTTCTCGCAGTTATGGTTGTCGGAGCGCACCCTTTTCATTTTCCGCTTGGTGGCGGTTCGATCGCCTGTTGACGTTTCTCATGTTTACGTTTAACATTGATACGTTCGATGAGCGTTCGATCCAGTAGCCATTAAGCATAATATGCCAATAGAGAGGTGGCATGAAACCTTTCTTCATAATAAACATCGAGTAGCGATCTTTATCCTGTCGAAATGGGAACGTCTCGAGCGGCTGAAGATTATAACCGAATTCCGCTAAAATACACTTACTGTATCCTGTCACCAATGAACAAGACGCATAACCATCATAGACTTCTCCAAGTTTACTATCATTTAGAGTAGCCAAGATATGCTTGTAGACAACTGGACTCTGCTGCTGCGGCAGTTTTAGAATTTGGAGACGAAGCGCAGTCACCAATAGCAAAAATATTTTTATATTTGACGTGCTATATTGTATCCTTATTCACATCGACATAGCCGAGTTCATTGACCAATCTTTTGCAGCGAGAAATCTTATCGGGTGCTGACATTGACGGTACAGCGTGTAACATTGAGTACACTATCTCGAATTTCTCATTTGGGTTTTCGACATTTGCAAACACAGCGACGTTTTCTCTGGGTTTTACTTGAACCAGATTTGTTTTGACGTTGACCTTGATGTCTCGCTCCTTCACAAGTTTCCACAAAGCATCAGCATAGCGTTTCACACCAAATATGTTCGCAATAGGTGTATTGTAAATTACATTCACATTCTTCCTTTTATTATTTCTTCGTAAAAACTGCTTTTTGTGGTGCTCCAGGACACTTAATCGACCCTGTTGGCATTGTGAATATTGCATTTCCCTTGTCCAGGCGTTTCAAAGCCGAATAAGTTTTATTCACATGGTCTGGTGAATAATTTGAGCAGACATTTCCATTTTGGATTGAAAGTGCCTCAACCAGTCCTGGGATCTTCTCATACCGGAGTTGCATGCCCATTGCAATCAACAAAATCTCATAGTTTATCTCTTGGCCTGATGATGTAATGACTGTATTTTTGTCTGGTTGGAGTGCTTTAGCCTCTTCGCGTATCCACTTGGTTTTTTCGGTAGAACATTTTTCATGGGTCGATATGACGCTTCCAACGATTTCATACCACCGCCAATAAGCGTAAACATTGGCTGATAGTAATGTTTCTCGGCTGGGTCTAGAACGATGACATTTCCTTTTCCGAATTTGGAAGAAAGTTTTGCAGCTATTGAACATCCTCCTGTACCACCGCCAACAACTAGAACTTTGCAATGTTCTTTTTGCTGGCTGATGCTCGAAATTGACAAGGACCGAATGCTGAGTTGAAAAACATTTGTCGAAACTTTGAATACTTGGCCGGTGAAACACATGTCGTTAAAGTGAACAGAACTATACTGATTATCAGAATTTTCTCGGCATTGAACTTGTTCGATGACCAAACGCAACTGACTTGTCTCAGAGTTAACTAGTCACAAGGTCGTTCAGTGTTACTCGGCTGAGGATGGTTGTCGACGGCCGCGACGATCATTTTTACTTGGCTCCTTAGCAGCGCTATTGGTTGCTCGCTTCCGGGTCAGGTAATCGCCGATCGTCTAATATGAATCGACGGCGAGGGCTTGGCTTGGCGGGGAGTGCTCGATTTCATCGATAGGGAGACCAAGTTCGTCGTGCAACCGAATACCGCCTCTGAACCAAATCCGCGTCTGTTTTTCTATGCTACTTATGCTAGATTACAGTTTTTATCCCTATTTTTACAAAATTCCCTACTCACTGGCGTTATATTTCCCCCTTCCCCATATAATTACCCGTAATTCTTTTCTGATTCTCTGCCTCCGGAGGCGTCAATTAACGATGCGGTCGCGATTCCCACGGCTGTTTGAATCCCGGTACTCTTCCGACTCTTATGTTAATATATATTTCTTTTTTTTTTTTATTTGGGTTCTCCGCGGCATTCTGAATTCCGGTCTCATTCCGAGTGATTTCTTTCAACGTAACTCTTACATTCATTCATCCACACACTAACTCATTCTAATCAAAGCACCACGGATGTATCCTTATCTCTTCTACTCATCTCTTCTACTGTCACTTAAGGAGAAAATATCTACGTCTGGTGACCACATGGAGAAAGGAAGATAAATCCAAAAGATAAAGAAAAACCTCTACCAAAATCTAAAGGTATGTTACTGCTATTCTTTGACTTACTACTAATAGATATCTGTACTACTAGTCCCCACTCAGCTTATCTATAAATCTACGCTAAACATGAACTAAGCAACTCCATCTTTTATAGTAATTTTTACTGCAAGGTTACCCTTCGCCATATATTTTAACTTATGTTAGCCCATCACCAAACTATGCTACTATTTTTATGTCCAACCCGCCACCACTAACCTAACCCTCTTATATTTTAGTCTTTACACCAAGGAAACTTAATACTAAACCGATTCTACCTAAATCCACCCAGGTTACACCTTCTTAATAACAGATAGCCGAAAATCCCTAAGCTCACTTTCTCCTACGTTAGCTGTCTTCTTCCTTCGGTTCTCCTTCAAAGAACGGCTTAAGGTCTTTCGCGTGCCAATTACCTACCCCCTTTCCCTTCATATCTGACAGTTCGAAAGTTCACGCGGACGTTTTCGCTTTTACGATACAAGGCCCAACGAACGCCGCAGCTAGCTAGTTAACTTTTGTACACGGATGTGTGTTAAAAAAATATAATTAACAAATGAAACAACTATTTTGGGCAATTACTACACGCCTTACGCGATTTTATTAACTTAATAACTTTAAACTTAATAACTTTCTTTCGACGAATTACAATAGCGGATGAATGGAGATCGGCTGGGGACGTATTACGTACGGGATTGTTTTTATCCCTGCATGAAAACTGCTGACCAATCAAATGTCTGCCTGCGCAATGAAATTTTATAATTGTGGAAAATGCAGCGTGAGATTTTTATTGGTTGCGCGTGTAATTGAAATATGCTAATCTGCTGACCAATCATATGTCTGTCTGCGCGATCAAGTTTTATAATTGTGGAAAATGCAACGTGAGATTTTTATTGGCTGCGCGTGTAATTAAATCATGATGATCTGGCTGTGCGTTTTGCATAGCCGTGTGAAATAATTTCTGGAATTTAATGGGATCATCGAACGTAACTTCTCCCCCCCTTACAATGAGAGTTCTCCTAAATTTTTTTTTATATAGTGCTTTATTTCCATATCATGACAGTAAATTACACAATTCAATTTAATACACTACTCCTCCTTTTAAGGTAAGGAACCTTGTATTAGGAGTGAGGAGTAGAAGATAATTTTTCATTTCAAAGTTGTACAATTAAAAAAGAAACGACTTCCAGCTCATTATAAAATAAATACATAAATAATATTTAAAGTTAAAAAACAAAATTATTAAGAAAAAGAAAATACACAAAATATTAGCCACAATAAAATAAAACTCGCACAGCCTTGAAAAAATTGGAACTAATGGAAATAAAAGCAACAATTTAATGGCTAGAACAATATAAAATAAGTTAGAATAGTAGCAATTCAATGAAAACACACCGCTAGCTAAAGCATGGAAGATATTATTATTTCAAGGCCAAGCAAAACCAAAACTATGAATGGTGGGAGAGAAAGCGAATTTATGGTTAACTCCCGTAATATAATTCTTTAAGTTTTGTTTTGAATATTTCTAAATTATTAGCTCTCTTGATGGACCTTGGCAAGCTATTGAAAAGTTTTATTCCCATATATGTATAATGGCTCTGACCTAGTTGCGTCATACGGTTTGGAAGTAACAAGAACTCTTCACTACCACCTCTCGTCCTATTTGTATTGGTTTCGAGTTTACCGGCTGAAAATTCTTTAAATGTTTGTATCACCGTACATAATTGATTGACTTGCTCCACTGTTAAAACATTGATTGTACTAAAGAGTTGTTCACTGCTAAATCGTCTGGGCTTGCGTAAAAAGATTTTGAGTATAGTCTTCTGTATAACTTTCAGTGGGAGTAAAGCATTTTGTGATGCACAGCCCCATACAACAATTCCATATTGAACAATAGAATGTATCAAAGCAAAGTAAAATATTCTTTTTATTTGCTTGCTCCGAAAAGAACGAACCTCGAAGCACATAGGAATAATTTTTCTTAACTTATTTACGACATTTTTAGTATGATGATCCCACCTTAAATGTTGGTATACGATTACGCCCAAATATTTAGTTTTGGTAACTCTCTGCACAGGAGGGCAAAGGCCGCCAGATGCACAGTTCATCGAATGAATGGTTACATTTAGTCCTTCTGGTAGCCCACGTTGAGTAGAAGCAAAAGCTATGTACTGTGTTTTTTTGTATATTTAAGGTAAGGGAATTATTTCTAAGCCACTCATTCAGTAAGCAAAGGCTATATTCCGTATTAACTTTTACCTCATTCCAGTTATTTTCTTCTATCAAAAGCACTGTATCATCAGCAAAAGAAATTAAATGCCCTTTGATATGTTGCGAAAAGATATCATTTACATAGATGAGAAACAGAATAGGGCCTAGTACAGTCCCTTGAGGAATTCCGTATTCGAAGTTTACAACTTTACTTTGCTTTCCCGAAATTTTAACAGATTGCTTACGATGTCGCAAATAGTCTTCAATCCATGTAATCCATTTCAAATCAAAATTATATTTGTAAAGTTTGGCAACAATCATTTTGTGCGGCATGGAATCAAAAGCTTTTGCTAAATCTAGAAATACAGCTAATGGTTTGCGTCCTTTGTCCAAAGCTTCAACAACCAAACCAGTTAATTTTGCCAGCGCATCTTGTGTACTAAAAGTTGGTCTGAAACCAAATTGGTTGTCATTTATGAAATTACGCCTATTTAAAATGACATTAAACGTTTTTTTGCAAGTTTTTCTATAATCTTGCATATGCTAGACAGCAAAGAAATTGGACGGTAGTTATTGACATCTAATTTGCTATTGCCCTTGTGAATTGGTGTTACAATTGCCGTTTTATAAATTTGCGGAAAGACTCCGCAATCAAAACTGAGTGAAGCGAGATGTGCTAGAGGTTTGCTAATAAAAGTTTTAATTTTTTGAGGCATTCTACTGAGATGTTATCGAATCCTGGGCTCGAGTTTCCTTTCATATTTTCAATGATTGAAATGACTTCATCCTCAGAAACAGAATTAATCATTCCTGACGATGCGGAATGAGCTGATTCGCTAGTTGTGATACAATCATTTGAAATTGTAATTTTTTGAGCCATGCTTTTCCCTATGTTACAAAAGTGCTGGTTGAAAGTATTTGCCATTTGTTCTGCATTATCCTTAACTGATAGCAATTATGTGTCCGTTTTTATATTGGATATGTGGCTTAGAGACTTTTTTCGCCCTGTTGCTAAATTTATTGCTTTCCATACTTTCATCCCATCGTTTTCGGAGTTTTGTAAAATTTTTCTAAAATAATTAGCCTTCGTTATATGAATGAGGTGGTTTAATTTGTTTCTATATTTTTTGAAATATAGCTTTAAACTATTGTTATCGGGATTATTTCGCAGTGCTACTCCTAGCTTGTTACGTGTTCTTATGGAATTTATAAGTCCGGCAGTTATCCACGGTTTAAGTTTACGACATTTTTTTTTATTTTCAGGAACGGATGTGCTACTTCTGTCAATAGCGGTGCAGAGGGTGTTGTGAAAAGCTTGAGCAGATTCATCTACGTTACCAGCAAACAAAACTGTGGTCCAAGTTTCCTTGGCTTAAAGGTCTATCAATAGAGGAAAACTGATTTTTGTGGTGATCATTGGCTCGTCAACTGTTGAAGCTTTTTCCCTTGACTTGTATTTCAAAAGTAGAACCGTACTCTTATGATCAGTGATTCCCGTGTCAATCACTGCTGACTCGATGGAACCAAAATTCACAGGTCTTATGTTCGAAAATATGTGATCTAAACAATTATCCCCTCTAGTGCTTTGATTCACATATGAACGAAACCCTAATTCATTTAGCGAGTTTATGTACTCACTTAGTGAAAGATTTAGCAAGTTGATATTAATATCGCCTAGCAAAACAACGTTTTCATGTTTGATTTTGTGTAGCAAGTCAACAAGCTCAATATGGAAAATGTTTTCACAGTGGCTTGGTGATCTATATATGGCTAATATCTTTATGGGAATTTTATTTAATAATGTTATATCCACCGATAATGCTGTTGCCCCAGAAAAATTTAGTTCCTCAAAGTTATTCACGCTATGTAGGTTTTTAACATAAATCACAACGCCACTGTTTTGATTTAATATTTTTTCAGACTTGAAGCCCGTGTAAAACTAATACATCGAATCTGTTTTCAATGTCGGAAAGTGTCAAAATAAGCTCGTTGAAGTTTTTGTTAATGCTCCTAATGTTAGTGTGAAATATACTGAAATGCCCTGTACTATCTAGATCTCCTTGTTTTGCGAAATCATTTAAACCACCGCATGTCCATTCCGTGAATGGTAAACATTCATCTATATAGTTCAGTAGATCATTAGCCATTTACATATATCGCAAGAATATTTAATGCAGTGGATTATCTGAGCTATGCCCTTAAAGAGAGAAAAGAAGGTGGCACGTATAAGATCTAGACAGAATAAAGTTAAGCTGGGTTTTTCTTTGGTTTTGCTTCGATTTAGAATGTGCATTGTGCAATAGAGAGATGTGTGTGTATATAAGAAAATAAGAATAAAAATAATAGATATAAAAATAGAGTATGAGTAGAAGTGAGAATATATGAAAAAAAAAACTCTAGCGCACCTGAACCGCTAGAAAACTAATTTTCGAAGAAATTGTCTTTGAGTGACAAAAAAGTGTGGAAAGACGTAATACACTGTTTTTTTAAATCATATGAAACATTCCTTATCCAAAGCAACAAAACTCAACTATAACACATATAATTCAGTGCTGGCAGCACTTTCCGAACGAAGCAGCAATAAGTTTACCATAACAAGCTCATACTCAAATCAACGTATCCTTTGAATTTCGTTCTCTTCGCAGGATTTCATCGAAGGTTTCAGCGGAATAGAGGTATAAGACTTTAGAGTGGCGGTATCCGTGTAAACGCCTGTAGGTGTGTGTCTCGAGCATTCTTCTCCCCCTCGCCTTCACCTCTTAAGCTTTATGGGGTGCTGTCAAGTACCCAGGAGTCAAAGTCAAATCGCACACACAAACAAACCAAACAATTTTCAAGTGTGCCATTGATTTTGAGATGAAATTAGCTTGAACAAGCTGTGTTTTCAAATCAAATTTAGTGAAGCGAGTGCTGAGAAGTGTAGAAAGTTATTAGAAGTATAAGATACGGTTAAAAGTGGCAGTGACACCTTCAGTTTTTATCAAAACACCGGCAATGAAATGTGAAGTGAAGTTTTGTTCAAAAAATACGGGCTCCTGCCTGCCTGGGTGAACTTTCTACAGGTAAGTACTCACCATTTACCTTATGGTAAAGTCTGTAGTCCAAATTAAGTACATTTGAGTACTTGGCGTGGCTGAAAACCAGTAATTTTAGTGCAATTGTCTGATGCCCATTCAAGTGCTCGTCTGCTGGCCCACGTATCTGACACCTGGGTACCTGACAGTTTCTCTTGGATTCCAAAATGGCGGAAATGCCAATGAAGTAGGCTTAGCTCATTCACAGGGGCAACTGATTTTAGTTTGAAGAATTCAAAAAAATGTCGGTCGACCTAAATAAAATTCGAACAGAAAAAAATCTGCGATTATTAGTAGCGTACATTTACAAGGAAAAAATTATCATGTTTGGAAAAATTTGTGCTGTTTACTATTATAACATATGCTAAAATAAGAAACTTATTAAAATGGTATGATTTCGACTATCATAAATTTAGGTTAATTTTAGAAGAATGAATTCATGTAAATAAAAAGAGCCTAGAAAAATCTGCGTTTTGCCTTAATTCCGCCTAAGCCGGTCCCAAGCCCGGTTAAAAAGGAAGAGGGAGGTAGTAGAAAATTTGGCACCTCATTTGCATACAAAGGTTCAGATTTATCATTGTAAGCAACCGTAATGAAATGATAATAATTTTCTCATTAACCTGCGCACAGTGGTTAAATAGCGTTAATGCAATTAATGAAAATGTTGCAGGATAATAATATATAGTTCTTCAACAATAAGATTCGTTACGTTCTACTTTTTAGAAGCAAATATTTTAATGACTAACTTTTACTTGAGAAGCCAGAGATTTCAATTTATTGAAAAATATTAATACTGAAGAACAATGACCGGCCACAATGTAGAGTGCAGATTACCTTCAAATTTTATGTATACGCATATTGTTCCTTGAATTTTAATATTTTCCTATTTATTCAAATATGCGCACCAAGTAACTGCCCCCAAAACGAGCAACTGATCTACACCCCGAAAGATATTTCGTTGTATTGAAATAATTTGTGGATATGGGTGACCTCGAGACAGAATGCTTCTTTACCACCACTCTTAATGTCTTATACCTCTATGTTCAGCGGTTAAACAATGGAGGTAGTAGACAATGGAGAGGCCTCTCACATTTGAAATGTATTGGAGGGGACGTAACCAAGAGGTAAGGGGTATGCGATGTTTTGTCTGCCTATTGCTGATGTTGTGTTTCCCTCTTGCACATCTATCTCATTTGGAATCATACGTCATATGATCACCACGTGGCAAATATCTTGTCAAGTTGATAGATGGGACGCTTGGCGAAAGTTGCAGGGGTAGATGCAAAGCAGTTGTATCACATGGGCGACTCTACTATTTTATATCTATGGGTTAAACGTTGTTTGAGGCTGCCATCCGAAATATGTTCAAAACTCGAAAAATTTAAAAAAGAATTCCTTATTTTTATTGCAAATGCTTTGCATATGAGAACGTTGTTTGAAGCATCTGTTGGTGTAATATTTACGGAAATGGCTAATGCTGGTTAGCCTGTTTCAACAGCAAAGCATAATACATACCAATTCTGCTTCACATTAAGTTAAACCCAACGAGTAAATTTCGTTTCGATTGAATCACTGCGCTGGAAGTTATACGGGTGAAAAAAATTTTAGGGTTACTATCCTCAAAACTTATCAAATTTTTAAAGCGTTAATATTTGTTGTTAATTTTTATTGCAGGATCATTTCGATTTGGAAATCTAATGACATAATCGCTCAGTAAAGAAATTGAACAAAATTACAAAAATGGTCATAGCTGGCAGCCCCTTCATGATTTTGGTACGAAATTTCTATGACATTTGGTTCACAAGTCCATTTACTGCGTGAATTTCGTTCTGATTTTTACACTGGACCGGAAGTTATAGGGAAAAAAGCTTTATTTTGCTGAGCAAATTTGCAAGATTTAGGAGACAAAAATCACCATAGCTGGCAACTCTACTCTAATTTTTCAGCCAAATTTTCATCAAATGTTACATAAACTAAGATCCAAGTATTGGATGAATCTTGTCAAAATCTGATGGCTGAATCGGAAGTTATAGGCCAAAAACCGGTTTTTTTTCTGGGTGATTTTTCAAGATGGTACCACTGGCACAGGGTTGCCCGCATTTCGAAATCACTTCTATCAGATCTGGTCCTAGCTAATACCAATATGTCTTGTAAATTTCACTATGATCGGATAATCCGGTCGTCAGTTCTCGCGAACAGAACTTTCGAGTGCTGAAAATAGAGGTAATGTGGTGATGAGTTGCCGTTCTTGTGCAAATCGGAATTTTGAAAATTTTAATTTGACATGATGGACAAAGGTTAAAATTTATCAGTGATCTGATTTTTTTGTCAAAAATCAAAAATTTTTCAGGAAGGTCAATGATTTGAAAGTTTTTTATTCAGGAGCCTGCCGTAGCTACAGGGTTACCCGCACTATCTTAAAAATCCACACTTGCTAAATTTTAGTCAACGTTAATACGCTCTGCAAATTTCACGATGATTCATTGTTTTTCTTAGAAGTAATGACAAATCAAAATTTGAAAAAAATCCTTGCCTACTTTTAGGCACCCTGCACCCACACACGGCTCACAATTTCCAATTTTTTATCATAAACAAGTTAAGAACATAATTAATTTTCATTCCCAATACTTTTCTTTAACAAAACTTTACACTGCTTGGATATATAGGAGTACCTCAAAATTCACTAAAACGCTCGCCGCCGCCAAAAGGTTTAGAATATCGGAATTTGAGAAAGTTGTGGACCTACCTACTATATACATCTACGTTCTCCGAAAATTTCAGCTCAATCGAATTGGCCACTCCAGAGATTCTCTCCCTTAATCATTTTGCTGATATATATATATATATATATATATATATATATATATATATATATATATATATATATATATATATATATATATATATATATATATATATATATATATATATATATATATATATATATAAAGAAATATGAATTTTCGGCGAAACGAGTTTAATACTATTGTTCTTCGAACATTAGTAATAAATTACACTTAGCTGTGAGAGAATTAAAGTATAGTTTTAGAAGAAAAAATGAAACGTTTTTGCATAACAGCGGTACTAATAATGAGCTTAAACTAAAAACTCCAGATCGGCTTCTGATTTAATAACTATAATGCGGTCTCCATCAATTTTTCGGCATCGAATTACTCCATCTCGGAACCATACGTATTTGTAGTTCGCTTCCTTAGCCTTAGACTTAGCCATCCCCAATAACTTTCTTAATACTGGAGTTAAATGCGGATTAATGTAGAAAATTTTATCCTCCAGGGCGTTTCTACCTTTATGCTTCGTCAAAAATTGAGCTGCAGCGAATGACGATCCAAATTGAATAACTAACGGAGGAATATTGTCCGCTTTAGAGCGTCGTATGTACGCATTGATGATCGCATCTTCACATATGTTAAAATGTTTTTTGCAGAATTTTTGGGCCATGTAAAGAGTGTCCTTTTGGTGCTCGATCCGCAGTCCAGACAATTCGACCTTATTCAGATTTGCTTCTTGCTCCAGTCTGCCAATTCGCATTTCCAGTTTATTTATTTGCTGGTCTTTCAAAGCGTTTGATAGCTCCAGTGCTTTGATCTTGCTATGTAGCTCTTTGATTTCCTCTGCTATAAACTGAAGTTGCTTCATTGCATCATCTTGTTGCTTAGCCACGAAGTTGTTGCTTTCAATGAGTTTGTCAATTTTACGCAGGAGGTCTTGGTGCTCGGAAGACCGTTCGTTCGAAAGCGAAGCTCCGCTACTTTTAACTGGTGTATCATCAGAGCGCGATAAGTTACGATGTTTCGTGGAACATTTTTTACATTTCCACTGATTAGCCTTATTGTTATCCTTCAGAAAAGAAACATCTGATGAAGTAAGGCCCGCACATTTGAAGTGGATTAGAAAATTGCAATTTGAACATGTAATAGAGTCTTTAACACCTCGCTGGGTAGCTTCGCTACACAATCCACAAATGACCATTTTGTATCCAAAAAGTTTGGTTTATATATCAGCTACTTGAACGAAGATTTAAAGTTTGCTGTCTTTGTTGTTATGATGATCCCGAAAGCTTGCGTCGTTTCCAAATTTGGTTTTCAAAATTGGTTTGAGTATCTGCTAGTTGGACTCAGATTTAAAGTTTCCTGCCTTCGTTGTGATGATGATCCCAAATAGTTTCGTCGTATTAAGCTTTCGTCGTATTTATGGTTCTTAACCGTGAAGCCGTAGTATAAGAACTTTTGCTGTGCTATGAATACGGTATGAACAGTCATCTTTAACAGCCTGGAGTTCAATAGACTCAACAACGGAAACAAAAACCAGAACTGAGTTTAAGAGTTTGAAAGCAATCCAACGGAGCCCGTTGATGAAAAACCTTTCACTTTACACTGTCGAGGTTGAAAATACAAAACGGAGCCCGTTGATGGAAATCCTTTCAATTAACACAGTCGTCGTTGAAAATATAAATGTCACAACCGAATTTGCATTAACAGAAGCTGCGTTTTATTTTCATCCAGAGTGGAGTAGGTATCCTGCATGCATAAAAAAACGATCCAGAGTAGCATGCGAGTTTATTTCATTCCTAATTGGTTGGCAGCACTTAGCTTGTCAGACATTTGTCAGTTCAAAATTCAAAATTCAAATTTCGAAATAACAAATGTCTGACTAGAAAATCATGGGAATTTCTTTTTAAAAAGTAATCGAAGAATATTCCGACTCGTAGGATGAGAATTCAGTTCACAGCATAGATTTTTGAATCATATTCATCCATTTCAATGTTTCCTGGCTGCTAAATTGACAGGGAAATTTTTGGGAATTTATCACTGCAGCCAACTGTTCCAGCTGACACGAATGATTGAAATACGTTCCACACAGTGCACGAGTACGAACTCCACTGAATTCACGAGTGTTTGTACTCTGGATGTTGTTGTTGTTTTGCGTGCAAATTGCTATCCTGCACTACTCCGGATGGATAAAAAAACGCACCTAGAATACTATCAATATCAATTTCGCTAAATTCGCACTGCTTATGGTTTCGCCACTACTGAACACTGTTTATGGTTTCGCTGATGCTATCCAACTGTTCGAATGGATGTTACATTTTTTTTTGTTTTTTGAAATATACTATGGTACCAATTAACAAAGTGAAAATTAATGAACCAATGAGAGTTATGTCTATCGCTATTGATCGATTTTTATGCAGTTTTAATTCTTTAATTTCTTCAATATTGTCAACATTTTGTAGTATGATATCTTCAAATGTAAGTTTCGATGTAAAATTTTGATAGTGTTTTGTTTGGTAGTAAAATCTTTCTTTAAATTTCTGTATTGAATTAGAAAAATAATGTTCTAGAATTTTGATTTGGCAATTATTAAAGTGCGGTAATATATTTTCGTTTAGGTTCAGTTCTCTATCGTCACAATTATGAGTTACGTTAAGATTGTGTGCGTTTTTGATTATAATGGTTTCATCATCTATACTTAAGATCTCCGTATTATTATTTACTAATTTACAATTATTTTTGTAAATGCAATGATTACTAGTAGTTAATTCGTTTAAGTGCTTAAATTTTTCATATGTATACATTTCTTGATTGTATTTCAAAACAATTTCTTGGGTTGATTCGATCTCTTTGAATGATTTATTCGGTATTGGTAAAATTATTTTTAAATTTACTCTTATAAATTCTTTGGGAATCTTTATAGCAAAAATTAGTTCTTCGTTTTCAGATTTCGTAATTCCAACTTTCATGTGTACCAATTTAGTTAAGTCTATATTGTAGGTTTCAATTTCTTCAGTTGTCAATATATTTGAATCCAGAATTCCATGTTTGTTTGAAACCACATTGTTCTGTATTTGTTCTATTTTGTTTTTCAAAAGCTGTACTTTCAAAAATTGATCGAAGTATAAATTATTGTTATTCAAATTACTAGAAATACTGTTTACTTTGTTAAGGATTAATGATCTGTCCTGCTCAATTATGGATTTAAGTTGTGTAAATGTTTCGTTAAAATGTGAATTAATTAGGATTTGTTTATTCAAAGTAGTAATGGAATTATGATTGTTTTGGTCGATAGTTTTCAAATGTTGGTCAATGTCCTGTCTGTCCTTTTCGTTCATCGTGCCAAATAACCATTTTTGAGCGTCACCCACTAAATTAATTAGTCCTCTTTTGTTGCATTTGCTTCTTGGCGTCAGAGTCTTAAGTTTGTTTGTCAAATGTTGTAATTCATTAAGTAGTAGAGTTTTGTGTTCTATGCCTAATTTTTGTATATTAGTAGTAAAGTCTTGAATTAAATTTAAAATTTCCTGCGTGTTGATTACATAAATTATAAGGTTGGTTTTGCTGACTATTTCTGTTTGGTCGAATTGTATATCTGTATATCCCGATTGTTCCGTAATACTGTAGAGATTGAGTTGTCCGTTGGTTCATGTCAATGTCAGTAACAGTACTAATATTGTCGTTAATATCTGTAATTTAAATTTGTAATATGTATGTGAGGAATAAATGTTTGAATGTGCTGTGTTTTACAAAAATAATAATCTCCAGAATCATTTTTTTTCTAAAGTAAGTCATATGTTCTTGTGTGAATGTTATGCTTTGACTTCTTGAGACAAACTCAGCAAACATGCATGCGAAAACACCACAATCGTATCCATTTATTTGTTGTGGAATATCTGAACCACTTTCTTTAACAAATTCTGATGTGTCGAAAGATTGTTCTCTTTTGTCCAATGATTCTTGGTTCAAGTAATCTATCAATAAATTTAAAAGGGATGGGTTTAGCATTCCCATTGAATCATAGTACTTAATTGTTTTATTCACTAAATCGATAATAACCATGCACCAATGCGTTTGGTTAACGTGAACGGGTATAAAGAGGATATCATAGGAAAATATGTCATCTTTTCGAGTCCATCTTTGTACTGAGCTATAGCCTTCTTGCAGAAGTTTTGGAACAAAAAAGGTATTCATAGTATAAGTACGTGGGAGAGTATTGGAATCCTTTTGTTTAATTCGATCAACTATTAAATTTAAGTAGAAGTTTATAATTTTATCATTTAACCACGAATTGTTTGCCAAAGTTTTAATATCTTGTCTCGTTATGTTCAAATGAAATTTGGTTATGAGGACTTCGTCCAATGGAACATCTCCTGATGCTCTCTCGACTGTAAGCTGTTGTTCATTAGTGATAGTATGAAAAGTTTCGGTCCTATTATCGTTTTTATCAAAATTATCGTTGTGAAACTTTGCTTTTCTCTTTATATTTGTAGGATGGACATTTTCTAGTTTAGCTTTTTACTAATGTTCGAAGAACATTAGTGCTTAAATCGCTTCGCTGAAAATTCGTCATATATATATATATATATATATATATATATATATATATATATATATATATATATATATATATATATATATATATATATATATATATATATATATATATATATATATATATATATATATATATATATATATATATATATATATATATATATATATATATATCAGCAAAATGGTTAAGAGAGATAATCTCTGGAGTGGCCGATTCGATTGAACTATAATTTTTGGAAAACATAGATATATATAGCAGGAAGGTCCATAACTTGCTAAAATTCAGATATCTTAAACATTTTGGCGGCGGCGGGCATTTAAGTGAATTTTCAGGTGCTCCTATATTTCCAAGCAGTGTACAGTTTTGTTCAAAAAAAAGTACTACGAATGAAAACTTATTATGTTCTTAGTTTGTTTATGATAAAAAAGTGGAAATTTTGAGCCTTGTGTAGGCGCTGAGTGCCTCAAAGTAGGCAAAGATTTTTTTTCAAAATTCGATTTTTGATAACTTCTAAGAAAAACAATGGATCATCGCGAAATTTTTAAAACGTATTGATATAGACTAGAATTTTATACACATGGACTTTCAAGACTGTGCAGGCATTTCTGTAGCTACAGCAGGCTCCTGAACAAAAATCCTTCAAATCATCGACATTCCTGAAAAATTTTTGATTTTTGAAAATAAATTCATATTATTGATAAATTTTGACTTTTGTCCACCAGGTCAAATCAAATATTCCAAAATTCCGCGGTAAACAAGAACGACAACCCGTGTTGAAATTACCTCTATTTTCAGCACTCAAAACTTCTGTTCACGAGAACTGACGATCGGATAATGCGATGAATATGAAATTTACAGAACATGTTGGAATTTTTTAGGACCAGGTTTGATAGAAGTGATTTTGAAAAACAAGCAACACTGTGGCAGTGGTGCCATTTGGAAAAATCGCTGAGAAAAAAAATGATTTTTGGCCTAGAGCTTCCGATTTACCCCCAGATTTTCACGAAATTCACGCAGTAGATGAACCTTACTCTAAGATAGATTTCATAGAAATTTGGTTAAAAAATTACTATAGGGACGCCAGCTACGGCAATTTTTGTTTCCTAAATATTATAAATTTGCTCAGAAAAATAAAGATTTTTTCCCTGTAACTTCCGATGCAGTGACGAAATCAAAACTAAATTCATGTGAGAAGCATATCTTGTTGCGATTGAAATTCTGTAGGAATTTTGTTGAAAAACCGTGAAAGGGTTGCCAGCTATGATGAATTTCGTAATTTATTTACATTGCTTTATCGAACGATGTTGTCATAAAACTTCCAAATGGGAATGATCCTGCAATGACAATTAACAACAAATATTTACGTTTCAAAAATTTAAAAAGTTTGGACGATGGTAACCCTAAAATTTAATTCACTCATATAACTTACAGCGCAGCCATTCAATCGAAACGAAATTCATAGGCTGGGTTTAACACAACGTGAAGCAGCTATGGTGCTAGCACATGATTGCCAGCACCGGACAATTTCGTAATTATCGCATCAACAGATGCTTCCATTTTCTATTCATAAGCAAACCATTTGCAATAAAATAAGCAACCGATATTTAAATGTTCCGAGTTAAGGAAATTTTATGGTTTGTTACTTGAATCTATAACCAAGTTTATTAGCTTATTCATCTGCACCATCCCCCTTCTATGGTAAGCATAATTTATGACAAATGACTTCGATTATATAAAAGCACTAAAAGATTATATAAAAGCGAAGCATCTAAGTTATATATCTATATGCTTTTAGAATCGTCAAAAATTGGTGCAACTGCACCAAGCTGTTTATATAATGTTATTTTATTTGAATAAAGCTCTTTGCCCTGTAGCTTCCAGTACAGTCGTGGTATCATAACGAAATTCATATGGGAAATTTAAATTATTGTAGACAATATTCAGTAGAAATCTAGTTTGAAAAACAATGATAGGGTTGCCAGCTATGATTGTTTTTGTACTTTTTGACATAGCTTTAGTAAGCGATTTTATCATAAAGTTTTCAAATCGCAGTGGTCTTGTAGTGAAAATACACACCAAATACTAAGATCTAGAAAGTTTGAAAGCTCTGGCGAATGGTAACTCTAAATTTCTTTGTATCCCTATTACTTCCAATGCAGTAATCGGATCAATACGAAATTCGCAGAGCAGGTTGACTTCAACGTAAGGTAGATAGCTTCAGTGCTAGCAAAAGACTGCTAGCACGAGGTGTTTTTGTTATTTTCGTACCTTAAGTATTCACATCGCGAATATACAATATATAACAATATATATGGCATTACATACAATATATAATATAAGACAATAACAACAATATAACAACAATACACTCAAAATCTGCACAAATCCTCTACTGTTCTTCGAACATTTCAGCCAGCTATGATGAATATCGTAATTTATTTACATTGCTTTATCGAGCGGTGTTGTCATAAAATTTCCAAATGGGAATGATCCTGCAATGACAATTAACAACAAATATTTACGTTTCAAAAATTTAAAAAGTTTGGACGATGGTAACCCTAAAATTTAATTCACTCCTATAACTTACAGCGCAGCCATTCAATCGAAACGAAATTCATAGGGTGGGTTTAACACAACGTGAAGCAGCTATGGTGCTAGCACATGATTGCCAGCACCGGACAATTTCGTAAATATCGCACCAACAGATGCTTCCATTTTCTATTCATAAGCAAACCATTTGCAATAAAATAAGCAACCGATATTTAAATGTTCAGAGTTAAGGAAATTTTATTGTTTGTTACTTGAATCTATAACAAAGTTTATTAGCTTATTCATCTGCATCATCCCCCTTCTATGGTAAGCATAATTTATGACAAACGACTTCGATTATATAAAAGCACTAAAAGATTATATAAAAGCGAAGCATCTAAGTTATATATCTATATGCTTTTAGAATCGTCAAAAATTGGTCCAACTGCACCAAATTGTTTATATAATGTTATTTTATTTTAATAAAGCTCTTTGCCCTAACATTAGTATTTCAACATTAGTATTTCATTAGTATTTCTAGCAGTTCTGATGCGCTAGGGTTTCTTATAATTAGGTTGCTTTTTTGGCCTGACCGCTTTGTAGTTTTTAACGAATCCTGTTGTTCTTGTTTCAATATAATCTTCACATTTTTTGTTAAATCTCATAATATATTTTTCTTTCGCTTGCAGAATATTTTTTCTAATTTTCTCTAAATCTACTTTATATGTCTGAACTTCGAATGGTGTGCATTGGATAGTCGAATGAAATCGTTCGTTATAGTTTCTAACAGCTTGTTGTAGAATTCGTCGAGGTGAAAATTTAGTCTTATTGTAAGTTAGTACTCTGAATTTTTCAGCAATGGAATAATGTAGTCTCTCAATATCGGCAATGCCCGAATGGCTTTGAGGTTTCGTAAAATGTAGAGTTACCCCTTCATTTTGTAAGAAGTCTTTTATTAAAACTCCGTTAAACTCATTCCCAGCTACTATTTTGTTCGGCTTTCCAATTTTCGCAAAATGATCTTCTAGTTTTTCTATTACATTTGCACTATTTCTATTTGGTAGATAATATACTGCTCCAAATTTAGAAAATGTATCTATTCTGGTGGGAAAACTAACTTTTATTATTTGATAAACGTCGATGTGAATTATTTGATTAATGTCGTCTGCTGTTGCTGTGAAATTGAATTTTGGTTTTATCGGATTTCGGTCATACTTAACCCCTTGGCATATGTCGCACTGATTAATAACTTGTTGAATCATCTCTAATAGATTAGGATAATATATTTTGTTTCTAATGGCATTGAATGTTTCTAATATTCCGGAATGTATACTTTCGCGAACGTGATATAGCGAAGTTTGTTTGACTATTTCCACTTCGGTTTCTTTGTCCTTTGCTCTGAAAGAACACCTAATGAACTTCACTTGTGGATCATTAGAGTACATGGCTCTTAGTTTTTATTGTACAATGTTTTATTTACTGTCCTCCAGTTCGGAGTATATTCCTATCATTCCTTTTTTATGTAACGTTTAAATATGTCTTCTAGGCTGTTAAAGTCATATTCTGCGATATATATGATTCTTTTCTTGTGTATACTTTCGAATTCCTTAGTTTTATTATTTGATAGAATTATTTGGGTACGATATTTATTAACTACTTCCTCCTTGATCGGGATGTGATCTAATAATTCTTCTTCAGCCGAATGTATAGTTGCCATGGTACTATTTTCGTCATTTTCTATGTAACACAGCATTCCCAAGTGTGAGAAAGAGTTTGTTGTAGAACCACCGTTTTTATTTGATTTTCCTTCATCCTTGTCATGTTTTAATCGACTTAGATAATCAGCTACTTTATTTTCGTGTCCTTTTAAATACTATATTTCAAACTGATATTCACTTAATTTCAACAACCACCTTTGGTGTCTGGGTGACATGTCTTTTCCGCGGTACTTAGCGTCAGGGGTTTTCTCATGCATTTTTCTTGGGGGGTGTGTTCAGAATTTAAGGAGGGGTGTCTCTTTGGAACAAAAAACACAAAGGTCCCTTTGTGTAGGAAAATTGTCCGTGTTAGGGGGGGGGGGGGTGTATGTACTTTCCAGGGGGGGTATTAGGGGGGTGTTAGGGGGGTGTAGGAAAATCTCTGCTTAGCGTGCAAATATTTGATAGGCTGGTGATCGGTAAATATTTTGAATTTATTGCCGTATAAGTACGGTCGGAAATAATTAACAAAATGCACGATTACTAGGAATTCCTTATCGGTTGCAGAATAGTTTCGTTCATGACGATTCAGAGTACGAGATGCAAAACATACAGGTTGGCCTTCTTGAGACAGTACGGCTCCTATAGCATAGTTTGATGCATCTGTTGTGAGTTGGAACGGTTTACTAAAGTCTGCTATTTTCAATATTGGAGATGAAGTGATCAATTTTTCAAATGATTCTATATAATTGGGATCTTTTGTATAAATTTTGGTATTTTTCTGAAGGTACTTTGTCATGGGTTGTGCTACTTTAGCGTAGTTTCTTATAAATTTACGATAGTACCCGGTTAGGCCTAAAAAACTTTTAATTTCTTTTTCAGTGGTCGGTAATTTCACTTTTTCAATCACGCTAATTTTCTCTGGGTTGGGTTTTCAGCCGTCCTTGTTAATAATATGCCCTAAAAACGCGGTTTCTTTGTTCATAAAGTTACATTTATCAATTTGAATTTCGAGTCGATTTGCTTCTAATGCTTTGAAAATATCGTTGATTGCTTTTATATGCTCTTGTAACGAGGTGCTGCAAACGAGAATATCATCGAGGTATACTACACAGGTTTTATTGATATACTCTCGCAGCATCTCATTCATTAGCCTCTGAAACGTGGCAAGGGCATTATTTAAGCCAAAAGGCATACGGATAAACTCGTATAAACCATGTGGAGTCACAAAAGCCGTTTAATGCCTATCTTTTTCTTGGACCAAAATCTGATGGTAGCCTTTTGCAAGGTTTAGAGTCGAAAAATATTGTGCTCGACCTAGAGTCGAAAAATATTGTCTAAGATAGAATCGATATTAGGAAGAGGAAATTTGTTGTCTATAGTCACTTCATTAAGTCTTCTGTAGTCAACAACTAGTCTGAATTTAGTTACACCTGAATTATCACGCTTTTTAGGTACTACAATTAAAGGGCTAGAGTATTTAGAATAGCTTTTTTGTATGATGCCTTGTTCTTCCATTTCTTTAATCTGCCTATGGACCTCTGCTTCGTGTGTTGGCGGATATCTATATAGTTTTGAATTTATCTGATTTTCTGTTGTGGTAGTAATTTCGTGCAGAATTTTGTGAGTACTAGTCAAAATGTCCCCTTCTTTATGAAGAATTTTTTCAAACCGTTTTATTAATCTAGTGATTTCGCTATATTCTTCTGCGTTGAGATGATCTAATTTAAGACGATTGAGATAGTTGCTATTGATTCTTTCTAGGGTATTAATTTGATCTGATGGATAGGGTTGATTGATGAAATGGATAACTTGACCATTTAGTTTAATGAAATTTTCTTCCAAATTTATCAAAGTTTCGAGATTGTTAAGTAAATCTATGCCAAAAATGAATTGATATTTTCTATTGACAAGGTTTTTTACTTTCCATCTCACTATGCCACCGGGGCGTGATTTTATTTCATCTGGTGCTGGTGTGTTGATTTCATAATTTATTGCATCTTTACCAGTGATAGTAATGAAATATAGGGGTTCTATTTTAATTCTTTTAAAGTTTTTTAGTTTGTCGTCGGCTATACTGAAAGAAGATCCAGTATCAATAAGAGCGATATATTTGATTTTGTCAATCAATCGTAATCGAGATTATTGGTAAGTGATCCGAGGCTAATTGTGAAAAAACGAAACACTTTCACTTGTATTAACCTCTGAAATTTTCTCAGTTTCACTATAAGAAGACTCAGTATTGACCGGTTGTTGGTAATATTGGCCGGAACTTCGACCTGATTGATTGAAATGATTAATTTTTCTGGAGTTTTGTATATTGTCAACCTCCATAGGTTCTGGTGACCTATTTTGGTTTTGACGAGACTGTCTGGATGAATTGAAATCCCTTCTTTTAGACTGACCCGAATTATTGTGGCTATACCAATTATTACATGATTCAAAATTTTGATTTTTTCGTCTGTTTTGGTCTGTACGATTATCGTGATTCGATTGTACTCTGTTTTGTCCGGAGCCATTGTTAGAGCTGTATCGTCTGTTGTCGGTATTTGTCTGTCGTCTGTACTGGTCTGAGCCCTGTTGGTAATGACTATCATGGAACTTTGAATAGTTTTGTGGTTTATTTGAGCTTTGTACCGAATAGTTTCTTTTACTGTCTTGGAAGTTTTTTTTGGATTATATCGATTTTTTCTAAATTCTGGACGAATACATGAGTCTTCAAATCTTCTTCTAGACATAATATTTAAGATGTTTTCAATTTCAGTTTCTTCGTATATTTTATCCAATAGTACTCCTTGTGTAATTTCTTTGATAGTATTGCATAAAATTGCATCTATACATTCGAGATTTATACAATTGTCATCATAATAATAAATTTTTGATTCGTTTGCTTTATTTCTAATATTTTGGATTTCTAAATTCAACTCGCTTACCGTATTAATTTTTACGTTAGATATTTTTCGAAATATTTCGGTCGGCTCCAGGTCCGGTTTGTAGCGTAGTTTAAGCTGGTTTTTGATTTCCTTCCAGTCGTCCGTTAGATTTATATTTAGCACAGCATTCTTCGCTTCGCCTTGTATTTTTTCATAGTAAATTATTCTTATAGTTTTCTCGTCTTTGGTTCTCGTTTCCTATGTTGCTGAGATAATACTCAACATTGCTTGGAAATGAATTTATGGTTACGTCCCCTTTTCCCGTGAATGGATTCATATATTTCCTTCAGTAGTTTCTCCTTAAATTCCGTGTTCTTTTGCCTGAATGAAAGATTTTGCAAGACTGCTGCCATCTGCTCCAATTGGTTGTTACGTTCTTCTAGTTGTTGTTGTAATGCCATTATTTGTGCCTCCATTTCTTCGGCTTCATAATTGGTTTGTCTGTTTGCGTTGACCCAACTTTTTCTTTTTTCTTTTCTTTCACTCATAAAATTTCTTAACTTTGTGTCACTTATTTTGTTTCACTTTATATTTTCTCGTTGGAAATGCTTAATTCGATCACTTATTTCAATTTCTGTTTAACTTTCTACTGCCAAATTTCACTTTTCACTTCTTGGTTTATTTATTTGTGTGTTTGGGTTGGTATCCAGCCTCGTATACCAGTTTGAGAAGCGTTTTAGGCTTAATTGCTTCCCCAAACGTTTATAGGTTAATAATTCCCGATTAACCTTCGCGGTTTTTTCCGGTTTATTATTTTTACTAATGTTCGAAGAAGAACATTAGTATTAAAATCATCCGATTGAACTGAAATTTTTAGGACACATTAGTGTATATGCCAAATATTGCCAAGTCTCACAAAAAGTTAATAATCTTTAACCCTTTGGTGCCGGCGGCCATTTAAGTGATATTTTTAATATACCTATTATTCCGTACACAAATAATTTTTGCAAAAATAAAGTTGAGTTGAATTTCTTACGTGTTTCACATGTAAATTGGATAATGTTTTGGAATTTTTTAACCCCATGTGTGCGCTGGGTGCCTAAAAAAAGAACGGGAAAACTTGAACATTTTTAAATTGTGATAACTTTTGACAGAGCTATTCAATCATTACGAAATTTTCAGCACATATTGGAATTATTTAGTTGTAGATTTGTGTAGCTCTTAATGAGCGTGCTAGCTAGGGCAGGCACTGAAAATGAAAACCTCCAAATCATCGTCTCTCTTGAAAAAATGCCGCTTCTTCAAAAAAAAGCCACTCATATGTATATCTTGTGCTTTGTTTACATAGACACAAAAAAAAAATTTGATATGGTATAACGGGCACGCTTGGTAACCCTTGCCCAATTAACCTATATTTTTAGCATCAAAAACTTCTGTTCACGGAAACTCACGATCCGATAAGCAGAATTAATTGAAATTTGTAGAATGGGTTGGTCTAAATAGGACCAGGTCTGACATAAGTGGTTTTGAAATGCGGGCAATTCTGTGCCAGTGGTGCCATCTTGAAAAATCACTAAAAAAGGTAACTGCTTTTAGCCCTATAAATTCTGATTCAATCGTTCGATTTTAACGAAATTCATACAGTAGCTGGACCTTACTTTAAACCGCGTTTGATAGAAATTTGGTCAAGCAGCTCTTGTGTTAGAATACGCACTCAAAACCTGCACGATTCTTCAACTGTTCTTCGAACATTAGTGTTTCTAGCGGTTCAGGTGCGCTAGAGTATTTTTATTATTAATAACATAAACACTGGTTATTCTTCTCGACTTTCCGCGGTTTATGTTGCCCGAGTTGACCGACTGCGCCAGTTAACTTTTGTACACGGATGTGTGTTAGAAAAAATATAATTAACAAATTAAACAACAATTTTGGTCAATTACTACACGCCTTACGCGATTTTATTAACTTAATAACTTTAAACTTAATAACTTTCTTTCGACGAATTACAATAGCGGATGAATGGAGATCGGCTGGGGACGTATTACGTACGGGATTGTTTTTATCCCTGCATGAAAACTGCTGACCAATCAAATGTCTGCCTGTGCAATGAAATTTTATAATTGTGGAAAATGCAGCGTGAGATTTTTATTGGTTGCGCGTGTAATTGAAATATGCTAATCTGCTGACCAATCATATGTCTGTCTGCGCGATCAAGTTTTATAATTGTGGAAAATGCAACGTGAGATTTTTATTGGCTGCGCGTGTAATTGAATCATGATGATCTGGCTGTGCGTTTTGCATAGCCGCGTGAAATAATTTGTGGAATTTAATGGGATCATCGTACGTAACTAGCTTGGCTAAAAAATTTTTGCTGACATCAGACAGCTCGTTATTTCTTTTCCACACCTTTTCGCCTACCTGAAAAGCCACTGTTCACCGGCGAAGATCGTAACGACGTTTACTCGATGACGCAGCTCGCTGCATCCTTCGAACTACCTCTTCTCGGACTTCTGCCAACGCTCTTGCGTTCGATAAGGGGGAGGAGTCTCTTCCAGTTCCCACCGGAGGCTCTATTCATTCCCTGAAAGCTTGAGGGTGATATAGTGAGGTAAAGCTCAACCTTGTTCCGTATTCTTCGACAGCTTTCTTCAACTGGTTGCCCCTGAACTGTACCCCATTGTCGCATACGAGTACTCTGGGGACTCCATATACCAGAAAGACGTTTTCCTCCAAGAGACGAAATACGGCCGATGCCGTTGCGTTTCTCATAGGTAACAGCACCGAATACTTTGATACGTAATCAAGTACTGTTAGGATGAAAGAATTGCCATGTGTTAACCTGGGAATCGGACCTACCAAATCGATGCAGATCATTTCCCACGGAACTTTTGCCTCCCCCGCTCGAGTCGCCATCGACCCCACTGGCGCTTTCCTCTCCACTTTACAAACCTGGCATACCTTGCACTTTCTAACATACTCCCTGATGTCCGCCCTCATTTGAGGCCAAAAATAATCCTAAGCAACTCGGGCTATAGTTCGATCTGCCCCCATGTGCCCAGCCTTCGGGTCATCGTGACACCTGACGACGATGCTTTTCCGTACCGCTTTCGGGACGACCCTTTTCCAATCTGCGATAGCTCTCAGACCTCCCTTCCTGTCCGTCACCTACTTCCACAGCGTCCCCTCTATCACTTTCCAGCTTTGATAGCTGGCAGGATCTGCTTGAACGTTCCCTCGCATATCCGTGTACCATTTAAGATTCCGTGTACCATTTAAGACTAAAGGAGCTGATAGAGTATAAGCATCAACCGTAGCTCGGGAAAGAGCATCCAAAACCAAGTTATATTTCCCCCTCCAGTGTATGACTTCGAAATCATACTGCTGTAGCCGAACATCCCACCTCGCCAGACGCCAAGTAGGGTCTCTCAACTTATTCAACCAGATCAGTGAATCATGATCGGTGATAACTATAAAGTGCGTCCCTTCCATGTATGGGCGTAATTTTTCTATTGTCCAAACGACCCCGAGGCATTCCTTTTCCGTCGCCGAATACTTTCGCTCCTGCTTTGACAACAACCGACTAAGGTAGCAGACTACCTTCTCCCCCGTTGGGTGTGCCTGGTTCAGTACGGCCCATATCCCTACATCCGAGGCGTCTGTCTCTACCTTAAACGGGAGATCGAAGTCGGGGCAGGATAATATTGGGGCTGAGGTTAGTTTGGCTTTGCACGAGCGAAAGGCTTCTTCACACTCGTCAGTCCAAGTAAATTTCCTGCCTTTCTTCAGGAGGTCACTTAGGGGCGCTACCATTGTGGCGTGGTTGGGGATGAATCACCTGTACCAGGACACCATCTCATCTGTAACGATGATAATATCATCTAAATACGTGAAAACGAACGGTTCAAAGGTGAGCCCGAGCACCGCGTCAATTAGTCGTTGCCAGGTAGCCCCTGAGTTGTGAAGTCCGAACGGCATCCGTAGGAAATGGAATAAACCTCGGCCGGTACTTCGCATTCCGCAGTTTGTCGAGAGTCGCAGAAATGTACGGCAGCGGATATGCGTCCTTCTCCGATACCGCGTTCACCTTACGAAAATCGACACAGAACCTGAAAGAGCCGTCTTTTTTTCTTCCACACAAGTAGAATCGGCGAGGACCATGCGCTTGCCGATGGCTCCACCACTCCCATCTTCAGCATCTCGTCCAGCTCCTGGTTAATTTGCTTCTGCACTGCGGGTGACACGGGATAATATCTTTGTTTGATTGGGGATGACTTCGTGTTGATGACATGACTCACCGACTTCGCGCAGCCCAGTCCATCTCCCATCAACCTGAACTGCTCTTCCAGGAGGTTCGTCAAAACTCGAGCCTCCCCACTCGACAAGCGAGCCCAACCCTGTAATTCCTTGGCTTCCACCACCTCCGCTGTGGCAAGAGAAGTCCACTGCCGTCCCTTCATATCTAAAACGACTCCGAACCGCTGCCAGAAATCGACTCCTAAAATCAGCTCTTGAGGAACTCACAGAATCACCAAGGTATCCAGATCATGTGTTCGGCCATTTAATGTGAACTTCAATCGCATTGACCCTGCCACTGCGCAGGTAACCCTATTCGCGAGTCGAACTTCCTCGATTCCTGCACGATCTAGTTCGATCCCCTTATTTGCCAGACGAGTCCACCCTTTCCTCCCTAAAATCGTGCGGCTCGCCCCCGAGTCTAGTAGTCCCTCCATCTTAACATCCTCTACATTCACTCTTAAGTGCGGACGATTATCTATACCGCTTTCCACTAGAGCGTAATCGATCGTTGGTTGATGTTTCCTCATTTGCGGCCGCGATCTCGTGCTCACCTGGCCACTTAGGGAGCACGACGGTCGTTTCCCGATTCGCGCCAGGCGGCCTGCGCCCCTACCTCGTGACTCCTAGTACCGTTTCTACTCTGTCTATTCTGGCAGGATGGGCATGCGGACCGCAAAACTCCTTGGCGTCCACATCAAAAGCAGCGTAAAGGTTCAGGACAATCTCTCGACAAGTGTCCTGCCCCTATAAAATTCCAACAGCGGACTCTACTTGGCCCGACTACAGCAGCCACCTGCGCATTATTTTCTACCCTCACGTATGCCAAGTCCAGTTTCAGGCATCGTCTAACCCGCGAGGTAAGAGGCACAAAAGCTGACACAGACACTCTTGTCACATCCAAGGTACGGCCCATCTTCACTAGATCAGCAATGGACCTTACGGGGGTTAAGCACAATTGTTGCTGATAAAAAGGTGCGATGTTTCTACGCAGCCCCTTTAGCTTTTCCTCATCCGAGCAACTCATTTTCAACCTGCTGAAGAGGTGCTCTATTACGGCCACATACACAGCCATTGATTCGCTTTCCACTTGGGTACGTTTGCGATTCTCGTCCCGCAGGCGATCCTCGTAGTCGGACGGTAAGAATTCGGCCTTGAGCTCTTTCACCAGCTCGTCCCAGCATCCGACTAGTCCCCGATTGGCCCGGAACCATATAAGCGCTCGGGAATCAAACAAAACCACCACCGCTCTAAAAAGCTGTGATTTAGTCAGCCCCCTTGCCTGCCGCAATTCCTCCACCCACTCGAGAAAAGCGTTAATGGAACCTGAGGAGTCCCCTCAAAATTTCAGGCCCCATTTAGCCACCTCCGCCGGGTTTGCCCCCTTCACCTGCTGCACTATCGAAGTCGCTTGCGCTTCTCCGAGTGGCTCCATCTCATCTTCGCTAAGATCCTAACTTCTTTCTGCTAGGTTCCCCATCGCGAAGATGAGCCTATTCCGAAGCTCCTACACAGCATCCTTCTGCTCCTGGGTCACGGCATGCACGTTCTCCAATCTGCGGAACCCGCACTCAATCCTGATTTGTGCCTTTAGGTATTCCAGCGAAGCCTTATCGCCCGACACTTTGCCTACCAATTTGTCAGCTTCCAATACTTTCGCCGTGAGTTCTCTGTAGTCCGTCTCGTAATCAAACGGATATTCCGCCTCGACGTACGACGTGTCCAACGCCGCCTCTGCCTTCAGTGTAGCCCTCAAGGTCTTTCTCTTATTGTTCACTGTTTCCGCCGGGAAGCCACGAATGGCGAGCTCGTAGGTGAGCTCATCCTTAGTCAACCTATCAACGGGAGTCTTCATCCCAAAACCAAAAGCTCTCTGCTGCTATTCAACCGAAACGCCTCAAGCAAACTCTACCCAAACCGCGACCTACTCACAACAGATTATTCACCAAAACTGACACCAAGGTAATGAACTAAACCAACCTGAAATAATTTTAGCGGAATTTGCACACCAAGGTAATTCTCTCTCACCGAACCTATATCCCCTAGAATATCAACCACAGTAATTTTCCGCAGCCCTATATCTGAAAATTTTGCCTCTTAACCTAAATTTTCACACACTTTCACGCGCTCACTTCAAAATAAATTCACCATTCACACTTTCCGATCATTTTCACACTCAGTACCAGAATTCAAAATATTTCATATATATATATATATATATATATATATATATTTATATATATATATATATATATATATATATATATATATATATATATATATATATATATATATATATATATATATATATATATATATATATATATATATATATATATATATATATATATATATAAAGAAATCATGCGATATACGATTTATCATGCGATAAAATAATATGAGATATAACAAACTCTCATCAATATTCCCAATTTCAACAATATAATCACGATCGAAACAAGACTCGATTTACTTGGTTGCTTGAAACCGCCTTCCCATAATTTGGGACTTGGCTTCTCAGATTTTTTTAGTTACCGTAGTTACCGTTAAAACCCCACGTTGGGCGCCAATTTGTTACCGTTAGCCACGCGGAACACGCACCGTACCCTTTGCCTATCGTCGGGATCAAAGGAGGATCAATTTCGGCCGGCTAAGCTCACGTGGAGAAAGGAAAAGAAAAGGTAGATTCTATTTCCGGCGCCACTCGCTTTGATTCTTACACGAAATTGACCATAAACCGTCGCCTTAAAGCAAGAAATCGTCGACGGCTTCTCTTTCACCCCTTCTACGGTCAAATAATTGAACTTAACACCCGACGCGCCATAATAACACCAATTTCACAATTTCAAACAAAAATTCTATTCAGAGCGCTTATTTTTATCATTTACTGACGGCGCCGCCTACACAATCTTATTTTGTTGACAAATTCAAACGAAACTAATTATTACAAAAGTACTTACATCTGAGATAACGACCAATCACCTGAAGATATCTGAATCGATTCGTCCCGTCGTGTCTCCTCAGATGTGTTCTTCGCTCATTCGGGGAATCCCCTGTGAAGTCGCCGCTCGTTCTATTCTTTTCGTTGAGCCTTCTGTTTCGTGTTCTCGTAGCTAACACCGTGCGCTTAGCTCGCCACCAATATTCACCTGTCGATCACCTGTCGATCTAATCGAGCCACTTCACTTCCGATCACTCGTACTTGATCTCGTCGATATTCCACACGAAAAAAACGTCTTGTCTCTAGCTCCAATGTCTAATATTCCGATATCAAACTGCCCAAGCCTCCTCGATTTTCGTCCAGCACTCGCCCAATATCATGTGAAAAATATAAGAAGAAATTACTTTTCCGCTCTACTGCTGATGGGGTCTTATCGTTACCACGTTCACTGGCCAAATAGAACGATCCAGCGCCTGTCTGATTCCCATCGCGCCTCGCTTAGCGATTGCAGTTACCGCTTCTCCGGTATTTAAAATTCCGTTGTCGCCACCATACCATTGAAACATGCAGGCGGGTACATTGGCCCATTGCACTTGTTGCACGCGCCTTCGAAAAGTGCATTTTCTCGCAGTTATGGTTGTCGGAGCGCACCCTTTTCATTTGCCGCTTGGTGGCGGTTCGATCGCCTGTTGACGTTTCTCATGTTTACGTTTAACATTGATACGTTCGATGAGTGATAGCCATTAAGCATAATATGCCAGTAGCCATTAAGCATAATATGCCAATAGAGAAGTGGCATGAAACCTTTCTTCATAATAAACATCGAGTAGCGATCTTTATCCTGTCGAAATGGGAACGTCTCGAGCGGCTGAAGATTATAGCCGAATTCTGCTAAAGTACACTTCCTGTATCTTGTCACCAATGAACCAGATGCATAACCATCATAGACTTCTCCATGTTAACTATCATTTACAGTAGCCAAGATATGCTTGTAGACAACTGGACTCTGCTGCTGCGGCAGTTTTAGGATTGGGACACGAAGCGCAGTCACCAATAGCAAAAACATTTTTATATTTGACGTGCTGCATTGTATCCTTATTCACATCGACATAGCCGTGTTCATTGACCAATCTTTTGCAGCGAGAAATCTCATCGGGTGCTGACATCGGCGGTACAGTGTGTAACATTGAGTACTCTATCTCGAATTTCTCTTTTGGGTTTTCGACATTTGCAAACACAGCGACGTTTTCTCTGGGTTTTACTTGAACCAGATTTGTTTTGACGTTGACCTTGATGTCTCGCTCCTTCACAAGTTTCCACAAAGCATCAGCATAGCGTTTCACACCAAATATGTTCGCAAAAGATGTATTTAAAATTACATTCACATTCTTCCTTTTATTATTTCTTCGTAAAAACTGCTTTTTGTGGTGCTTCAGGACACTTAACTGACCCTGTTGGCATTGTGAATACTGCATTTCCTTTGTCCAGGCGTTTCAAAGCCGAATAAGTTTTATTCACATGCTCTGGTGAATAATTTGAGCAGACATTTCCATTTTGGATTGAAAGTGCCTCAACCAGTCCTGGTGTTGTGTACACTAAAAACCACACTGACGTTTCGACACTTGTCGAAATGTCATATACACAGATAGCGACTAGAGCGCCCTAATTGCACGCGGTGGTAAATCCTCGGAACTAGATAAATTATTTTTGATTCAAGCAGATTTTTGAATTTGTGATAACTGTACTATTATTGTTATATAAGCTTGGAATGGTAAACAATACAGAACATTCAGTACTGGTAAGCCAAAATATAAACAGCGACCAAGTCTCCAAAAAGAATCGTTTTTTTTAAATTCTTTTCACGAATTACGCACGGAAAGACTTAACATAAGCGGCGACAGGCTCGCCAAAGCAAAAACAGGAATCTTAAGCGAACCGAAGCGCTAGGCAGATTGGTAAAGCTAGAGTTACAATCAATGCAACCAACATTTGTTGCACAACAAAATGAGTTTGAACCCATGAGAACGTATGAGAGCAGTTACAATGATGCAACACAACTTTGTTGCGCAACAGAGTTTGCTCATACCTCAAACTTGGCATGGCAACAAAATACCCAATTCCACCTGTTCCTATGAGCGTTCGGGAAAACGGAACTGTCATATGTAAATGACAATCAGAATTTGTATTTTTTTGTCTCATTTTTGCTTTGCATTATACTCCGCAGCTTTTAGAGGATAAAACATTCACTGATATCTCTTTCCGAGACTTTAAAGGATCCAAATTATCGAACAGCAATTTCTTTAATATAGCCAGTGACAGATGACAGTAAATGTTGTGTTGCATTGATTGTAACTCATTCCACCAACAAAACTTGGCAGCAAATGTTGGTTGCATTGATTGTAGCTCAAGCATAAAGGTACTGCTACGTTACATGGCGACCGTGCCAACGGCGGACTGGAAAAACAACCTTCCCAAAGAAGGAGGACCGCAGCCACGAAAAGATCCTCGTGTCGTACAAGCGCGGAAGGACGAAGCAAAGCTGACGGAAATACTTTATCAGGACACTCGCAGGAAGAACAAAAAACGCGGAGGAAGGATAGTATATCTAAGGAGGCTGCGAGCGGCTCTTAGGAGAATAGTGACCAACGAAGATAACCCACCACCCTGGGAACGCCAAGGGGAATTATTCCAGCAGATCGAAGATATAACAAACGAATTAAAAAAAAACTGAACAAACATAATTATAAAAGCATGAATTTATATACATAAAATCAGTTAGAACAGCATGAACTAAATAAAATAAATGAAAATGAATTATTGTTGTAAACTATAGTTAGAAACAAAAATATAATAAATGAAAACAAAACAAAAAAAACCCTAGCGCATCAGAAGAAGATTTGTGGAGATTTTGGGTGTATTGTTATATATTGTCTTATATATTGTTGTTATATTGTTGTTAGTGTCTTATATATTATACATTGTATGTATTGTCATATATATTGCTAAAAATTGTATATTCGCGATGTGAATACTTAATGCAAGCATTTATTGGTACAAAAATAACAAAAACACCTTGTGCTAGCAGTCCTTTGCTAGCACCGAAGCCAAAAATAAGTCATATCTGCCTCACGTTGAAATCAACCTGCTCTGCGAATTTCGTATTGATCCGATCACTGCATTGGAAGTTATAGGGATACAAAGAAATTTAGGGTAACCATTCGCCAGAGCTTTCAAACTTTTTAGATCTTAGTATTTGGTGTGTATTTTCACTACAAGACCACTACAATTTGAAAATTTTATGATTAAATCGCTTACTAAAGCTTTGTCAAAATATACAAAAACAATCATAGCTGGCAGCCCTATCATTGTTTTTCAAACTAGATTTCTACTGAATATTGTCTACAATAATTTAAATTTGCCATATGAATTTCGTTATGATACCATGACTGTCCTGGAGGCTAAAGGGCAAAGAGCCTTATTCAAAATAAATAGTGATAATAAAATAACATTATATAAACAACTTGGTGCAGTTGCACCAATTTTTGACGATTCTAAAAGCATATAGATATATAACTTAAATGCGTTGCTTTTATAAAATCTTTTAGTTGTTTTTATATAATCGAAGTCGTTTGTCATAAATTATGCTTATCATAGAAGGGGGATGATGCAGATGAATAAGCTAATAAACTTGGTTATAGATTCAAGTAACAAACAATAAAATTTCCAAAAATCGGAAAATTTAAATATCGGTTGCTTATTGTATTGTAAATGGTTTGCTTATGAATAGAAAATGGAAGCATCTGTTGGTGCGATATTTACAATCATATGCTGGTAATTATGTGCTAGCACCATAGCTGCTTCACGTTGTGTTAAACCCAGCCTATGAATTTCGTTTCGATTGAATGGCTGCGCTGTAAGCTATAGGAGTGAATTAAATTTTAAGGTTACCATCGTCCAAACTTTTTAAATTTTTGAAACGTAAATATTTGTTGCTAATTGTCATTGCAGGATCATTCTCGTTTGGAAATTTTATGACAACATCGCTCGATAATGAAATGTAAATAAATTACGAAATTCGTCATAGCTGGCAACCCTTTCACGGTTTTTCAACAAAATTCTTACAGAATTAAAAACGCAACAAGATATGCTTTTCACATGAATTTCGTTTTGATTTCGTCACTGCATCGGAAGTTACAGGGAAAAAATCTTTATTGGCCTGAGCAAATTTATAATATTTAGGAGACAAAAATTGCCGTAGCTGGCGTCCCTATACTAATTTTTTAACCAAATTTCTATGAAATATATTTTAGAGTAAGGTTCACTTACTGCGTGAATTTCCTGAAAATCTGGTGGCTAAATCGGAAGCTATAGGCCAAAAACCAGTTTTTTTTTCTCAGCGATTTTTCCAAATGGCACCACTGCCACAGTGTTGCTTGTTTTTCAAAATCACTTCTATCAGACTTGGTCCTAGCAAATTTCAACATGTTCTGTAAATTTCATATTCATCGCATTATCCGATCGTCAGTTCTCGTGGACAAAAGTTTTGAGTGCTGAAAATAGAGGTAATTTGATCACGGGTTGCCGTTCTTGTTAACCGCGGAATTTTGAAATATTTTATTTGACTTGGTGGACAAAAGTCAAAATTTATCAATAATTTGAATTTATTTTCAAAAAATCAAAAATTTTTCAGGAGACTCGATGATTTGAAGGATTTTTGTTCAGGAGCCTGCTGTAGCTACAGATTTGCTACCGCACAGTCTTGAAAGTCCATGTGTGTAAAGTTTTAGTCTATATCAATACGCTCTAAAAATCTCACGATGATTTATTGTTTTTCTTAGAAGTTATGACAAATCGAAATTTGAAAAAAAATCTTGGCCTACTTTAAGGCACTCAGCACCTACACAAGGCTCAAAATTTCCACTTCTTTATCATAAGCAAACTTGAAACATAATAAGTTTACATTCCTAGTACTTTTTTTTAAACGAAAATTTATACTGCTTGGAAATATAGGAACACCTAAAAATTCACTTAAATGCCTGCCGCCGCCAAAAGGTTTAAGAAATCTGAGTTTTAGCAAATCATGGACCTACCTGCTGTATACATCTTTGTGCTCCAAAAATTTCAGCTCAATCGGATCGGCCACTCCAGACATTATCTCTCTTAACCATTTTGCTGATATATATATATATATATATATATATATATATATATATATATATATATATATATATATATATATATATATATATATATATATATATATATATCACGAATTTTCGGCGAAGCGATTTTAATACTAATGTTCTTCGAGCATTAGTAACAGTATATTTTTATTAGTATACAAAAGAAGAATAAGAAACAAAAAATCTATGGTCCATGGTATGGATATTTTTTTTTTAAATGGAAGAGCAGATAAATGCCATATCAAATATAATAACAAATTTTAAAAAAACTCCGGGTAGAGTATACAAAAGTGATACCAAAATAGAAAAATTATATGATATAGAAAACTTAAGGAAAAAAGTATTAGATACAGAAGATAGTTCAGAATCGCAAAAAATATTCTTGGATAAATATAGTGTAGCGAAAGAATTGTTAGAGGAAAAATTAGAACAAGCAGTAGTAAATAAAATGGGAACTTTTAATATAGAAGTAGCATTAAAATCAATACCTACTTTCAATGGAAACCCAAAAGAGGTAGATGCATTTTTAACCATAGTTGGGTTACTAAATGAAAGTCTGAATGAAGAAGGAAAATTGAATTTATTAAATTTAGTTAAAAATGTAAAGTTAGGAGCAAGCGTAAAGGTACAGCTAAGTACATTAGAAATCAACAATTATTCAGCGCTAGAAAAACACTTAAAAAATAGGTACAAAAGTAGGAAAACCTTACAGCAAATTCACACGCAATTATCTCAATTACAACAACGCGGAACTGTAGAAAAATATGGAGAAAAATTGTCTGAGCTCATTAGTGAATTGAATGATATCCAAATAAATAACCTAGGACAAAATACAACTGCACAAGAAAAGGCGGTGATAGTAAAGTCTAATGATTCTTACGCGCTTACAATTTTCAAGAATGTATTAAATGAAACTCTTAAGCCTACTATTTTTGCTGCGCAACCTAAGACATTTATAGAAGCGATACAGATCGCAACTGAATTTGAGACAAGTAATAGAACACCGGAAAATATAATGTATATTAATAGAAGACCGAATTATAGCCAACAACATAACCATAACAGTAGAAACACATTTAATAGTAATAACACATCTCATAGCTATAACAATAACAGAAATTACGGCACGAACCAGAATAGAAATTATAGAGACAATCATAATTCGAGACCAAGTGAAATAAACAATTCGAATAACTACAGAAACAACAGAAATACTTATAATAATAGAAATAACGAGTGGAATCAAAATAATACTTATAGATATAACAATTATAGAAATAATAATAGAAACAATCACAGCTCAAGGGGTAATGAAGTAAATCATCGAAATCAAAGAAACAACGATAACAGCAGACCTAATAACAGAAACTTCAACGATAGGAGACAACGAATAAATATAGTTCAGGGAAACGCGACGAGCCCGGAGGCCAGCGACAACGAACAATAAAAGTTGACCCCGGGACCAAGACAGAAAAAATATTATTACTTGACAGACAGCTCGAGAATTACGTCTCGATTTACTGCAAGGATAATAGAAAATATTTAAAATTATTGGTTCACACTGGAGCAGATGTGTCACTATGTAAAGCAAGTGCGATTCCGGATGATCAAATCATAAATGAAGACAAAAGATGTAAATTTTTCGGAATAACTGATGAACAAATACAGTCCATTGGAACGACTAATTTAAATTTGAGTATTGATGGAAATAACATCAATTTTCCATTTCAAATAGTGGAATCTGATTTTCCTATTCTTACGGACGGAATATTAGGAAGGGATTTTCTTACCCAAAAATTAGCAAGAATAAACTACGAAACATACACAATAACAATAAATATAAACTATGAAGACCATACTATACCTATCGCTACAAGAAAACATAGAGTTACAGTACCACCAAGGTGTGAATATGTATGTCCCATCGATATTAACATAGAGGAAGATAGTATAACCACTAATAGAGAAATTAAACCAGGAGTCTATATAGCCAGTTCAATAATCCCAGTAAAAGGCGTAAAACACATTAAGATATTAAACACAAATGAAGAAGAGGTAATACTCGAAAATTTTAAAATTGAAACCGAACCCTTAAGAAACTTCAAACCATGTGCAACGAGTAAATCAGTAGTCCGAAACATCAGAGATGAACAAAGATTTAAAGACATATTAAAACATGTTAAAATAAATCATCTAAATGCGAAAGACCAGAAGTCTCTATTGGAAATTCTCAGGACATACCAACATATATTCCACTAAGAAGGTGAAGCTTTATCCACAAACAACTTCTACACTCAAAAAATACAGGTTCCAGATACCACACCGACATACATAAAGAACTACAGGTTACCTCATACACATATTAACGAAATAAACAAACAAGTACATGAACTGTTAGACAGCAATGTCATCGAGGATTCAACCAGCCCCTACAACTCACCACTACTTCTAACACCGAAGAAGAGTGAACTAGGCGCAAATAAATGGAGACTAGTGGTTGATTTTATAGCACTGAATAAGAAAATAGTCAACGATAAATTCCCTCTAACAAGACTAGAAGATGTTCTAGATAGTCTGGTGAGAGCTAAATATTTCTCTACTTTAGACATGACAAGCTCATTCCATCAAATAGAGCTTACGAAAGAGTCACGACCATTGACAGCCTTCTCCACGAACAAAGGGCACTATCAATTTAAACGACTACCATTCGGTTTGACAATTTCCTCAAACAGTTTTCAACGCATGCTCACCATAGCTTTAAGTGGACTGGACTAAAAAATACAATTTCCTGAGAAGCGAAGTGGTTTACTTGGGACATCTGATAACCAAGGATGGAGTTCGCACTGACCCCGGAAAACTAGATACAATCAAAAAGTACCCAGTACCAACAAATCCAGACGAAATCAGAAGATTCGTCGCATTCGCCAATTATTACCGTCGATTCATCCCCGACTTTGCTAAAATAATGAAATGTCTAAACGATCTACTAAAAAAGAAAGTTGAATTCAAGTGGACACAGCAATGCCAAACAACATTTGAATTACTTAAAAGCAAACTAATGAATGCACCAATTCTACAATACCCGGACTTTAGCAAACCATTCATAGTCACAACGGATGCATCAGACTATGCATTAGGCGCAGTACTGTCACAAGGTGAAATAGGACAGGACTTACCTATAACCTACGCGAGTAGAACTCTCGTTAAACACGAAATAAACAAATCTACGGCAGAAAAAGAATTACTGGCGATTCATTGGGCAATAAACTTCTTCAAACCATATATTTTTGGAAATAAATTTACGGTGGTCACTGACCATAGACCACTCATATCGTTATTACACACAAAAACCCATCATCAAAAATGACAGGCATAAGAGTCGATTTATGTGATTACGACTTCGACATAATATACCGAAAAGGAAAAATGAATGTCAATGCAGATGCACTATCAAGCATCAAACTAAACTCAGATACATTAAAAGAAATGATCCCGAAGCAAGAACATAACGTTAAGAACAAAAATATATTAGCAGTCACAAGAAACATGACCAAAAAATATACATCACACCAGCCATAGAAGCACATAAACCAAACCAAAACACAAAGTTAAATGAAACGTATATATGGAACAGCGAATTAATGGCTGATATAAAAAAATTTAATAAATTTAAAATTTGAAATGGGGAAAACTACAAAGATAAACATTGAAAATAGCCAAGTCAAAGTTTAATGCAGTGATAATCCATCGGAATTAGTTTCGTTACTGGAGAAACTGACGTCAATAGTGACAAGGAGAAATATAACAATGATATACTTAAAAGAAACTGATGAAATATTTAACATAATAGGGCAAAGCGAATTCAAAGATATATTCAATAAATTACAACAGTGTACTCAATCAAAAGGCAAAACAACTGTAAGAATTATAATATACAAACCCCCCAAAAGAATAACAGACAAAATAATACAATTTAAATTGCTAAATGATTACCATACAACACCCGTAGGAGGACATTTAGGTGTGAGAAAAACGACATTAAAACTCAAACAGAAATACAAATGGAAAAATATGAACAAAATGATATAAAAAAAACTTTATTAACAATTGTGAAACTTGTGCTAAAAATAAACAGACAAAACATATAAAAGAAAACCAAATTATAACAGACACACCTGCTAACACATTCGAAACAATCGTCATAGACACAGTAGGGCCACTTAGGTTGAGCAGCAATTATAGATATATACTCACAATGCAGTGCGAATTATCAAAATATGTTATTGCCTATCCAATAGAATCAAAAGACGCTAAAACTATCGCGAAAACAATGGTTGAACAATTAATACTAAAACACGGCCTTTTCAAAAAACTGAAGTCAGATAATGGAACTGAATTCACCAATGAGCTAATGGCAAACATTTGTAGTATGTTAAAAATAGCCCAAGTTTTCTCGACACCCTATCACCATGAAACACTCGGGACAGTGGAACGTAATCACTGAGTATTAAACGAATATTTATTGAACTTTACCAATGATTACAAATGGGATAAATGGGTACCTTAGTATACTTTTGCATACAACACTAGCCCCCATGTAGACACACAATATTCTCCATACGAACTAGTATATGGCAGATTACCTCATCTACCTAAAAACATAATAGAAAAATATGAACCAATAAACAATATAGATAATTATGCTAACGAACTAAAACTCAGGTTAAAAAATAGTATCAGTCTAGCACGAAAAATAATCGATAGAGTAAAACACGAAAGAAAACTTAAATTAGACAATTTTGCAAAACCATCAAACTTGAAAGTAGGAGATTTTGTACTAGTACGAAATATGAATAGAAAGAAATTACAAAACACATACCACGGACCATACGAAATTAAATTCAGAGATGGCGTAAATTCAGATATCTTAATAAACAACAAATGTAAAAGATATCACAACAATTTGTTAAAGTTATACAAGCCACAGACAAGAATAATAATGTAATAGACTATAAACATACGAATAAATATTTAAACAAACACCAAAAAAATTGAATCAAACAATATGTACACTATAAGTTAAAATTAAGTCCAAATAAAACTACAGAAAACATCAAGAAAAGAAATATATATATGAAACTGCGAATTAAATAGAATTAAGAATAGCATCAACTTACATGAAATTATAATATATATGAAATTGTGATTAACGCAAAATGAATTAAATAGAAAAAAAATTAATAATAGCATCAAATTATATGAAATTGTAATGTGCGAATCTAAAAATTAAAATTCAAAAAATTTTCTTTTCATAAAAAAGAAAAATTTTTTTTCCAAAGAGAGAGGGTGTTGTGTACATTAAAAACCACACTGACGTTTCGACACTTGTCGAAATGTCATATACACAAATAGCGACTAGAGCGCCCTAATTGCACGCAGTGGTAAATCCTCGGAACTAGATAAATTATTTTTGATTCGCGCAGATTTTTGAATTTGTGATAACTGTACTATTATTGTTATATAAGCTTGGAATGGTGAACAATAAGGAACATTCAGTACTGGTAAGCCAAACTATAAGCGGCGACCAAGTCTCCAAAAAGAATCGTTTTTTTTTTAATTCTTTTAACGAATTACGCACGGAAAGACTTAGCATAAGCGGCGACAGATTCGCCAAAGCAAAGTCTTTGCTGGTTCGGCTATTGAGAAATATTCTGTTGAATTTGCATAAGCGGCGACAGGCTCGCTAAAGCAAAAACAGGAATCTTAAGCGAACCGAAGCGCTAGGCAGATTGGTAAAGGTACTGCTTCATTACATGGCGACCGTGCCAACGGCGGACTGGAAAAACAACCTTCCCAAAGAAGGAGGACCGCAGCCACGAGAAGATCCTCGTGTCGTACAAGCGCGGAAGGACGAAGCAAAGCTGACGGAAATACTTTATCAGGACACTCGCAGGAAGAATAAAAAACGCGGAGGAAGGATAGTATATCTAAGGAGGCTGCGAGCGGCTCTTAGGAGAATAGCGACCAACGAAGATAACCCACCACCCTGGGAACGCCAAGGGGAATTATTCCAGCAGATCGAAGATATAACAAACGAATTAAAAAAAAAATTAACAAACATAATTATAAAAGCATGAATTTATATACATAAAATCAGTTAGAACAGCATGAACTAAATAAAATAAATGAAAATGAATTATTGTTGTAAACTATAGATAGAAAAAAAATATAATAAATGAAAACAAAACAAAAAAAAACCCTAGCGCATCAGAACCGCTAGAAATACTAATGTTCGAAGAAAAGTAGAAGATATGTGGAGATTTTGGGTGTATTGTTATATATTGTCTTATATATTGTTGTTATATTGTTGTTAGTGTCTTATATATTATACATTGTATGTATTGTCATATATATTGCTAAAAATTGTATATTCGCGATGTGAATACTTAATGCAAGCATTTATTGGTACGAAAATAACAAAAACACCTTGTGCTAGCAGTCCTTTGCTAGCACCGAAGCCAAAAATAAGTCATATCTACCACACGTTGAAGTCAACCTGCTCTGCGAATTTCGTATTGATCCGATCACTGCATTGGAAGTTATAGGGATACAAAGAAATTTAGGGTAACCATTCGCCAGAGCTTTCAAACTTTCTAGATCTTAGTATTTGGTGTGTATTTTCACTACAAGGCCACTACGATTTGAAAATTTTATGATTAAATCGCTTACTAAAGCTATGTCAAAAAATACAAAAACAATCATAGCTGGCATCCCTATCATTGTTTTTCAAACTAGATTTCTACTGAATATTTACTACAATAATTTAAATTTGCCATATGAATTTTGTTATGATACCATGACTGTCCTGGAGGCTGTAGGGCAAAGAGCTTTATTCAAATAAAATAACATTTTATAAACAACTTGGTGCAGTTGCACCAATTTTTGACGATTCTAAAAGCATATAGATATATAACTCAAATACTTTGCTTTTATATAATCTTTTAGTGCTTTTATATAATCGAAGTCGTTTGTCATAAATTATGCTTATCATAGAAGGGGGATGATGCAGATGAATAAGCTAATAAACTTGGTTATAGATTCAAGTAACAAACAATAAAATTTCCAAAACTCGGAAAATTTAAATATCGGTTGCTTATTGTATTGTAAATGGTTTGCTTATGAATAGAAAATGGAAGCATCTGTTGGTGCGATATTTACAATCATGTGCTGGTAATTATGTGCTAGCACCATAGCTGCTTCACGTTGTGTTAAACCCAGCCTATGAATTTCGTTTCGATTGAATGGCTGCGCTGTAAGCTATAGGAGTGAATTAAATTTTAAGGTTACCATCGTCCAAACTTTTTAAATTTTTGAAACGTAAATATTTATTGTTAATTGTCATTGCAGGATCATTCCCGTTTGGAAATTTTATGACAACATCGCTCGATAATGAAATGTAAATAAATTACGAAATTCGTCATAGCTGGCAACCCTTTCACGGTTTTTCAACAAAATTCTTACAGAATTAAAAACGCAACAAGATATGGTTTTCACATGAATTTCGTTTTGATTTCGTCACTGCATCGGAAGTTACAGGGAAAAAATCTTTATTGGCCTGAGCAAATTTATAATATTTAGGAGACAAAAATTGCCGTAGCTGGCGTCCCTATACTAATTTTTTAACCAAATTTCTATGAAATCTATCTTAGAGTAAGGTTCATCTACTGCGTGAATTTCTTGAAAATCTGGGGGGTAAATCGGAAGCTATAGGCCAAAAATCATTTTTTTTCCCAGTGATTTTTCCAAATGGCACCTCTGCCACAGTGTTGCTTGTTTTTCAAAATCACTTCTATCAGACTTGGTCCTAGCAAATTCCAACATGTCCTGTAAATTTCATATTCATCGCAATATCCGATCGTCAGTTCTCGTGAACAAAATTTTGAGTGCTGAAAATAGAGTTAATTTGATCACGGGTTGTCGTTCTTGTTAACCGCGGAGTTTTGAAACATTTTATTTGACTTGGTGGGCAAAAGTCAAAATTTATCAATAATTTGAATTTATTTTCATAAATCAAAAAATTTTCAGGAGACTCGATGATTTGAAGGATTTTTGTTCAGGAGCCTGCTGTAGCTACAGATTTGCTACCGCACAGTCTTGAAAGTCCATGTGTGTAAAGTTTTAGTCTATATCAATACGCTCTAAAAATCTCACGATGATTTATTGTTTTTCTTAGAAGTTATGACAAATCGAAATTTGAAAAAAAATCCTTGCCTACTTTTAGGCACTCTGCGCCTACACAAGGCTCAAAATTTCCACTTCTTTATCATAAGCAAACTTAAAACATAATAAGTTTTCATTTCTAGTACTTTTTTTAACAAAAATTTACACTGCTTGGAAATATAGGAGCACCTGAAAATTCACTTAAATGCCCGCCGCTGCCAAAAGGTTTAAGAAATCTGAGTTTTAGCAAATCATGGACCTACCTGCTATATACATCTATGTACATCTATGTTCTGCGAAAATTTCAGCTCAATCGGATCGGCCACTCCAAAGATTATCTCTCTTTACCATTTTGCTGATGTATATATATATATATATATATATATATATATATATATATATATATATATATATATATATATATATATATATATATCACGAATTTTCGGCGAAGCGATTTTAATACTAATGTTCTTCGAACGTTAGTAACAATATATTTTTATTAGTATTCAAAAAAATAATAAGAAACAAAAAATCTATGGTCCATGGTATGGATATTTTTTTTTTTTTAAATGAAAGAGCAGATAAATGCCATATCAAAAATAATAACAAATTTAAAAAAACTCCGGGTAGAGTATACAAAAGTGATACCATAATAGAAAAATTAAATGATATAGAAAACTTAAGGAAAAAAGTATTAGATACAGAAGATAGTTCAGAATTGCAAAAAATATTCTTGGATAAATATAGTGTAGCGAAAGAATTGTTAGAGGAAAAATTAGAACAAGCTGTAGTAAATAAAATGGGAACTTTTAATATAGAAGTAGCATTAAAATCAATTCCAACTTTCAATGGAAACCCAAAAGACGTAGATGCATTTATAACCATAGTTGGGTTACTAAATGAAAGTCTGAATGAAGAAGCAAAATTGAATTTATTAAATTTAGTTAAAAATGTAAAGTTAGGAGCAAGCGTAAAGGTACAGCTAAGTACATTAGAAATCAACAATTATTCAGCGCTAGAAAAACACTTAAAAAATAGGTACAAAAGTAGGAAAACCTTACAGCAAATTCACACGCAATTATCTCAATTACAACAACGCGGAACTGTAGAAAAATATGGAGAAAAATTGTGTGAGCTCATTAGTGAATTGAGTGATATCCAAATAAATAACCTAGGACAAAATACAACTGCACAAGAAAAGGCGGTGATAGTAAAGTCTAATGATTCTTACGCGCTTACAATTTTCAAGAATGTATTAAATGAAACTCTTAAGCCTACTATTTTTGCTGCGCAACCTAAGACATTTATAGAAGCGATACAGATCGCAACTGAATTTGAGACAAGTAATAGAACACCGGAAAATATAATGTATATTAATAGAAGACCGAATTATAACCAACAACATAACCATAACAGTAGAAACACATTTAATAGTAATAACACATCTCATAGCTATAACAATAACAGAAATTACGGCACGAACCAGAATAGAAATTATAGAGACAATCATAATTCGAGACCAAGTGAAATAAACAATTCGAATAACTACAGAAACAACAGAAATACTTATAATAATAGAAATAACGAGTGGAATCAAAATAATACTTATAGATATAACAATTATAGAAATAATAATAGAAACAATCACAGCTCAAGGGGTAATGAAGTAAATCATCGAAATCAAAGAAACAACGATAACAGCAGACCTAATAACAGAAACTTCAACGATAGGAGACAACGAATAAATATAGTTCAGGGAAACGCGACGAGCCCGGAGGCCAGCGACAACGAACAATAAAAGTTGACCCCGGGACCAAGACAGAAAAAATATTATTACTTGACAGACAGCTCGAGAATTACGTCTCGATTTACTGCAAGGATAATAGAAAATATTTAAAATTATTGGTTGACACTGGAGCAGATGTGTCACTATGTAAAGCAAGTGCGATTCCGGATGATCAAATCATAAATGAAGACAAAAGATGTAAATTTTTCGGAATAACTGATGAACAAATACAGTCCATTGGAACGACTAATTTAAATTTGAGTATTGATGGAAATAACATCAATTTTCCATTTCAAATAGTGGAATCTGATTTTCCTATTCTTACGGACGGAATATTAGGAAGGGATTTTCTTACCCAAAAATTAGCAAGAATAAACTACGAAACATACACAATAACAATAAATATAAACTATGAAGACCATACTATACCTATCGCTACAAGAAAACATAGAGTTACAGTACCACCAAGGTGTGAATATGTATGTCCCATCGATATTAACATAGAGGAAGATAGTATAACCACTAATAGAGAAATTAAACCAGGAGTCTATATAGCCAGTTCAATAATCCCAGTAAAAGGCGTAAAACACATTAAGATATTAAACACAAATGAAGAAGAGGTAATACTCGAAAATTTTAAAATTGAAACCGAACCCTTAAGAAACTTCAAACCATGTGCAACGAGTAAATCAGTAGTCCGAAACATCAGAGATGAACAAAGATTTAAAGACATATTAAAACATGTTAAAATAAATCATCTAAATGCGAAAGACCAGAAGTCTCTATTGGAAATTCTCAGGACATACCAACATATATTCCACTAAGAAGGTGAAGCTTTATCCACAAACAACTTCTACACTCAAAAAATACAGGTTCCAGATACCACACCGACATACATAAAGAACTACAGGTTACCTCATACACATATTAACGAAATAAACAAACAAGTACATGAACTGTTAGACAGCAATGTCATCGAGGATTCAACCAGCCCCTACAACTCACCACTACTTCTAACACCGAAGAAGAGTGAACTAGGCGCAAATAAATGGAGACTAGTGGTTGATTTTTTAGCACTGAATAAGAAAATAGTCAACGATAAATTCCCTCTAACAAGACTAGAAGATGTTCTAGATAGTCTGGTGAGAGCTAAATATTTCTCTACTTTAGACATGACAAGCTCATTCCATCAAATAGAGCTTACGAAAGAGTCACGACCATTGACAGCCTTCTCCACGAACAAAGGGCACTATCAATTTAAACGACTACCATTCGGTTTGACAATTTCCTCAAACAGTTTTCAACGCATGCTCACCATAGCTTTAAGTGGACTGGACTAAAAAATACAATTTCCTGAGAAGCGAAGTGGTTTACTTGGGACATCTGATAACCAAGGATGGAGTTCGCACTGACCCCGGAAAACTAGATACAATCAAAAAGTACCCAGTACCAACAAATCCAGACGAAATCAGAAGATTCGTCGCATTCGCCAATTATTACCGTCGATTCATCCCCGACTTTGCTAAAATAATGAAATGTCTAAACGATCTACTAAAAAAGAAAGTTGAATTCAAGTGGACACAGCAATGCCAAACAACATTTGAATTACTTAAAAGCAAACTAATGAATGCACCAATTCTACAATACCCGGACTTTAGCAAACCATTCATAGTCACAACGGATGCATCAGACTATGCATTAGGCGCAGTACTGTCACAAGGTGAAATAGGACAGGACTTACCTATAACCTACGCGAGTAGAACTCTCGTTAAACACGAAATAAACAAATCTACGGCAGAAAAAGAATTACTGGCGATTCATTGGGCAATAAACTTCTTCAAACCATATATTTTTGGAAATAAATTTACGGTGGTCACTGACCATAGACCACTCATATCGTTATTCACACACAAAAACCCATCATCAAAAATGACAGGCATAAGAGTCGATTTATGTGATTACGACTTCGACATAATATACCGAAAAGGAAAAATGAATGTCAATGCAGATGCACTATCAAGCATCAAACTAAACTCAGATACATTAAAAGAAATGATCCCGAAGCAAGAACATAACGTTAAGAACAAAAATATATTAGCAGTCACAAGAAACATGACCAAAAAATATACATCACACCAGCCATAGAAGCACATAAACCAAACCAAAACACAAAGTTAAATGAAACGTATATATGGAACAGCGAATTAATGGCTGATATAAAAAAATTTAATAAATTTAAAATTTGAAATGGGGAAAACTACAAAGATAAACATTGAAAATAGCCAAGTCAAAGTTTAATGCAGTGATAATCCATCGGAATTAGTTTCGTTACTGGAGAAACTGACGTCAATAGTGACAAGGAGAAATATAACAATGATATACTTAAAAGAAACTGATGAAATATTTAACATAATAGGGCAAAGCGAATTCAAAGATATATTCAATAAATTACAACAGTGTACTCAATCAAAAGGCAAAACAACTGTAAGAATTATAATATACAAACCCCCCAAAAGAATAACAGACAAAATAATACAATTTAAATTGCTAAATGATTACCATACAACACCCGTAGGAGGACATTTAGGTGTGAGAAAAACGACATTAAAACTCAAACAGAAATACAAATGGAAAAATATGAACAAAATGATATAAAAAAAACTTTATTAACAATTGTGAAACTTGTGCTAAAAATAAACAGACAAAACATATAAAAGAAAACCAAATTATAACAGACACACCTGCTAACACATTCGAAACAATCGTCATAGACACAGTAGGGCCACTTAGGTTGAGCAGCAATTATAGATATATACTCACAATGCAGTGCGAATTATCAAAATATGTTATTGCCTATCCAATAGAATCAAAAGACGCTAAAACTATCGCGAAAACAATGGTTGAACAATTAATACTAAAACACGGCCTTTTCAAAAAACTGAAGTCAGATAATGGAACTGAATTCACCAATGAGCTAATGGCAAACATTTGTAGTATGTTAAAAATAGCCCAAGTTTTCTCGACACCCTATCACCATGAAACACTCGGGACAGTGGAACGTAATCACTGAGTATTAAACGAATATTTATTGAACTTTACCAATGATTACAAATGGGATAAATGGGTACCTTAGTATACTTTTGCATACAACACTAGCCCCCATGTAGACACACAATATTCTCCATACGAACTAGTATATGGCAGATTACCTCATCTACCTAAAAACATAATAGAAAAATATGAACCAATAAACAATATAGATAATTATGCTAACGAACTAAAACTCAGGTTAAAAAATAGTATCAGTCTAGCACGAAAAATAATCGATAGAGTAAAACACGAAAGAAAACTTAAATTAGACAATTTTGCAAAACCATCAAACTTGAAAGTAGGAGATTTTGTACTAGTACGAAATATGAATAGAAAGAAATTACAAAACACATACCACGGACCATACGAAATTAAATTCAGAGATGGCGTAAATTCAGATATCTTAATAAACAACAAATGTAAAAGATATCACAACAATTTGTTAAAGTTATACAAGCCACAGACAAGAATAATAATGTAATAGACTATAAACATACGAATAAATATTTAAACAAACACCAAAAAAATTGAATCAAACAATATGTACACTATAAGTTAAAATTAAGTCCAAATAAAACTACAGAAAACATCAAGAAAAGAAATATATATATGAAACTGCGAATTAAATAGAATTAAGAATAGCATCAACTTACATGAAATTATAATATATATGAAATTGTGATTAACGCAAAATGAATTAAATAGAAAAAAAATTAATAATAGCATCAAATTATATGAAATTGTAATGTGCGAATCTAAAAATTAAAATTCAAAAAATTTTCTTTTCATAAAAAAGAAAAATTTTTTTTCCAAAGAGAGAGGGTGTTGTGTACATTAAAAACCACACTGACGTTTCGACACTTGTCGAAATGTCATATACACAAATAGCGACTAGAGCGCCCTAATTGCACGCAGTGGTAAATCCTCGGAACTAGATAAATTATTTTTGATTCGCGCAGATTTTTGAATTTGTGATAACTGTACTATTATTGTTATATAAGCTTGGAATGGTGAACAATAAGGAACATTCAGTACTGGTAAGCCAAACTATAAGCGGCGACCAAGTCTCCAAAAAGAATCGTTTTTTTTTTAATTCTTTTAACGAATTACGCACGGAAAGACTTAGCATAAGCGGCGACAGATTCGCCAAAGCAAAGTCTTTGCTGGTTCGGCTATTGAGAAATATTCTGTTGAATTTGCATAAGCGGCGACAGGCTCGCTAAAGCAAAAACAGGAATCTTAAGCGAACCGAAGCGCTAGGCAGATTGGTAAAGGTACTGCTTCATTACATGGCGACCGTGCCAACGGCGGACTGGAAAAACAACCTTCCCAAAGAAGGAGGACCGCAGCCACGAGAAGATCCTCGTGTCGTACAAGCGCGGAAGGACGAAGCAAAGCTGACGGAAATACTTTATCAGGACACTCGCAGGAAGAATAAAAAACGCGGAGGAAGGATAGTATATCTAAGGAGGCTGCGAGCGGCTCTTAGGAGAATAGCGACCAACGAAGATAACCCACCACCCTGGGAACGCCAAGGGGAATTATTCCAGCAGATCGAAGATATAACAAACGAATTAAAAAAAAAATTAACAAACATAATTATAAAAGCATGAATTTATATACATAAAATCAGTTAGAACAGCATGAACTAAATAAAATAAATGAAAATGAATTATTGTTGTAAACTATAGATAGAAAAAAAATATAATAAATGAAAACAAAACAAAAAAAAACCCTAGCGCATCAGAACCGCTAGAAATACTAATGTTCGAAGAAAAGTAGAAGATTTGTGGAGATTTTGGGTGTATTGTTATATATTGTCTTATATATTGTTGTTATATTGTTGTTAGTGTCTTATATATTATACATTGTATGTATTGTCATATATATTGCTAAAAATTGTATATTCGCGATGTGAATACTTAATGCAAGCATTTATTGGTACGAAAATAACAAAAACACCTTGTGCTAGCAGTCCTTTGCTAGCACCGAAGCCAAAAATAAGTCATATCTACCACACGTTGAAGTCAACCTGCTCTGCGAATTTCGTATTGATCCGATCACTGCATTGGAAGTTATAGGGATACAAAGAAATTTAGGGTAACCATTCGCCAGAGCTTTCAAACTTTCTAGATCTTAGTATTTGGTGTGTATTTTCACTACAAGGCCACTACGATTTGAAAATTTTATGATTAAATCGCTTACTAAAGCTATGTCAAAAAATACAAAAACAATCATAGCTGGCATCCCTATCATTGTTTTTCAAACTAGATTTCTACTGAATATTTACTACAATAATTTAAATTTGCCATATGAATTTTGTTATGATACCATGACTGTCCTGGAGGCTGTAGGGCAAAGAGCTTTATTCAAATAAAATAACATTTTAAAAACAACTTGGTGCAGTTGCACCAATTTTTGACGATTCTAAAAGCATATAGATATATAACTCAAATACTTTGCTTTTATATAATCTTTTAGTGCTTTTATATAATCGAAGTCGTTTGTCATAAATTATGCTTATCATAGAAGGGGGATGATGCAGATGAATAAGCTAATAAACTTGGTTATAGATTCAAGTAACAAACAATAAAATTTCCAAAACTCGGAAAATTTAAATATCGGTTGCTTATTGTATTGTAAATGGTTTGCTTATGAATAGAAAATGGAAGCATCTGTTGGTGCGATATTTACAATCATGTGCTGGTAATTATGTGCTAGCACCATAGCTGCTTCACGTTGTGTTAAACCCAGCCTATGAATTTCGTTTCGATTGAATGGCTGCGCTGTAAGCTATAGGAGTGAATTAAATTTTAAGGTTACCATCGTCCAAACTTTTTAAATTTTTGAAACGTAAATATTTATTGTTAATTGTCATTGCAGGATCATTCCCGTTTGGAAATTTTATGACAACATCGCTCGATAATGAAATGTAAATAAATTACGAAATTCGTCATAGCTGGCAACCCTTTCACGGTTTTTCAACAAAATTCTTACAGAATTAAAAACGCAACAAGATATGGTTTTCACATGAATTTCGTTTTGATTTCGTCACTGCATCGGAAGTTACAGGGAAAAAATCTTTATTGGCCTGAGCAAATTTATAATATTTAGGAGACAAAAATTGCCGTAGCTGGCGTCCCTATACTAATTTTTTAACCAAATTTCTATGAAATCTATCTTAGAGTAAGGTTCATCTACTGCGTGAATTTCTTGAAAATCTGGGGGGTAAATCGGAAGCTATAGGCCAAAAATCATTTTTTTTTCCCAGTGATTTTTCCAAATGGCACCTCTGCCACAGTGTTGCTTGTTTTTCAAAATCACTTCTATCAGACTTGGTCCTAGCAAATTCCAACATGTCCTGTAAATTTCATATTCATCGCAATATCCGATCGTCAGTTCTCGTGAACAAAATTTTGAGTGCTGAAAATAGAGTTAATTTGATCACGGGTTGTCGTTCTTGTTAACCGCGGAGTTTTGAAACATTTTATTTGACTTGGTGGGCAAAAGTCAAAATTTATCAATAATTTGAATTTATTTTCATAAATCAAAAAATTTTCAGGAGACTCGATGATTTGAAGGATTTTTGTTCAGGAGCCTGCTGTAGCTACAGATTTGCTACCGCACAGTCTTGAAAGTCCATGTGTGTAAAGTTTTAGTCTATATCAATACGCTCTAAAAATCTCACGATGATTTATTGTTTTTCTTAGAAGTTATGACAAATCGAAATTTGAAAAAAAATCCTTGCCTACTTTTAGGCACTCTGCGCCTACACAAGGCTCAAAATTTCCACTTCTTTATCATAAGCAAACTTAAAACATAATAAGTTTTCATTTCTAGTACTTTTTTTAACAAAAATTTACACTGCTTGGAAATATAGGAGCACCTGAAAATTCACTTAAATGCCCGCCGCTGCCAAAAGGTTTAAGAAATCTGAGTTTTAGCAAATCATGGACCTACCTGCTATATACATCTATGTACATCTATGTTCTGCGAAAATTTCAGCTCAATCGGATCGGCCACTCCAAAGATTATCTCTCTTTACCATTTTGCTGATGTATATATATATATATATATATATATATATATATATATATATATATATATATATATATATATATATATATATATCACGAATTTTCGGCGAAGCGATTTTAATACTAATGTTCTTCGAACGTTAGTAACAATATATTTTTATTAGTATTCAAAAAAATAAAAAGAAACAAAAAATCTATGGTCCATCGTATGGATATTTTTTTTTTTTTAAATGAAAGAGCAGATAAATGCCATATCAAAAATTATAACAAATTTAAAAAAACTCCGGGTAGAGTATACAAAAGTGATACCATAATAGAAAAATTAAATGATATAGAAAACTTAAGGAAAAAAGTATTAGATACAGAAGATAGTTCAGAATTGCAAAAAATATTCTTGGATAAATATAGTGTAGCGAAAGAATTGTTAGAGGAAAAATTAGAACAAGCAGTAGTAAATAAAATGGGAGCTTTTAATATAGAAGTAGCATTAAAATCAATTCCAACTTTCAATGGAAACCCAAAAGACGTAGATGCATTTTTAACCATAGTTGGGTTACTAAATGAAAGTCTGAATGAAGAAGCAAAATTGAATTTATTAAATTTAGTTAAAAATGTAAAGTTAGGAGCAAGCGTAAAGGTACAGCTAAGTACATTAGAAATCAACAATTATTCAGCGCTAGAAAAACACTTAAAAAATAGGTACAAAAGTAGGAAAACCTTACAGCAAATTCACACGCAATTATCTCAATTACAACAACGCGGAACTGTAGAAAAATATGGAGAAAAATTGTGTGAGCTCATTAGTGAATTGAGTGATATCCAAATAAATAACCTAGGACAAAATACAACTGCACAAGAAAAGGCGGTGATAGTAAAGTCTAATGATTCTTACGCGCTTACAATTTTCAAGAATGTATTAAATGAAACTCTTAAGCCTACTATTTTTGCTGCGCAACCTAAGACATTTATAGAAGCGATACAGATCGCAACTGAATTTGAGACAAGTAATAGAACACCGGAAAATATAATGTATATTAATAGAAGACCGAATTATAACCAACAATATAACCATAACAGTAGAAACACATTTAATAGTAAATACACGTCTCATAGCTATAACAATAACAGAAATTACGGCACAAACCAGAATAGAAATTATAGAGACAATCATAATTCGAGACCAAGTGAAATAAACAATTCGAATAACTACAGAAACAACAGAAATACTTATTTTAATAGAAATAACGAGTGGAATCAAAATAATACTTATAGAAATAACAACTATAGAAATAATAATAGAAACAATCACAGCTCAAGGGGTAATGAAGTAAATCATCGAAATCACAGAAACAACAATAACAGCAGACCTAATAACAGAAACTTCAACGATAGGAGACAACGAATAAATATAGTCCAGGGACCAAGACAGAAAAAATATTATTACTTAACAGACAGCTCGAGAATTACGTCTCGATTTACTGCAAGGATAATAGAAAATATTTAAAATTATTGGTTGACACTGGAGCAGATGTGTCACTATGTAAAGCAAGTGCGATTCCGGATGATCAAATCATAAATGAAGACAAAAGATGTAAATTTTTCGGAATAACTGATGAACAAATACAGTCCATTGGAACGACTAATTTAAATTTGAGTATTGATGGAAATAACATCAATTTTCCATTTCAAATAGTGGAATCTGATTTTCCTATTCTTACGGACGGAATATTAGGAAGGGATTTTCTTACCCAAAAATTAGCAAGAATAAACTACGAAACATACACAATAACAATAAATATAAACTATGAAGACCATACTATACCTATCGCTACAAGAAAACATAGAGTTACAGTACCACCAAGGTGTGAATATGTATGTCCCATCGATATTAACATAGAGGAAGATAGTATAACCACTAATAGAGAAATTAAACCAGGAGTCTATATAGCCAGTTCAATAATCCCAGTAAAAGGCGTAAAACACATTAAGATATTAAACACAAATGAAGAAGAGGTAATACTCGAATATTTTAAAATTGAAACCGAACCCTTAAGAAACTTCAAACCATGTGCAACGAGTAAATCAGTAGTCCGAAACATCAGAGACGAACAAAGATTTAAAGACATATTAAAACATGTTAAAATAAATCATCTAAATGCGAAAGACCAGAAGTCTCTATTGGAAATTCTCAGGACATACCAACATATATTCCACTTAGAAGGTGAAGCTTTATCCACAAACAACTTCTACACTCAAAAAATACAGGTTCCAGATACCACACCGACATACATAAAGAACTACAGGTTACCTCATACACATATTAACGAAATAAACAAACAAGTACATGAACTGTTAGACAGCAATGTCATCGAGGATTCAACCAGCCTCTACAACTCACCACTACTGCTAACACCGAAGAAGAGTGAACTAAGCGCAAATAAATGGAGACTAGTGGTTGATTTTATAGCACTGAATAAGAAAATAGTCAACGATAAATTCCCTCTAACAAGACTAGAAGATGTTTTAGATAGTCTGGTGAGAGCTAAATATTTCTCTACTTTAGACATGACAAGTTCATTCCATCAAATAGAGCTTACGAAAGAGTCACGACCATTGACAGCCTTCTCCACGAACAAAGGGCACTATCAATTTAAACGACTACCATTCGGTTTGACAATTTCCTCAAACAGTTTTCAACGCATGCTCACCATAGCTTTAAGTGGACTGGACTAAAAAATACAATTTCCTGAGAAGCGAAGTGGTTTACTTGGGACATCTGATAACCAAGGATGGAGTTCGCACTGACCCCGGAAAACTAGATACAATCAAAAAGTACCCAGTACCAACAAATCCAGACGAAATCAGAAGATTCGTCGCATTCGCCAATTATTACCGTCGATTCTAGAGATGAGGCGTATATACTGGAACAGGTATATGGAACAGGTATTTTTTTGGAACAGCCAGTACCTAGTACGAAATTCAAAAATACTAGGTACGAGTATTTTTGTGGACTATACATGTAATCAAGAATTTACACAATAAATTTCGTCCATTTAATTCATTTCAATCAAACAGTGACGTAATAGTATCCTAATATTAATATAAACTCGTATTTCATACTTGCAAGTGCTTTCATACTCACGAGTATCTCGTACGCGAGACGAAAATACTTGCAAGTATGAAAATACTCGATACGAGTATATACTCGTATCGTTCCAAAATATTCGAATACGAACATACTCATATCGTTCCAAAATATTCGAATACGAAAATAACGTATCGTTCCAAAATATTCGATACGAGTATATACTCGTATCGAGTATTTTGGAACTTGCAAGTATTTTCGTATCGCATATTTTTGTATAGAGTATTTTCGTGCTTGCGAGTATTTTGGGACTTTAGGTTTAGGTTTTTAGGGCAAAAGTAGCTGAAATCGGACAAAATCGGCCAAGTTTGAGTTAGAGTTGTTTGGGACATAACTGACCAAGACCTATTGCTGTGATACAAAAATTTAGGTTTTGTAAGGGAGAAAGGGTTTTTTGGCGATAGTTTGTCAAAAACTGTCTTTACAGCGCTTTCGATGATTATATTAGTGAGTAAGTATATTAGTGATATTTTAAGGACGAAAAAATTTTTGATGGGAGAAATTGGGAAAGTATTTTATTCAATTATTCAAAAAGTTTTTAGGGCAAAAGTAGCTGAAATCGGAAAAAATCGGCAAATTTTGGGTTAGTGTGGTTTGGGACATAACGAACCAAGACCTATTGCTGTGATACAAAAATTTCGGTTTTGTAGGGGAGTAAGGGGTTTTTTTGGCCATAGTTTGGCAAAAACTGCCGTTACAGCGCTTTCGATGATTGAAAGTGATCTGGGAGTTCAATAGTGATATTTTAAGGGCGAACAAACTTTTTTATAGGGGAAATTAGGCAAAAACGTCCATTTTTTGCAAAAAAATTTTTTTTGGTCTAGCATGAATTTGAGGATCTTTCTGAGTTGTTCCCATACAAATATGGGAAAAGCGGCCTAGTTTCTAAGATACGGTAAAATGAAATCCGCCGGGAAAACTGAAAGTAACACTAAAAATGTTTAGATCCTTTTTGGTTAGCCAGTTGGCTTCTCCGGCTGTGCTGAAGCTCTCCTCGTGACTGCACTCCAACCCTACCGGGGTTGTGACTCATGTCCAGCTTTACCGAAAAGGTTGGCCCCCTAGTGGGTGCATGGTTAATAGACGTTTTATCATTTCTTAATAAAATTTTCGACAAATTCATGCTTCAGTGAGGCGAAGTGGAAAACCGACTGTTTTAGATTAGCCAGGAAAAGTTTGGTATCAGGCATCGATCGATGAAAAGTCATATAGATGCCAACAGGATTAGTTGGTCCTATCATAGTAAAGTTTTCGACACTGGTAGTTTGAACGAATACAGGAGGTGTTTTGTGCATATATTAAAATGAAAATCAAATTAAATTGATTGAATTTGCTTGTTTTCCCTTAGATGGCTCCTAGATTGGAGAAACACTTGCCAAATAAGTGACCGACCATTGGATAGTTACGGACAAGCTGCACGGACTAATGGCTCGTATCCTTTCACGGTCAACTGCACCATCACCATTCTAGCCTGGGAACTTTGTCTCTAGTGGATGGGGGAGGGCATATCATACCGTTTCATTACATCACTGCAAATCGCATGTCCTTGTGTGTATATATGTACATACTTCAAAAAATACTAGCTAGTATTTTTGGAACAGGTATTTGGAACAGGTATTTTTTTGTACTCGTATTCGGAATACCTAGTATGTAAAAATCCGAGTACGACCCAACTCTAGTCGATTCATCCCCGACTTTGCTAAAATAACGAAATGTCTAAACGATCTACTAAAAAAGAAAGTTGAATTCAAGTGGACACAGCAATGCCAAACAACATTTGAATTACTTAAAAGCAAACTAATGAATGCACCAATTCTACAATACCCGGACTTTAGCAAACCATTCATAGTCACAACGGATGCATCAGACTATGCATTAGGCGCAGTACTGTCACAAGGTGAAATAGGACAGGACTTACCTATAACCTACGCGAGTAGAACTCTCGTTAAACACGAAATAAACAAATCTACGGCAGAAAAAGAATTACTGGCGATTCATTGGGCAATAAACTTCTTCAAACCATATATTTTTGGAAATAAATTTACGGTGGTCACTGACCATAGACCACTCATATCGTTATTCACACAAAAAAACCCATCATCAAAAATGACAGGCATAAGAGTCGATTTATGTGATTACGACTTCGACATAATATACCGAAAAGGAAAAATGAATGTCAATGCAGATGCACTATCAAGCATCAAACTTAACTCAGATACATTAAAAGAAATGATCCCGAAGCAAGAACATAACGTTAAGAACAAAAATATATTAGCAGTCACAAGAAACATGACCAAAAAATATACATCACACCAGCCATAGAAGCACATAAACCAAACCAAAACACAAAGTTAAATGAAACGTATATATGGAACAGCGAATTAATGGCTGATATAAAAAATTTAATAAATTTAAAATTTGAAATGGGGAAAACTACAAAGATAAACATTGAAAATAGCCAAGTCAAAGTTTAATGCAGTGATAATCCATCGGAATTAGTTTCGTTACTGGAGAAACTGACGTCAATAGTGACAAGGAGAAATATAACAATGATATACTTAAAAGAAACTGATGAAATATTTAACATAATAGGGCAAAGCGAATTCAAAGACATATTCAATAAATTACAACAGTGTACTCAATCAAAAGGCAAAACAACTGTAAGAATTATAATATACAAACCCCCCAAAAGAATAACAGACAAAATAATACAATTTAAATTGCTAAATGATTACCATACAACACCCGTAGGAGGACATTTAGGTGTGAGAAAAACGACATTAAAACTCAAACAGAAATACATATGGAAAAATATGAACAAAATGATAAAAAAAAACTTTATTAACAATTGTGAAACTTGTGCTAAAAATAAACAGACAAAACATATAAAAGAAAACCAAATTATAACAGACACACCTGCTAACACATTCGAAACAATCGTCATAGAAACAGTAGTGCCACTTAGGTTGAGCAGCAATTATAGATATATACTCACAATGCAGTGCGAATTATCAAAATATGTTATTGCCTATCCAATAGAATCAAAAGACGCTAAAACTATCGCGAAAACAATGGTTGAACAATTAATACTAAAACACGGCCTTTTCAAAAAACTGAAGTCAGATAATGGAACTGAATTCACCAATGAGCTAATGGCAAACATTTGTAGTATGTTAAAAATAGCCCAAGTTTTCTCGACACCCTATCACCATGAAACACTCGGGACAGTGGAACGTAATCACTGAGTATTAAACGAATATTTATTGAACTTTACCAATGATTACAAATGGGATAAATGGGTACCTTACTATACTTTTGCATACAACACTAGCCCCCATGTAGACACACAATATTCTCCATACGAACTAGTATATGGCAGATTACCTCATCTACCTAAAGACATAATAGAAAAATATGAACCAATAAACAATATAGATAATTATGCTAATGAACTAAAACTCAGGTTAAAAAATAGTATCAGTCTAGCACGAAAAATAATCGATAGAGTAAAACACGAAAGAAAACTTAAATTAGACAATTTTGCAAAACCATCAAACTTGAAAGTAGGAGATTTTGTACTAGTACGAAATATGAATAGAAAGAAATTACAAAACACATACCACGGACCATACGAAATTAAATTCAGAGATGGCGTAAATTCAGATATCTTAATAAACAACAAATGTAAAAGATATCACAACAATTTGTTAAAGTTATACAAGCCACAGACAAGAATAATAATGTAATAGACTATAAACATACGAATAAATATTTAAACAAACACCAAAAAAATTGAATCAAACAATATGTACACTATAAGTTAAAATTAAGTCCAAATAAAACTACAGAAAACATCAAGAAAAGAAATATATATATGAAACTGCGAATTAAATAGAATTAAGAATAGCATCAAGTTACATGAAATTATAATATATATGAAATTGTGATTAACGCAAAATGAATTAAATAGAAAAAAAATTTAATAATAGCATCAAATTATACGAAATTGTAATGTGCGAATCTAAAAATTAAAATTCAAAAAATTCTCTTTTCATAAAAAAGAAAATTTTTTTTTTCCAAAGAGAGAGGGTGTTGTGTACACTAAAAACCACACTGACGTTTCGACACTTGTCGAAATATCATATACACAGATAGCGACTAGAGCGCCCTAATTGCACGCAGTGGTAAATCCTCGGAACTAGATAAATTATTTTTGACGTTAGTAACAATATATTTATATTAGTATTCAAAAACATAATAAGAAACAAAAAATCTATGGTCCATTGTATGGATATTTTTTTTAAATGAAAGAGCAGATAAATGCCATATCAAAAATAATAACAAATTTAAAAAAAACTCCGGGTAGAGTATACAAAAGTGATACCATAATAGAAAAATTAAATGATATAGAAAACTTAAGGAAAAAAGTATTAGATACAGAAGATAGTTCAGAATTGCAAAAAATATTCTTGGATAAATATAGTGTAGCGAAAGAATTGTTAGAGGAAAAATTAGAACAAGCAGTAGTTAATCAAATGGGAACTTTTAATATAGAAGTAGCATTAAAATCAATTCCAACTTTCAATGGAAACCCAAAAGAGGTAGATGCATTTTTAACCATAGTTGGGTTACTAAATGAAAGTCTGAATGAAGAAGAAATTTTGAATTTATTAAATTTAGTTAAAAATGTAAAGTTAGGAGCAAGCGTAAAGGTACAGCTAAGTACATTAGAAATCAACAATTATTCAGCGCTAGAAAAACACTTAAAAAATAGGTACAAAAGTAGGAAAACCTTACAGCAAATTCACACGCAATTATCTCAATTACAACAACGCGGAACTGTAGAAAAATATGGAGAAAAATTGTGTGAGCTCATTAGTGAATTGAGTGATATCCAAATAAATAACCTAGGACAAAATACAACTGCACAAGAAAAGGCGGTGATAGTAAAGTCTAATGATTCCTACGCGCTTACAATTTTCAAGAATGTATTAAATGAAACTCTTAAGCCTACTATTTTTGCTGCGCAACCTAAGACATTTATAGAAGCGATACAGATCGCAACTGAATTTGAGACAAGTAATAGAACACCGGAAAATGTAATGTATATTAATAGAAGACCGAATTATAACCAACAATATAACCATAACAGTAGAAACACATTTAATAGTAATAACACGTCTCATAGCTATAACAATAACAGAAATTACGGCACGAACCAGAATAGAAATTATAGAGACAATCATAATTCGAGACCAAGTGAAATAAACAATTCGAATAACTACAGAAACAACAGAAATACTTATAATAATAGAAATAACGAGTGGAATCAAAATAATACTTATAGAAATAACAATTATAGAAATAATAATAGAAACAATCACAGCTCAAGGGGTAATGAAGTAAATCATCGAAATCACAGAAACAACGATAACAGCAGACCTAATAACAGAAACTTCAACGCTAGGAGACAACGAATAAATATAGTCCAGGGAAACGCGGCGAGCCCGGAGGCCAGCGACAACGAACAATAAAAGTTGACCCCGGGACCAAGACAGAAAAAATATTATTACTTAACAGACAGCTCGAGAATTACGTCTCAATTTACTGCAAGGATAATAGAAAATATTTAAAATTATTGGTTCACACTGGAGCAGATGTGTCACTTATCACGGGGTCGGTTCCCGGCTATACTAAGAAATATGTAAATGTGAGAAAACACGGCGAAGTAGGCGAGAACTGTTGATTAAATTATTAATTTTGTATTAGCGTATGGTATCTTAGAACTGCAGATTAAATTATTAATTTTGTATTAGCAAATGGTATCTTAGAACTGCAGATTAAATTATTAATTTTGTATTAGCGTATGGTATCTTAGAACTGTAGATTAGATTATTAATTTCGTATTAGCGTATATTATCTTAGAACGGTTAAATTAGGCCACGTACACATGAAGGAGGATGTTGTCGTAGATGCAGCGATTCGCCGGCATCGGGCCAAAACAGTCGCGACCGAACGTCAACCTCACAGCCAACGTCTGTTCTGCCCCGACGTAGGACGAACGATAAAAGGGCCGGGTGCAGGGTCGAGGACGCGGGGCGAAAATACATAAAACAAGAATGAAACGACTTACCCGAAGAGATCCATGGGGCGGGAGCAGAAATGGCATGTTCCAACCTAGCTCACTCCTTTCGACCGTACTAGTGGCCTTCGTTCAAGTTAGGCTGGAATGCATCGTCTAAAGCCGGGGCGTCATGCATATCTTTTCGACGCAGGGAAATAGTCATCACATCATATAAGCGGACGGTGCGGTCCCACGACGTCGACATTAAAAAAACTGACTGCAGTCAGGTCCGAATTCCATGCAGAAATTACATCCGATGGCGGATGGGATAGCCGCGCTTCAGGTTTCTTGACCCATTTGAGAGATTTTCTCACAATTTGGATGCCGAACAGACCATTCTCACAACTAAAATGTATGGACTTTAGTAAAATCAAACTTAGATAAACACTCACCTGTTGACAGCGTAAACATGATTTGAACACTTGTGAAGTGACAGATGAGGGAGTTCACGATAGACGACTCGAAGTGGCAGATGATAAAGGTCACAATATGACTGGAAGTGGCGTTGCGAGATAAAGGCGGTCAAATACAGGATCAATGACCGCTGTTAGAAGTCATTGCTCTGGTAGGGCGGTATTATTCAATGCAGAGGAATCGTCATGGGAAGAGTCCCGCAAAAAAAGAACGGGGTCGCACAAGCAGGACCGAGGCTCTGCAGTGACCCGGAGGAGAAAATGAAGTTCTTCTGGATCCCGACGTTGAGGTGAGCAGATCGGAAAATAATAGTTAACAGAACGAATCGAAAGCAATAAATCTTTTTCATTTTACTTGATCCCGACACTGAGGAGTGAAAACCAGAGCCAATCCTGTCAGGCAGGACAGCGAACCAGCGGAATTTGGTCCCCTGAATAAAGGAACGATTGGCGGTTGAGAAGGCCGTAGCGAAGGCAGAGACGGTGCGTCCGACTAAAATCGATGGCGAGTTCTACTGGGATTATGTGAACGGAAGCGACGAGTGAGTAAAATATCGAAGCGAAGACGATGGTTGCATTGTTGCGGAACGGCTCAGCGCATAGAAATATATTCTGAACGAGCGGCGAAGGTACAAGCGACGAGTGAGGAAAATATCGAAGCGAAGACGGCGACCGAATTGTTGCGGGACGGCTCAGCGCATATATATAGATTCCGAACGAGCGGCGAAGGTACGTGGCAAGATAGTTAGTTTAAGATAAGATTTAGGTTTGGATGTGTATATTATAGATGAGCATAATTTTGTTTGATTCGCGGCGCCGCGTAGGTTTCGGTAAAAGAGTGAATTAGTATCTGGCAGATTTTGAATTTGAATTATAATAATAAAATCTCTGTAAATTGGTGTAACGCGGTGTTTACTCTAGTGAAAGGATCTAACGTGGTAATACAGACCATCCGGCCGACTTCTCGTTTCGCGGCGCGGATAATAGAGGCAGTCGAGGGCTAGAAACGAGTGGCGCCCGGACTCACCCCCTTTCTCGGTAAGTGAGCCAGCCACCCGAGGCTGCCGCCCTGACCTTCCGGGACAGAAGGCAGGGTCTGATTTCGTAGCGGCGGAGGCCATACGGTGACAAATTGGCGCCCAACGTGGGGCGTAACGGTAACAACACGTAACGGTACTAGTGAAAATTTTGAGTTTGCCAAGTCCCAAATTGTGGGAAGGCGAGTAACGGAGGAAAATCGTGTTGGTAGGGCTGAAATCGTAGTAAGCCGTTAATTTAGCGCGGTATTCCGAAACCGAAGTTGTATTTATCGCGTATCTTTGTGATATTGAATTGAACAGATACTTATTTCGGGCGTATCTATTGTCGAGTTGTAACAAGCGTACGTATCCGTTAACGGAAAATTTCTATTTGAATTCTGGATCGTTCGTATAGTGAGGTGTTGGGTATAGTGTGAGGAACGAGTGGAGCAAAAGTTGAGAGTGTGGATGAGTGAGTGAATGTGTAAGCAAAGAAGAGGCTATATATAGTAACGACATTCTAGATGTTGAAGTTAGCGTATAAGAGGCACCATATAGGGCTGTTATTCTAGGTCTTGGAATTAGACTATAAGAGGCAATATATATTTAGATTGTTCCAGATTTTAGGGGGGGAGTTTGACTTCTAGGGATTGCCGCAGGCATTTTACGACGCTTATTAGGGGAAAATTGTGTTAAGTTTTCAGAAAATAGCAATTTTTAGCAGCCAAAATGAAAATTCTGGTGGACCGTTTGAGTAAGGATGAGCTTACGTACGAGCTAGCCATCCGGGGATTCGACGCTGATACGGTAGACAATATGCGGAAGGCATTGAGGGCGACGCTGAAGGCCGAGGCGGAGTCGGACACGTCATATGTAGAAACAGACTATCCGTTTGACTTCGAGACGGACTGCCGGGAACTAGAGGCAAAGGTAACGGAAGCCGAGGAGCTGGTGGAAAAGGTGATGGGCAGCAAAGCATCCTTAGAGTTCCTGAAAGCCAAAGTGAGGATTGAGTTCGGGTTCCGCAGGCTGGGGAACGTGAGGGCCATTACCTTGGAACAGAAGGAGAGCACGAGGAAGCTCCGGAACAGACTCATTCTGGCAATGGGAACATTAGCGGAGAAGGTCGAAGATCCCAGCGAAGATGAGACTGAGCAAGGTAGTAGAACGCCGGAGGTGTCGATGGTACAGCAGACGAAGGCGGCAAATCCAGCGGAGATAGCTAAATGGGGGCTGCGGTTTAGCGGAGATGCGAGTGGTTCCGTCAACGCTTTTTTGGAGCGCGTTGAGGAACTACGCCAGGCTCGAGGCCTGTCCAAGGGTCAGTTGTTCACGTCGGCAGTAGACCTTTTCGAAGCCAAAGCTCTCATATGGTTCCGTGCTAACCGCAGTCTAGTGAAGTGCTGGGATGAACTGGTAGTGGAGTTGAAAGCTGAATTCCTGCCGTCGGATTATGAGGACCGCTTGTGGGAGGAGATCAGGAGGCGAACGCAGGGAGAGAACGAGTCTATGGGTGTGTACGTGGCGACCATGGAACGTCTCTTCAGCAGACTAAAGACTAGCTGCACAGAACAAGAAAAGTTGCGCATCCTTCGAAGGAATATTGCGCCTTTTTACCAACAACAGCTTAGTTTGACCCCGATAGACACAATCAGGGATCTGGTCAGGCTGGGCCGGACCTTGGACGCCACGAGGGCCTCAGTAGCGGCATTTATACCTCCGAACACGCGATCTAGACGCTGCTTAGAGCCTGACCTGGCATATGTTGAGGCGGGAAACGCAGAACAAGTGGCAGCGGTAGGTGGATCGCGAGCAATGCAGTGTTGGAATTGCAAACGCGAGGGTCATCTATCGAGGGAGTGTCCCGAGCCGCGGCGATGCTTTGGGTGTGGCCGACAGGGAGTTATGCGATCATCATGTGCTGTATGCCGGTCCAGAACGAGTGAGCATGGTCCACGGGATCGACCAATTCAATCAGCCCCGGGAAACGACCGGCGTGCTCACTAGGCGGTCGAGCGAGCACGATGAAGAGGCCGCAACGGGTAGGAAGTTCTCCGAGGGTGGACTATGCGCTGGCGAAGGGGATCCGGGACAGTCGGCCGCATTTGCATGTGAACGTAGAGGGTATAGGGATGGAGGGCTTACTGGACTCGGGAGCTAGTCGCACAATTATAGGGGAGAAGGGGTGGCTTCGTTTAGCAAGAGAAGGCGTAGCGTTATCCCAAAATGAGATCGGGGAAGTTCGGCTGGCTAATGGGGAGACGTGTCCAGTGGCGGGTATGGCGAGGCTAAAGTTTGAATCAAACGGTCGTCAGCATGAATTAGAAGTATTAGTGATGCCTTCAGTTCCTCAGGCGTTGATATTAGGCATCGATTTTTGGAAATGTTTTGGAGTGGTCCTTGACATGAAGGGGCAACAGTGGACCTCGGTCGCTACAGTGGAAACAACGGCCGGAAAGACACTGCGGAGTCTGTCCAATTTATCTGAGGGTGAGGCCAAAATCTTGTCAGAGTTGTTGGAGGAACAGTTCGAGCTGATGGGAGAGGGACTGGGCTGCGCAAGATCGGTGACCCACGTCATTAAAACTAGCTCTCCTCCGATCAAGCAGCGGTACTACCCGGTTTCGCCGGCTGTTCAGAAACAAATTAACATCGAATTGAATGAAATGCTAGAATCCGGAGTGGTAGAACCATCGGCAAGCGCATGGTCATCTCCGATATTGTTGGTTCGAAAGAAGGACGGATCATATCGGTTTTGTGTTGATTTCCGGAAGCTGAATGCGGTGTCTGACAAGGATGCGTACCCGTTGCCATATATGTCCTCAACTCTTGATAAGCTGCGGAATGCTAAGTACCTGTCAACGCTGGACGTAAAGTCTGCGTATTGGCAGGTACCTATGGCGAAGGAATCACAGGAATATACAGCTTTCACCGTGCCTGGGAGGGGGCTATTTCAGTTTCGGAGAATGCCTTTTGGGCTACATAACTCAGGGGCCACTTGGCAAAGGCTTATCGATACCGTGTTGGGTCCCGCACTCGAGCCGTTCGTGTTTACCTATCTAGATGACATTATCATCGTAACCGAAACATTCGAACACCATATGGACGTATTACGAGAGGTTTTCGTACGATTGAGGGAGGAAGGGCTAAAGGTATCCAAAGAGAAGTGTCAGTTCTGCAGGGCGCAGTTAAAGTACTTAGGATATCTGGTGGATGAAGAAGGCCTACATGTGGATCCTGAAAAAGTTCAGGCTGTCAAGGATTTGCCTCGACCAAAATCGGTCAAACAAGTCAGGCAACTATTGGGAATGGTATCCTGGTACCGTCGATTCATATCGGGTCACGCGACGATGGTGGCGCCTCTTAGTGACCTCCTAAAGAAGGGACGGAAGTTTTCGTGGTCAGATGATTGTGAACGGGCATTTGAGGCCTGCAAACAGAGACTTACGTCGGCTCCAGTATTAGCGTGTCCCGACTTCGACTTACCTTTCAAGGTACAAACGGACGCATCCGATGTAGCGATAGGAGCTGTCTTGAGCCAGGCACACCCAACTGGTGAAAAGGTGGTGTGCTACCTTAGCCGCGCACTCTCGAAGTTGGAAAGAAAGTACTCGGCTACGGAAAGAGAGTGTTTGGGTGTGTTATGGGCGATAGAAAAGCTCCGGCCGTACATTGAGGGCACACGCTTCGTTGTGATCACGGACCATCATTCTCTTGTGTGGCTCAACAAACTGAAGGATCCGACCGGCAGATTGGCGAGATGGGCCGTCCGCCTTCAACAATTCGATTTTGAAGTAGTGCACCGGAAGGGAAAGGAACATGTTGTACCCGATGCGCTGTCTCGAGCGATTGCGGAAGTGGGTGACATAACGATACCCTCATCATCAGATCGGTGGTTTGAGAAGATGGTGAACAGCGTGCGGAACGACCCGTGTAGATTCGTCGACTGGATGGTGACAGAGAATGCGCTGTGGAAGCAGGTCCCAGCGCGGAAGAAGGATGGCAGAAACGGCCTCGTCTGGAAAAGGGTGATCCCGAAGACTGAGAGGGAAGTAAAACTGAACCGATATCACGACGATCCGAAAGCAGGTCACATGGGTGTTACTCGAACGTGGTCGCGGGTTAACCAAAACTATTATTGGCCTCGAATGCGGAGAGATATACAGGCGTATGTACGGCAATGCAAGGTGTGTCAGGCCTGCAAGGTGGAGAGGAAACCCCCAATCGGTCTGATGGCTAGTAGGGCTGGCGAAGCCAAGTTACCCTGGGAGATGATTAGTATGGATCTGGTGGGACCATTACCTAGATCCGCGCGGGGGAATGTCTACATCTTGACGGTCGTCGATTACGTCACGAAGTACTCTGTAATATTACCGCTGCGAACAGCGACAGCATCAACTGTTTTCCGGCTGTTGGAGGAGAACGTGTTTTTGGTCTACGGAGTACCCAGGATCCTGATCTGTGACAACGGAGTGCAATTCAGGGGCAAACAGTTTAAGTCGGCGGTGGAAGATTTCGGGGTAAAAATATGTTACACTGCGCTATGTCATCCCCAGGCCAATCCAACCGAGAGACGAAACCAGGACATCAAGTGCATGCTAAGATGTTACGCCTCAGATAATCACCGCTCGTGGGATAAGTTTCTACCGAAGATCGCGTGTGCTTTACGGACGTATAAGCACGAGGTGACGGGGTTCACTCCTTATTTCATGAATTTTGGCAGGGAAATGATTACGTTCCGGGAAGAAGCAGAGCCCCCATCAGGCGCGCCGGAAGGTTTCTCCCCAACGAGAAATGCGGCGACGTTGGAAAAGGTGCGGGAGGAGGTCGAACTAAGGTTGAAACGAGCTGCAATCTCTAGTAAAAAATGTTATGACCTACGCCGTCGCCCCGTGAACTTCCAGGTGGGAGATAGGGTATGGAGGAAGAACTATGTTATATCCGATGCGAGTAAGGACTTTGCAGCGAAGCTAGCTCCGGCGTTCAGTGGTCCGTTCAGGATTAAGTCGAAAACCTCGACATGGACTTGCGAGCTGGTTGACGAGAGGGGTAAGGCCGCAGGCACTTGGCATGTGAAGGACCTGAAACAATATGTCGACGGGGGAGAGGATAACGCCAGTGGCGTGACCTAAGATTAGGCGGCCCAAGAAGGGGTGGAAAGGCCAACGATCAATACATTAAGCGGTGGTGGTGGGTTATATTATGGTATAGTGGAATAGCCGGTGAAGGGTATTAGAGATAGGGTTAGTTTAGTCGTAGTAGATAGTTTTCTTGGTGGTGGGTTATATTAGGGTATAGTAGGATAGCCGGTGAAGGGTATTAGAGATTGGGTTAGTAGTAGATAGTTTTCTCGATGGTGGGATATACTATGTGAAAAGCGTGGAAATACACACAGTTGAGGAAAAACATATAGTTCAACTGGTGGTCACGGACAAGCAGAGAATAGACCGATCAGGAAGCAGGTACAGCTGGGAAGCTGACGTCTGGCTATCGTTAAAGGGACTCAGGAATTTAGAGAGGAGCGTCATATGACCAATAAAAAGATGATAAAAAGAAAAAAAGAAATTAGCAAACAAACATACCGTATCTAGAAGGAAGTGCCGCGATCGCATCCAGGTTTTCCCTCTCTGGCCTCCTTTTTGTTCCTTGGTCGTGTTGTTTTCCCTATCCATGTAAAAGTCTGATGGTGCCGTTCATGTCCGTACGTGTGGTAGTGCTGGCGTTCTAAAATCGTGATCGTAGAAGATTAGAATACGGCATCATGAATGGCTTAAATACTTATACTAGTCCAAACTACTACATGAAACATATATAAACAAGCATGACTGGGTGAAAGGATTAATTGTAGCGTGATGGTGTGAGGTATAACTGTCGGGCTCAGTGCCTAGCGGGCGTAAGGAGTGATAGAGAATTCAAATCGGAATTATAGATAACCGGAATAAGCGTCGCGTGAGTTTGAGCCTATCGAAAGGTCAAATGTCGAATCAGCACATAATCGGGAGTTAGATCGGAGAGAATTGTTAACGAGAATTCCGGGATAATTCTCTGGAGAGGGGGGTGATATCACGGGGTCGGTTCCCGGCTATACTAAGAAATATGTAAATGTGAGAAAACACGGCGAAGTAGGCGAGAACTGTTGATTAAATTATTAATTTTGTATTAGCGTATGGTATCTTAGAACTGCAGATTAAATTATTAATTTTGTATTAGCAAATGGTATCTTAGAACTGCAGATTAAATTATTAATTTTGTATTAGCGTATGGTATCTTAGAACTGTAGATTAGATTATTAATTTCGTATTAGCGTATATTATCTTAGAACGGTTAAATTAGGCCACGTACACATGAAGGAGGATGTTGTCGTAGATGCAGCGATTCGCCGGCATCGGGCCAAAACAGTCGCGACCGAACGTCAACCTCACAGCCAACGTCTGTTCTGCCCCGACGTAGGACGAACGATAAAAGGGCCGGGTGCAGGGTCGAGGACGCGGGGCGAAAATACATAAAACAAGAATGAAACGACTTACCCGAAGAGATCCATGGGGCGGGAGCAGAAATGGCATGTTCCAACCTAGCTCACTCCTTTCGACCGTACTAGTGGCCTTCGTTCAAGTTAGGCTGGAATGCATCGTCTAAAGCCGGGGCGTCATGCATATCTTTTCGACGCAGGGAAATAGTCATCACATCATATAAGCGGACGGTGCGGTCCCACGACGTCGACATTAAAAAAACTGACTGCAGTCAGGTCCGAATTCCATGCAGAAATTACATCCGATGGCGGATGGGATAGCCGCGCTTCAGGTTTCTTGACCCATTTGAGAGATTTTCTCACAATTTGGATGCCGAACAGACCATTCTCACAACTAAAATGTATGGACTTTAGTAAAATCAAACTTAGATAAACACTCACCTGTTGACAGCGTAAACATGATTTGAACACTTGTGAAGTGACAGATGAGGGAGTTCACGATAGACGACTCGAAGTGGCAGATGATAAAGGTCACAATATGACTGGAAGTGGCGTTGCGAGATAAAGGCGGTCAAATACAGGATCAATGACCGCTGTTAGAAGTCATTGCTCTGGTAGGGCGGTATTATTCAATGCAGAGGAATCGTCATGGGAAGAGTCCCGCAAAAAAAGAACGGGGTCGCACAAGCAGGACCGAGGCTCTGCAGTGACCCGGAGGAGAAAATGAAGTTCTTCTGGATCCCGACGTTGAGGTGAGCAGATCGGAAAATAATAGTTAACAGAACGAATCGAAAGCAATAAATCTTTTTCATTTTACTTGATCCCGACACTGAGGAGTGAAAACCAGAGCCAATCCTGTCAGGCAGGACAGCGAACCAGCGGAATTTGGTCCCCTGAATAAAGGAACGATTGGCGGTTGAGAAGGCCGTAGCGAAGGCAGAGACGGTGCGTCCGACTAAAATCGATGGCGAGTTCTACTGGGATTATGTGAACGGAAGCGACGAGTGAGTAAAATATCGAAGCGAAGACGATGGTTGCATTGTTGCGGAACGGCTCAGCGCATAGAAATATATTCTGAACGAGCGGCGAAGGTACAAGCGACGAGTGAGGAAAATATCGAAGCGAAGACGGCGACCGAATTGTTGCGGGACGGCTCAGCGCATATATATAGATTCCGAACGAGCGGCGAAGGTACGTGGCAAGATAGTTAGTTTAAGATAAGATTTAGGTTTGGATGTGTATATTATAGATGAGCATAATTTTGTTTGATTCGCGGCGCCGCGTAGGTTTCGGTAAAAGAGTGAATTAGTATCTGGCAGATTTTGAATTTGAATTATAATAATAAAATCTCTGTAAATTGGTGTAACGCGGTGTTTACTCTAGTGAAAGGATCTAACGTGGTAATACAGACCATCCGGCCGACTTCTCGTTTCGCGGCGCGGATAATAGAGGCAGTCGAGGGCTAGAAACGAGTGGCGCCCGGACTCACCCCCTTTCTCGGTAAGTGAGCCAGCCACCCGAGGCTGCCGCCCTGACCTTCCGGGACAGAAGGCAGGGTCTGATTTCGTAGCGGCGGAGGCCATACGGTGACAAATTGGCGCCCAACGTGGGGCGTAACGGTAACAACACGTAACGGTACTAGTGAAAATTTTGAGTTTGCCAAGTCCCAAATTGTGGGAAGGCGAGTAACGGAGGAAAATCGTGTTGGTAGGGCTGAAATCGTAGTAAGCCGTTAATTTAGCGCGTTAAGATCCCAGCGAAGATGAGACTGAGCAAGGTAGTAGAACGCCGGAGGTTTCGATGGTACAGCAGACGAAAGCGGCAAATCCAGCGGAGGTAGCTAAATGGGGGCTGCGGTTTAGCAGAGATGCGAGTGGTTCCGTCAACGCTTTTTTGGAGCGCGTTGAGGAACTACGCCAGGCTCGAGGCTTGTCCAAGGGTCAGTTGTTCACGTCGGCAGTAGACCTTTAGGATTAGATTTGGGTTTGGATGTGTATATTATAGATGAGCATAATTTTGTTTGATTCGCGGCGCCGCGTAGGTTTCGGTAAAAGAGTGAATTAGTATCTGGCAGATTTTGAATTTGAATTATAATAATAAAATCTCTGTAAATTGGTGTAACGTGGTGTTTACTCTAGTGAAAGGATCTAACGTGGTAATACAGACCATCCGGCCGACTTCTCGTTTCGCGGCGCGGATAATAGAGGCAGTCGAGGGCTAGAAACGAGTGGCGCCCGGACTCACCCCCTTTCTCGGTAAGTATGTAAAGCCCCCTTTCTCGGTAAGTATGTAAAGCAAGTGCGATTCCGGATGATCAAATCATAAATGAAGACAAAAGATTTAAATTTTTCGGAATAACTGATGAACAAATACAGTTCATTGGAACGACTAATTTAAATTTGAGTATTGATGGAAATAACACCAATTTTCCATTTCAAATAGTGGAATCTGATTTTCCTATTCTTACGGACGGAATATTAGGAAGGGATTTTCTTACCCGAAAATTAGCAAGAATAAACTACGAAACATACAAAATAACAATAAATATAAACTATGAAGACCATACTATACCTATCGCTACAAGAAAACATAGAGTTACAGTACCACCAAGGTGTGAATATGTATGTCCCATCGATATTAACATAGAGGAAGATAGTATAACCACTAATAAAGAAATTAAACCAGGAATCTATATAGCCAGTTCAATAATCCCAGTAAAAGGCGTAAAACACATTAAGATATTAAACACAAATGGAGAAGAGGTAATACTCGAATATTTTAAAATTGAAACCGAACCCTTAAGAAACTTCAAACCATGTGCAACGAGTAAATCAGTAGTCCGAAACATCAGAGACAAACAAAGATTTAAAGACATATTAAAACATGTTAAAATAAATCATCTAAATGCGAAAGACCAGAAGTCTCTATTGGAAATTCTCAGGACATACCAACATATATTCCACTTAGAAGGTGAAGCTTTATCCACAAACAACTTCTACACTAAAAAAATACAGGTTCCAGATACCACACCGACATACATAAAGAACTACAGGTTACCTCATACACATATTAACGAAATAAACAAACAAGTACATGAACTGTTAGACAGCAATGTCATCGAGGATTCAACCAGCCTCTACAACTCACCACTACTTCTAACACCGAAGAAGAGTGAACTAGGCGCAAATAAATGGAGACTAGTGGTTGATTTTATAGCACTGAATAAGAAAATAGTCAACGATAAATTCCCTCTAACAAGACTAGAAGATGTTCTAGATAGTCTGGGGAGAGCTAAATATTTCTCTACTTTAGACATGACAAGTTCATTCCATCAAATAGAGCTTACGAAAGAGTCACGACCATTGACAGCCTTCTCCACGAACAAAGGGCACTATCAATTTAAACGACTACCATTCGGTTTGACAATTTCCTCAAACAGTTTTCAACGCATGCTCACCATAGCTTTAAGTGGACTGGACTAAAAAATACAATTTCCTGAGAAGCGAAGTGGTTTACTTGGGACATCTGATAACCAAGGATGGAGTTCGCACTGACCCCGGAAAACTAGATACAATCAAAAAGTACCCAGTACCAACAAATCCAGACGAAATCAGAAGATTCGTCGCATTCGCCAATTATTACCGTCGATTCATCCCCGACTTTGCTAAAATAATGAAATGTCTAAACGATCTACTAAAAAAGAAAGTTGAATTCAAGTGGACACAGCAATGCCAAACAACATTTGAATTACTTAAAAGCAAACTAATGAATGCACCAATTCTACAATACCCGGACTTTAGCAAACCATTCATAGTCACAACGGATGCATCAGACTATGCATTAGGCGCAGTACTGTCACAAGGTGAAATAGGACAGGACTTACCTATAACCTACGCGAGTAGAACTCTCGTTAAAAACGAAATAAACAAATCTACGATAGAAAAAGAATTACTGGCGATTCATTGGGCAATAAACTTCTTCAAACCATATATTTTTGGAAATAAATTTACGGTGGTCACTGACCATAGACCACTCATATCGTTATTCACACACAAAAACCCATCATCAAAAATGACAGGCCTAAGAGTCGATTTATGTGATTACGACTTCGACATAATATACCGAAAAGGAAAAATGAATGTGAATGCAGATGCACTACCACGCATCAAATTAAACTCAGATACATTAAAAGAAATGATCCCGAAGCAAGAACATAACGTTAAGAACAAAAATATATTAGCAGTCACAAGAAACATGACCAAAAAATATACATCACACCAGCCATAGAAGCACATAAACCAAACCAAAACACAAAGTTAAATGAAACGTATATATGGAACAGCGAATTAATGGCTGACATAAAAAATTTAATAAATTTAAAATTTGAAATGGGGAAAACTACAAAGATAAACATTGAAAATAGCCAAGTCAAAGTTGAATGCAGTGATAATCCATCGGAATTAGTTTCGTTACTGGAGAAACTGACGTCAATAGTGACAAGGAGAAATATAACAATGATATACTTAAAAGAAACTGATGAAATATTTAACATAATAGGGAAAAGCGAATTCAAAGACATATTCAATAAATTACAGCAGTGTACTCAATCAAAAGGCAAAACAACTGTAAGAATTATAATATACAAACCCCCCAAAAGAATAACAGACAAAATAATACAATTTAAATTGCTAAATGATTACCATACAACACCCGTAGGAGGACATTTAGGTGTGAGAAAAACGACATTAAAACTCAAACAGAAATACATATGGAAAAATATGAACAAAATGATAAAAAAAAACTTTATTAACAATTGTGAAACTTGTGCTAAAAATAAACAGACAAAACATATAAAAGAAAACCAAATTATAACAGACACACCTGCTAACACATTCGAAACAATCGTCATAGAAACAGTAGTGCCACTTAGGTTGAGCAGCAATTATAGATATATACTCACAATGCAGTGCGAATTATCAAAATATGTTATTGCCTATTCAATAGAATCAAAAGACGCTAAAACTATCGCGAAAACAATGGTTGAACAGTTAATACTAAAACACGGCCTTTTCAAAAAACTGAAGTCAGATAATGGAACTGAATTCACCAATGAGCTAATGGCAAACATTTGTAGTATGTTAAAAATAGCCCAAGTTTTCTCGACACCCTATCACCATGAAACACTCGGGACAGTGGAACGTAATCACTGAGTATTAAACGAATATTTATTGAACTTTACCAATGATTACAAATGGGATAAATGGGTACCTTACTATACTTTTGCATACAACACTAGCCCCCATGTAGACACACAATATTCTCCATACGAACTAGTATATGGCAGATTACCTCATCTACCTAAAGACATAATAGAAAAATATGAACCAATAAACAATATAGATAATTATGCTAATGAACTAAAACTCAGGTTAAAAAATAGTATCAGTCTAGCACGAAAAATAATCGATAGAGTAAAACACGAAAGAAAACTTAAATTAGACAATTTTGCAAAACCATCAAACTTGAAAGTAGGAGATTTTGTACTAGTACGAAATATGAATAGAAAGAAATTACAAAACACATACCACGGACCATACGAAATTAAATTCAGAGATGGCGTAAATTCAGATATCTTAATAAACAACAAATGTAAAAGATATCACAACAATTTGTTAAAGTTATACAAGCCACAGACAAGAATAATAATGTAATAGACTATAAACATACGAATAAATATTTAAACAAACACCAAAAAAATTGAATCAAACAATATGTACACTATAAGTTAAAATTAAGTCCAAATAAAACTACAGAAAACATCAAGAAAAGAAATATATATATGAAACTGCGAATTAAATAGAATTAAGAATAGCATCAACTTACATGAAATTATAATATATATGAAATTGTGATTAACGCAAAATGAATTAAATAGAAAAATAATTAATAATAGCATCAAATTATATGAAATTGTAATGTGCGAATCTAAAAATTAAAATTCATTAAATTTTCTTTTCATAAAAAAAAAAATTTTTTTTTTCCAAAGAAAGAGGGTGTTGTGTACACTAAAAACCGCACTGACGTTTCGACACTTGTCGAAATATCATATACACAGATAGCGACTAGAGCGCCCTAATTGCACGCAGTGGTAAATCCTCGGAACTAGATAAATTATTTTTGATTCGCGCAGATTTTTGAATTTGTGATAACTGTACTATTATTGTTATATAAGCTTGGAATGGTTAACAATAAAGAACATTCAGTACTGGTAAGCCAAACTATAAGCGGCGACCAAGTCTCCAAAAAGAATCGTTTTTTTTTTAATTCTTTTAACGAATTACGCACGGAAAGACTTAGCATAAGCGGCGACAGATTCGCCAAAGCAAAGTCTTTGCTGGTTCGGCTATTGAGAAATATTCTGTTGAATTTGCATAAGCGGCGACAGGCTCGCTAAAGCAAAAACAGGAGTCTTAAGCGAACCGAAGCGCTAGGCAGATTGGTAAAGGTACTGCTACATTACATGGCGACCGTGCCAACGGCGGACTGGAAAAACAACCTTCCCAAAGAAGGAGGACCGCAGCCACGAGAAGATCCTCGTGTCGTACAAGCGCGGAAGGACGAGGCAAAGCTGACGGAAATACTTTATCAGGACACTCGCAGGAAGAACAAAAAACGCGGAGGAAGGATAGTATATCTAAGGAGGCTGCGAGCGGCTCTTAGGAGAATAGCGACCAACGAAGATAACCCACCACCCTGGGAACGCCAAGGGGAATTATTCCAGCAGATCGAAGATATAACAAACGAATTAAAAAAAAAATGAACAAACATAATTATAAAAGCATGAATTTATATACATAAAATCAGTTAGAACAGCATGAACTAAATAAAATAAATGAAAATGAATTATTGTTGTAAACTATAGATAGAAAAAAAAAATATAATAAATGGAAACAAAACAAAAAAAAACCCTAGCGCATCAGAACCGCTAGAAATACTAATGTTCGAAGAAAAGTAGAAGATTTGTGGAGATTTTGGGTGTATTGTTATATATTGTCTTATATATTGTTGTTATATTGTTGTTAGTGTCTTATATATTATACATTGTATGTATTGTCATACATATTGCTAAAAATTGTATATTCGCGATGTGAATACTTAATGCAAGCATTTATTAGTACGAAAATAACAAAAACACCTTGTGCTAGCAGTCCTTTGCTAGCACCGAAGCCAAAAATAAGTCATATCTACCACACGTTGAAGTCAACCTGCTCTGCGAATTTCGTATTGATCCGATCACTGCATTGGAAGTTATAGGGATACAAAGAAATTTAGGGTAACCATTCGCCAGAGCTTTCAAACTTTCTAGATCTTAGTATTTGGTGTGTATTTTCACTACAAGGCCACTACGATTTGAAAATTTTATGATTAAATCGCTTACTAAAGCTATGTCAAAAAATACAAAAACAATCATAGCTGGCATCCCTATCATTGTTTTTCAAACTAGATTTCTACTGAATATTGACTACAATAATTTAAATTTGCCATATGAATTTTGTTATGATACCATGACTGTCCTGGAGGCTGTAGGGCAAAGAGCTTTATTCAAATAAAATAACATTTTATAAACAACTTGGTGCAGTTGCACCAATTTTTGACGATTCTAAACGCATATAGATATATAACTTAAATACTTTGCTTTTATATAATCTTTTAGTGCTTTTATATAATCGAAGTCGTTTGTCATAAATTATGCTTATCATAGAAGGGGGATGATGCAGATGAATAAGCTAATAAACTTGGTTATAGATTCAAGTAACAAACAATAAAATTTCCAAAACTCGGAAAATTTAAATATCGGTTGCTTATTGTATTGTAAATGGTTTGCTTATGAATAGAAAATGGAAGCATCTGTTGGTGCGATATTTACAATCATGTGCTGGTAATTATGTGCTAGCACCATAGCTGCTTCACGTTGTGTTAAACCCAGCCTATGAATTTCGTTTCGATTGAATGGCTGCGCTGTAAGCTATAGGAGTGAATTAAATTTTAAGGTTACCATCGTCCAAACTTTTTAAATTTTTGAAACGTAAATATTTATTGTTAATTGTCATTGCAGGATCATTCCCGTTTGGAAATTTTATGACAACATCGCTCGATAATGAAATGTAAATAAATTACGAAATTCGTCATAGCTGGCAACCCTTTCACGGTTTTTCAACAAAATTCTTACAGAATTAAAAACGCAACAAGATATGGTTTTCACATGAATTTCGTTTTGATTTCGTCACTGCATCGGAAGTTACAGGGAAAAAATCTTTATTGGCCTGAGCAAATTTATAATATTTAGGAGACAAAAATTGCCGTAGCTGGCGTCCCTATACTAATTTTTTAACCAAATTTCTATGATATCTATCTTAGAGTAAGGTTCATCTACTGCGTGAATTTCCTGAAAATCTGGGGGGTAAATCGGAAGCTATAGGCCAAAAATCATTTTTTTTTTCTCAGCGATTTTTCCAAATGGCACCACTGCCACAGTGTTGCTTGTTTTTCAAAATCACTTCTATCAGACTTGGTCCTAGCAAATTCCAACATGTCCTGTAAATTTCATATTCATCGCATTATCCGATCGTCAGTTCTCGTGAACAGAAGTTTTGAGTGCTGAAAATAGAGTTAATTTGAGCACGGGTTGTCGTTCTTGTTAACCGCGGAGTTTTGAAACATTTTATTTGACTTGGTGGACAAAAGTCAAAATTTATCAATAATTTGAATTTATTTTCATAAATCAAAAAATTTTCAGGAGACTCGATGATTTGAAGGATTTTTGTTCAGGAGCCTGCTGTAGCTACAGATTTGCTACCGCACAGTCTTGAAAGTCCATGTGTGTAAAATTTTAGTCTATATCAATACGCTCTAAAAATCTCACGATGATTTATTGTTTTTCTTAGAAGTTATGACAAATCGAAATTTGAAAAAAAATCCTTGCCTACTTTTAGGCACTCTGCGCCTACACAAGGCTCAAAATTTCCACTTCTTTATCATAAGCAAACTTAAAACATAATAAGTTTTCATTTCTAGTACTTTTTTTAACAAAAATTTACACTGCTTGGAAATATAGGAGCACCTGAAAATTCACTTAAATGCCCGCCGCTGCCAAAAGGTTTAAGAAATCTGAGTTTTAGCAAATCATGGACCTACCTGCTATATACATCTATGTACATCTATGTTCTGCGAAAATTTCAGCTCAATCGGATCGGCCACTCCAAAGATTATCTCTCTTTACCATTTTGCTGATGTATATATATATATATATATATATATATATATATATATATATATATATCACGAATTTTCGGCGAAGCGATTTTAATACTAATGTTCTTCGAACGTTAGTAACAATATATTTTTATTAGTATTCAAAAAAATAATAAGAAACAAAAAATCTATGGTCCATGGTATGGATATTTTTTTTTTTTTTAAATGAAAGAGCAGATAAATGCCATATCAAAAATAATAACAAATTTAAAAAAACTCCGGGTAGAGTATACAAAAGTGATACCATAATAGAAAAATTAAATGATATAGAAAACTTAAGGAAAAAAGTATTAGATACAGAAGATAGTTCAGAATTGCAAAAAATATTCTTGGATAAATATAGTGTAGCGAAAGAATTGTTAGAGGAAAAATTAGAACAAGCTGTAGTAAATAAAATGGGAACTTTTAATATAGAAGTAGCATTAAAATCAATTCCAACTTTCAATGGAAACCCAAAAGACGTAGATGCATTTATAACCATAGTTGGGTTACTAAATGAAAGTCTGAATGAAGAAGCAAAATTGAATTTATTAAATTTAGTTAAAAATGTAAAGTTAGGAGCAAGCGTAAAGGTACAGCTAAGTACATTAGAAATCAACAATTATTCAGCGCTAGAAAAACACTTAAAAAATAGGTACAAAAGTAGGAAAACCTTACAGCAAATTCACACGCAATTATCTCAATTACAACAACGCGGAACTGTAGAAAAATATGGAGAAAAATTGTGTGAGCTCATTAGTGAATTGAGTGATATCCAAATAAATAACCTAGGACAAAATACAACTGCACAAGAAAAGGCGGTGATAGTAAAGTCTAATGATTCTTACGCGCTTACAATTTTCAAGAATGTATTAAATGAAACTCTTAAGCCTACTATTTTTGCTGCGCAACCTAAGACATTTATAGAAGCGATACAGATCGCAACTGAAGAACACCGGAAAATATAATGTATATTAATAGAAGACCAAATTATAACCAACAATATAACCATAACAGTAGAAACACATTTAATAGTAATAACACGTCTCATAGCTATAACAATAACAGAAATTACGGCACGAACCAGAATAGAAATTAAAGAGACAATCATAATTCGAGACCAAGTGAAATAAACAATTCGAATAACTACAGAAACAACAGAAATACTTATAATAATAGAAATAACGAGTGGAATCAAAATAATACTTTTAGAAATAACAATTATAGAAATAATAATAGAAACAATCACAGCTCAAGGGGTAATGAAGTAAATCATCGAAATCACAGAAACAACGATAACAGCAGACCTAATAACAGAAACTTCAACGATAGGAGACAACGAATAAATATAGTCCAGGGAAACGCGACGAGCCCGGAGGCCAGCGACAACGAACAATAAAAGTTGACCCCAGGACCAAGACAGAAAAAATATTATTACTTAACAGACAGCTCGAGAATTACGTCTCGATTTACTGCAAGGATAATAGAAAATATTTAAAATTATTGGTTGACACTGGAGCAGATGTGTCACTATGTAAAGCAAGTGCGATTCCGGATGATCAAATCATAAATGAAGACAAAAGATGTAAATTTTTCGGAATAACTGATGAACAAATACAGTTCATTGGAACGACTAATTTAAATTTGAGTATTGATGGAAATAACATCAATTTTCCATTTCAAATAGTGGAATTTGATTTTCCTATTCTTACGGACGGAATATTAGGAAGGGATTTTCTTACCCAAAAATTAGCAAGAATAAACTACGAAACATACACAATAACAATAAATATAAACTATGAAGACCATACTATACCTATCGCTACAAGAAAACATAGAGTTACAGTACCACCAAGGTGTGAATATGTATGTCCCATCGATATTAACATAGAGGAAGATAGTATAACCACTAATAAAGAAATTAAACCAGGAGTCTATATAGCCAGTTCAATAATCCCAGTAAAAGGCGTAAAACACATTAAGATATTAAACACAAATGAAGAAGAGGTAATACTCGAATATTTTAAAATTGAAACCGAACCCTTAAGAAACTTCAAACCATGTGCAACGAGTAAATCAGTAGTCCGAAACATCAGAGACGAACAAAGATTTAAAGACATATTAAAACATGTTAAAATAAATCATCTAAATGCGAAAGACCAGAAGTCTCTATTGGAAATTCTCAGGACATACCAACATATATTCCACTTAGAAGGTGAAGCTTTATCCACAAACAACTTCTACACTCAAAAAATACAGGTTCCAGATACCACACCGACATACATAAAGAACTACAGGTTACCTCATACACATATTAACGAAATAAACAAACAAGTACATGAACTGTTAGACAGCAATGTCATCGAGGATTCAACCAGCCTCTACAACTCACCACTACTTCTAACACCGAAGAAGAGTGAACTAGGCGCAAATAAATGGAGACTAGTGGTTGATTTTATAGCACTGAATAAGAAAATAGTCAACGATAAATTCCCTCTAACAAGACTAGAAGATGTTCTAGATAGTCTGGGGAGAGCTAAATATTTCTCTACTTTAGACATGACAAGTTCATTCCATCAAATAGAGCTTACGAAAGAGTCACGACCATTGACAGCCTTCTCCACGAACAAAGGGCACTATCAATTTAAACGACTACCATTCGGTTTGACAATTTCCTCAAACAGTTTTCAACGCATGCTCACCATAGCTTTAAGTGGACTGGACTAAAAAATACAATTTCCTGAGAAGCGAAGTGGTTTACTTGGGACATCTGATAACCAAGGATGGAGTTCGCACTGACCCCGGAAAACTAGATACAATCAAAAAGTACCCAGTACCAACAAATCCAGACGAAATCAGAAGATTCGTCGCATTCGCCAATTATTACCGTCGATTCTAGAGATGAGGCGTATATACTGGAACAGGTATATGGAACAGGTATTTTTTTGGAACAGCCAGTACCTAGTACGAAATTCAAAAATACTAGGTACGAGTATTTTTGTAGACTATACATGTAATCAAGAATTTACACAATAAATTTCGTCCATTTAATTCATTTCAATCAAACAGTGACGTAATAGTATCCTAATATTAATATAAACTCGTATTTCATACTTGCAAGTGCTTTCATACTCACGAGTATCTCGTACGCGAGACGAAAATACTTGCAAGTATGAAAATACTCGATACGAGTATATACTCGTATCGTTCCAAAATATTCGAATACGAATATACTCATATCGTTCCAAAATATTCGAATACGAAAATAACGTATCGTTCCAAAATATTCGATACGAGTATATACTCGTATCGAGTATTTTGGAACTTGCAAGTATTTTCGTATCGCATATTTTTGTATAGAGTATTTTCGTGCTTGCGAGTATTTTGGGACTTTAGGTTTAGGTTTTTAGGGCAAAAGTAGCTGAAATCGGACAAAATCGGCCAAGTTTGAGTTAGAGTTGTTTGGGACATAACTGACCAAGACCTATTGCTGTGATACAAAAATTTAGGTTTTGTAAGGGAGAAAGGGGTTTTTTGGCGATAGTTTGTCAAAAACTGTCTTTACAGCGCTTTCGATGATTATATTAGTGAGTAAGTATATTAGTGATATTTTAAGGACGAAAAAATTTTTGATGGGAGAAATTGGGAAAGTATTTTATTCAATTATTCAAAAAGTTTTTAGGGCAAAAGTAGCTGAAATCGGAAAAAATCGGCAAATTTTGGGTTAGTGTGGTTTGGGACATAACGAACCAAGACCTATTGCTGTGATACAAAAATTTCGGTTTTGTAGGGGAGTAAGGGTTTTTTTGGCCATAGTTTGGCAAAAACTGCCGTTACAGCGCTTTCGATGATTGAAAGTGATCTAGGAGTTCAATAGTGATATTTTAAGGGCGAACAAACTTTTTTATAGGGGAAATTAGGCAAAAACGTCCATTTTTTGCAAAAAATTTTTTTTTGGTCTAGCATGAATTTGAGGATCTTTCTGAGTTGTTCCCATACAAATATGGAAAAAGCGGCCTAGTTTCTAAGATACGGTAAAATGAAATCCGCCGGGAAAACTGAAAGTAACACTAAAAATGTTTAGATCCTTTTTGGTTAGCCAGTTGGCTTCTCCGGCTGTGCTGAAGCTCTCCTCGTGACTGCACTCCAACCCTACCGGGGTTGTGACTCATGTCCAGCTTTACCGAAAAGGTTGGCCCCCTAGTGGGTGCATGGTTAATAGACGTTTTATCATTTCTTAATAAAATTTTCGACAAATTCATGCTTCAGTGAGGCGAAGTGGAAAACCGACTGTTTTAGATTAGCCAGGAAAAGTTTGGTATCAGGCATCGATCGATGAAAAGTCATATAGATGGCAACAGGATTAGTTGGTCCTATCATAGTAAAGTTTTCGACACTGGTAGTTTGAACGAATACAGGAGGTGTTTTGTGCATATATTATAATGAAAATCAAATTAAATTGATTGAATTTGCTTGTTTTCCCTTAGATGGCTCCTAGATTGGAGAAACACTTGCCAAATAAGTGACCGACCATTGGATAGTTACGGACAAGCTGCACGGACTAATGGCTCGTATCCTTTCACGGTCAACTGCACCATCACCATTCTAGCCTGGGAACTTTGTCTCTGGTGGATGGGGGAGGGCATATCATACCGTTTCATTACATCACTGCAAATCGCATGTCCTTGTGTGTATATATGTACATACTTCAAAAAATACTAGCTAGTATTTTTGGAACAGGTATTTGGAACAGGTATTTTTTTGTACTCGTATTCGGAATACCTAGTATGTAAAAATCCGAGTACGACCCAACTCTAGTCGATTCATCCCCGACTTTGCTAAAATAACGAAATGTCTAAACGATCTACTAAAAAAGAAAGTTGAATTCAAGTGGACACAGCAATGCCAAACAACATTTGAATTACTTAAAAGCAAACTAATGAATGCACCAATTCTACAATACCCGGACTTTAGCAAACCATTCATAGTCACAACGGATGCATCAGACTATGCATTAGGCGCAGTACTGTCACAAGGTGAAATAGGACAGGACTTACCTATAACCTACGCGAGTAGAACTCTCGTTAAACACGAAATAAACAAATCTACGATAGAAAAAGAATTACTGGCGATTCATTGGGCAATAAACTTCTTCAAACCATATATTTTTGGAAATAAATTTACGGTGGTCACTGACCATAGACCACTCATATCGTTATTCACACACAAAAACCCATCATCAAAAATGACAGGCATAAGAGTCGATTTATGTGATTACGACTTCGACATAATATACCGAAAAGGAAAAATGAATGTGAATGCAGATGCACTACCACGCATCAAATTAAACTCAGATACATTAAAAGAAATGATCCCGAAGCAAGAACATAACGTTAAGAACAAAAATATATTAGCAGTCACAAGAAACATGACCAAAAAATATACATCACACCAGCCATAGAAGCACATAAACCAAACCAAAACACAAAGTTAAATGAAACGTATATATGGAACAGCGAATTAATGGCTGACATAAAAAATTTAATAAATTTAAAATTTGAAATGGGGAAAACTACAAAGATAAACATTGAAAATAGCCAAGTCAAAGTTGAATGCAGTGATAATCCATCGGAATTAGTTTCGTTACTGGAGAAACTGACGTCAATAGTGACAAGGAGAAATATAACAATGATATACTTAAAAGAAACTGATGAAATATTTAACATAATAGGGAAAAGCGAATTCAAAGACATATTCAATAAATTACAGCAGTGTACTCAATCAAAAGGCAAAACAACTGTAAGAATTATAATATACAAACCCCCCAAAAGAATAACAGACAAAATAATACAATTTAAATTGCTAAATGATTACCATACAACACCCGTAGGAGGACATTTAGGTGTGAGAAAAACGACATTAAAACTCAAACAGAAATACATATGGAAAAATATGAACAAAATGATAAAAAAAAACTTTATTAACAATTGTGAAACTTGTGCTAAAAATAAACAGACAAAACATATAAAAGAAAACCAAATTATAACAGACACACCTGCTAACACATTCGAAACAATCGTCATAGAAACAGTAGTGCCACTTAGGTTGAGCAGCAATTATAGATATATACTCACAATGCAGTGCGAATTATCAAAATATGTTATTGCCTATCCAATAGAATCAAAAGACGCTAAAACTATCGCGGAAACAATGGTTGAACATATAATACTAAAACACGGCCTTTTAAAAAAACTGAAGTCAGATAATGGAACTGAATTCACAAATGAGCTAATGGCAAACATTTGTAGTATGTTAAAAATAGCCCAAGTTTTCTCGACACCCTATCACCATGAAACACTCGGGACAGTGGAACGTAATCACTGAGTATTAAACGAATATTTATTGAACTTTACCAATGATTACAAATGGGATAAATGGGTACCTTACTATACTTTTGCATACAACACTAGCCCCCATGTAGACACACAATATTCTCCATACGAACTAGTATATGGCAGATTACCTCATCTACCTAAAGACATAATAGAAAAATATGAACCAATAAACAATATAGATAATTATGCTAATGAACTAAAACTCAGGTTAAAAAATAGTATCAGTCTAGCACGAAAAATAATCGATAGAGTAAAACACGAAAGAAAACTTAAATTAGACAATTTTGCGAAACCATCAAACTTGAAAGTAAGAGATTTTGCACTAGTACGAAATATGAATAGAAAGAAATTACAAAACACATACCACGGACCATACGAAATTAAATTCAGAGATGGCGTAAATTCAGATATCTTAATAAACAACAAATGTAAAAGATATCACAACAATTTATTAAAGTTATACAAGCCACAGACAAGAATAATAATGTAATAGACTATAAACATACGAATAAATATTTCCACAAACACCAAAAAATAGAATCAAACAATATGTACACTATAAGTTAAAATTAAGTCAAAATAAAACTACAGAAAACATCAAGAAAAGAAATATAAATATGAAACTGCGAATTAAATAGAATTAAGATAGCATCAAGTTACATGAAATTATAATATATATGAAATTGTGATTAACGCAAAATGAATTAAATAGAAAAAAAATTAATAATAGCATCAAATTATATGAAATTGTAATGTGCGAATCTAAAAATTAAAATTCAAAAAATTTTCTTTACATAAAAAAGAAAATTTTTTTTTCCAAAGAGAGAGGGTGTTGTGTACATTAAAAACCACACTGACGTTTCGACACTTGTCGAAATGTCATATACACAGATAGCGACTAGAGCGCCCTAATTGCACGCGGTGGTAAATCCTCGGAACTAGATAAATTATTTTTGATTCGCGCAGATTTTTGAATTTGTGATAACTGTACTATTATTATTATATAAGCTTGGAATGGTTAACAATAAAGAATATTCAGTACTGGTAAGCCAAACTATAAGCGGCGACCAAGTCTCCAAAAAGAATCATTTTTTTTTAAATTCTTTTAACGAATTACGCACGGAAAGACTTAGCATAAGCGGCGACAGGTTCGCCAAAGCAAAGTCTTTGCTGGTTCGGCTATTAAGAAATATTCTGTTGAATTTGCATAAGCGGCGACAGGCTCGCCAAAACAAAAACAGGAATCTTAAGCGAACCGAAGCGCTAGGCAGATTGGTAAAGGTACTGCTACATTACACTGGGATCTTCTCATACCGGAGTTGCATGCCCATTGCAATCAACAAGATGTCATAGTTTATCTCTTGGCCTGATGATGTAATGACTGTAATTTTGTCTGGTTGGAATTCCTTGGCCTCTTCGCGTATCGACTTGGTTTTTTCGATAGAACATTTTTTATGGGTCGATATGACGCTTCCAGCGATTTCATACCACCGCCAATAAGCGTAAACATTGGCTGATAGTAATGTTTCTCGGCTGAGTCTAGAACGATGACATTTCCTTTTCCGAATTTGGAAGAAAGTTGTGCAGCTACTGATCATCCTCCTGTACCACCGCCGACAACTAGAACTTTGCAATGTTCTTTTTGCCGGCTGATGCTCGAAATTGACAAAGACCGAATGCTGAGTTGAAAAACATTTGTCGAAACTTTGAATACTTGGCCGGTGAAACACATGTCGTTAAAGTAAACAGAACTATACTGATTATCAGAATTTTCTCGGCATTGAACTTGTTCGATGACCAAACGCAACTGACTTGCCTCAGAGTTAATTAGTCACAAGGTCGTTCAGTGTTATTCGGTTGAGGATGGTTGTCGACGGCCGCGACGATCATTTTCACTTGGCTCCTTAGCAGCGCTATTGGTTGCTCGCTTCCGGGTCAGGTAATCGCCGATCGTCTAATATGTATCAACGGCGAGGGCTTGGCTTGGCGGGGAGTGCTCGATTTCATCGATAGGGAGACCAAGTTCGTCGTGCAACCGAATACCGCCTCTGAACCAAATCCGCGTCTGTTTTTCTATGCTACTTATGCTAGATTACAGTTTTTATCCCTTTTTTACAAACTTCCCTACTCACTGGCATTACAGCCGACTCCGACTCTGAAATGCATCACTAAGCCTAAAAATTTGTGGCCGGTTTTTCAATTTTTGACTGGATTGGGAAAAAGCTAAAAAACTTTTAGAGTTGCTTTTCAACCTTATATAATGACGAAAGAATTTCAAGCAGATAACCTTACACCTGGTTCTTTTTTCAAAAAATTGAAAAATCTTATCTTCCGCCTTTCAAAAATGAATGGAAACTTGGTCGATGATGCTTTAAAAAATTCACTTCTTCATAAAGAAATTTGTCTCTTAGATAATGCAGTCCTTTCAGCTGCTATATATGCAGATCGTTCAGTCCAGGTTCTTCTGACAGAATATCAACAAGCGCGTGCTAAAATTGCATTATGTGAATTAGCTATTCGTATGAAAGGATTGCATACGGAAAGTGAAGCCATGGCTAGACCACAGCAGGGAACCATTGAGTCGTCATCACTTCCGCCAAGTACTGAAGATGATGATGAAGATGAGTTCGAAAAATATCTTGACGAACAAGAACGAGCGAAGCGGCAGCGCTTAAGCTTGGAAAAAAGTAGCGAAGGAAGAAGTTCATCGCAACTGGAAGCTTTCAAATTGGATTTTTATAGAGCACTGAATAATGTTAAGAAGTTTGACCGAAGTTCAGCTTTAGAAGAATAATTAAATCGGATTTAAGAGAAGGAATGAAGCCAGATCTGATTGAAGCAATATTATTTTTGAGAACTAGCTCGAATTAAGAGTTTCCTGTGTTTTCATATTAGTGTTTGAAAAATAATAGGAATTTTTTTAGTTTGAAATATCTCTTTGACAATATGGCGTAGAGTTTATAATTTGATGTTACTAAAGGAAACAAACTAGTAGGAAAATATGATTTAATTGTTAGACCAAAACCGATTTTAACCATCTGACCTTTATTATATATTAGAGCTACGAATGTTTGGAGTAAAAGAACGGAGTCGTTAGTTTGGAGTCGGAGTCGTTACTCGGGAGTCGGAGTTGCATATGTAAGAAGGATTATCATTGGAGTCGGAGTCGCAAGTTTTTCTTCCCGACTCCACAGCCCTGCAAAAAAGAGTAATTTTCAAATCATTATAACTTTGGAGTTTCTTACTACATCGTGAAATTCCAAAACACTTTGTGAAGTTTGACGAATAATAAGTCGAAAGTGTGCTGTGCATAGTGTTGCCAGGTCCAGTGTGCTATATTTCGGGACGGAAGGTAAAAATAATCGGGACTTTTGATTTCAAATCGGTACAGCTACAATAACGAAATAGAAACAAAAGATTTTTGTGAATCATCATTCATTTTACCATTGCTTAGTACAAGAAACGAAACAAATTATCACATAATCATAAAATTCACTACACGAAAACTTAAAGTTGGTCTTTATTTGTATCTCTGTTTTGGCATGCTCGAGAGATATTTTGTTTCTTCTCTCGGACCAAATTATATTAGATTCGGAAAATAGCCTTTCTGTCGCGGCATTCGCGACTGGTATCGATGTCCTGAAAGCAAATATTTTTTGCATATTAGGAACATTTTGCGTTTCAAATAATTTGTGCCATTTCTGCAATTTCGTTAAGTGTTTGCTCTTACTACATGTTTGACGTCAGAAACTTCCTCATAAAGACCACCCATTTAAAATAAAAGGGGTAATATTAAGTTTTTAAATTATATTAACAATTGATGTATGAGCTAGAGAGTCATCTGGTAGAGAAAGTGGCTAGAATAAATTCAGTTTGTTTCCATTGTTGAAATCATATCTTATACCAAGTACAATATGGTATTTTTATTGTTGGGGCTGTTTCATTATGCAGTTTTTTAATTCACCATCAATTCTTTGCTTCAATTTGCTAATGAGTCTGATCATTATATCATAGCCTTTGAAACACAATAATGTTTCTTCTTCAAAACTCAATACAGCGTCGTGAAGGATTTTAAAAGAGTCACAAAAGCGCCGTGAAGGATTTTTAATGCATTTTGCCTGGTAAGGTTCTGTTTCGTCACTATTAAAAAGCTCCAGAGCGAAGAGGAATACTCGTATTTGCTCATGGTTATGATGTAGTCCATTAATATATTCAATAATTTCATGGCACCTTTTGCAGCGGATAGGAGAGATAACCATCACGTTATTACATGTCGCAGGACTGGAGCAAATTTAGACTCGTGCATTTCATAGGATTCTTTTAAGGCTTGTTTTCTTTAAGCGTAGCATGATAAATGGTTATGCATTTTCAAAGCAAAATTCTCCAAATCAAATTTGCCCAAACCTTAAGCAATAGAAGAGGCTTGTTGGGGCTGTTTCATTATGCAGTTTTTTAATTCACCATCAATTCTTTGCTTCAATTTGCTAATGAGTCTGATCATTATATCATAACCTTTGAAACACAATAATGTTTCTTCTTCAAAACTCAATACAGCGTCGTGAAGGATTTTAAAAGAGTCACAAAAGCGCCGTGAAGGATTTTTAATGCATTTTGCCTGGTAAGGTTCTGTTTCGTCACTATTAAAAAGCTCCAGAGCGAAGAGGAATACTCGTATTTGCTCATGGTTATGATGTAGTCCATTAATATATTCAATAATTTCATGGCACCTTTTGCAGCGGATAGGAGAGATAACCATCACGTTATTACATGTCGCAGGACTGGAGCAAATTTAGACTCGTGCATTTCATAGGATTCTTTTAAGGCTTGTTTTCTTTAAGCGTAGCATGATAAATGGTTATGCATTTTCAAAGCAAAATTCTCCAAATCAAATTTGCCCAAACCTTAAGCAATAGAAGAGGAACGAAAAGCAATAAGTTGGCTGAAATTTAACAAAGCCCCTGGAGCCGACGGCATACCAGCTGAGCTGATTAAGTATGGAGGGCCTACATTACACCAAGCAATTCATGAAATTATATTGCACATATGGGAGCATGAAGAGATTCCAGAAGCCTGGCGCAGAGGTATAATATGACCCATACATAAGAAAGGAGATATAACAATGTGCAGCAACTATAAGTATATAATATTGTTGAGTACCTCCTGAAAGATAATCTCCTCTATCCTGCGAGAACCATACGCTAAAGCCATCATCGGACAATATCGGACAATATCAATATGGCTTCATCTCAGGCAAATTAACAATTGATCAGATCTTTACTCTCAGGCCGCGATGCAAAAATCTCTGGAATTCAAAATTCCACTGTACCATCTATTTATAGACTTTAAGGCCGCCTATGATAGCATAGCCAGGGTAAAACCGTATAAATCCATGCGAGAATTCGGCATCGTAAACAAACTGACCCGATTGTGTAGGTCCACCATGACCAATTCAATGAGCCAAGTTAAAATAGCCGGATTGCTATCCAGACCGTTCAGCATCTTCAATGGGCTTCGACATGGGTATGGTCTGGTATGTCTCCTCTTCAAACTGGCGTTGGAAAAAGCAATCCGAGACTCTGGCAGTCAACGAGAAGGACTATCGTCACCAAGTCCTGCCAGATACTGGTTTATGCAGATAATATTTATTTATTTATTTGAATCCATTTTAACAGGCTTCTGCCCAATTACAAAAATAGAAAAATTAAATAAATCCAAAAGAAGCAAATAGCAAAAATTAACAAATGAATGAAAATATTAGAAATATACATATTAGAACTTCAACAAATTAAAGCTAATATACAATTCAACATCGAAGAAAGTGCAAAAATAGTACTAAAATTAAAAAGAAAATCAATCATTATAAGAAGCATTAAGAATTATGTCTTTAATTTGGGACTTAAATTTACAGAACGTTGTATATATAATAGACATAATTGGAAGATCAGAACTAGTTATACGAGAATCCTTCATCCGAATCGGGCGAGCGGGACAAAAACTGGGGTTGCACACAAATGAAGGAAAGACTAAGTACATGGCGGCAGCATTTGCAGGAAGAAAACCTAGAGTTGGTCAAACTTTCAGGGTAGTTGAGCATGAATTTGAAGTAGTGTCATCTTTCAACTATCTTGGGTCAATCGTAGCAGCTGATAACAACATGTAGGAAGAAATACGCGAGCGGTTACTCAAATTCAACAAAACCTACTACAGTCTGACAAGGTTCTTGAAATCCTGAAATCCTACCCGATCTTCAAGCTCTTACTGTACAACACCATGATCCTGCCAGTACTCACGTTTGGGTCCGAGACTTGGATGTTCAGCAAAAGGAACTCTGACCTCTTAACCGCATTCGAGAGAAAAGTTAGCCCGAGAAGAGCGATTCCGGAGACGCTACAACCATGAGTTGTACGCTACCTACCTAGAATCAGATATAATTACGAAGATAAAGCTCGGTTGACTCCTGTGGGCAGGACACGTAGCTCGAATGAGCGTAGAAGATCCTGCTCGGAAAACTCTTTGCGGCATATTTTACGGCAGACGACAGCGTGGAAGACCTTGTCTGCGTTGGAGGGACGGTGTTGCACAGGACGCTCGGAGTTTAGGGGTGCCCAAATGGATGACATCGGCTCGCGATCGGGACCGATGGAAAAATTATTTGACGGAGGCCAGGACCAGATCCCAGTTGTAGCGCCGATGGTGATGATGAAAGCATATTTCAAAATATGAACAAGACATCCCTCTAGAATAATATTGTTATTATCGTTGTATGGTAATTGGAACACTGAATTATAGTGTCGAAAATTCACATTTGCATTTTCTGCACAATAACTGGTAACATATTTATTATCAATACTACGCTCTCTCAATCGTGTTAATAAATTATTATATATGGGAAATGCAGTTTCATTTGAGCCTCCATAAAATCAAATACACATGTCTTAAGGTTAGTAGCTAGGCTGTAAAATCTTTTCAACAGTGGAAACATTTTTATTGCACCGTGATTAGAACCATCTGCAGCAATACTATAAAACGTACCATTTTGAAGGACACCAATCGCCTCTTGAGTAGACGCCGGACCTAAAATATTATGTGGAATTGCACAATTTTCGAATCGCAAAACAAAACACTATCAGGCTTAGCTTCACAATCCTGAGAATTAAATGACAAACTGTGCTTGATGGAATGGTGTCGGCAAGTGTCAAGAGAAGAACGAGACAGCATGAATTAATGATATCTGTATCTCGACAATATGATACGCGTGAAGTTTAAAACTTTTATGCTGCCTATTTAGTCAGAGTTTGGTGAGAAAATATGAAAATAACAAATCAAAAATATTTTTATGTAGTAACAGCTTACATATGAACTCATTTCTTCTGTAAAAATTATTGATCAAGGAGGCTAATAAGAAATCGGGACATTTGGCGTCCCGATCAAGGGTAAATCGGGACGTGTCACCAAACCCCTGAAAATCGGGACGTCCCGCTCAAATCGGGACACCTGGCAACTCTAGCTGTGCATCATACCGAAATCAGCAAGGATTTAGTGTCCTAGAAGTCTCTTTTCACAGGTGAGTGAGTGTTAATATATATAATTCAGGCGAAACTTTTCGTCGCGTTAATTATATTTACTGGGCATTATGCATGTTTCGCCAAAAATACACGAAAAAGTTGCGAGTGGAGCGTTTGTTTACTTTTTCATGAATGACAATTAGACAGCCATGTTTACATTGTCTTTGGTCAGTGGCGTAACCAATAATATCTATATCAGGCAAGAGAAAAGCGATTTGATAAATTTCAATGAAGAAATGTTTTATTTTGAAGAAATGTTTAATTAATTAAGGAATTAACTACTTTCTCGAAAATCTGATAATGAATATGCTTTTAAGAAATAAGATGAAATATCTACTTGGTGATCTCAAAACTAATTTCTTTTAAATAATACTCATATATTTGGTCATGCATTCTGTATATTTATAAAAGATTTCCCAAAGACGAACAGAAGAGGAGGCTGTGGATGAGCTCTGTGGCCCAAACAGATGTGAAAGCCTGCAGCATAATATGTTCCGATCACTTCTTGGAAAAGGACTTCATACGATGTTTTTCAAAAGTGACCCTAAAAGAAGATGCTGTCACAATGCTTAAACTTTCTTTTCATCTGTCGGACCAAAACTTATCAACAATTGTACGTTGAATTGATATTTTATTTTTTTTCCAATTGTTAAATCAAAAACCAAATAATTAGGTTTTGGTACTGTAACCACGGTGTTTGTACCAGTGATTGGTTGCCGACGAGTAATTACGATGCTATGCATGGTTGCCAGATTGGGCGATTTATCGCCAATTGGGCTATCTTTTCTATCAGTTTGCGACATTTTACTTGGGCGAGTCGCTTGCTACTTTGGGCTATATTTTACATTGGCTTAATTTCATAAAAGAAACCAAATATCCATTCCTCAGACTAAAGTGTGATCAAACTTTTGCCGATTTACTTTTTTCCCCACCAAAATTACAACTACAAATGGAACTGTTAAACTGCAATTCTTCTCAGCTCGAGGCCGAAACCGTCAAAAATAATTGTTCCTTGTTTTGCCGATTAACGTTGAAAGAATTAATCAAAAGAATGCCGTCTCATTTATTCATTTTCAGAAGAGCATGCATGTTTTCACCAACAATTTTTTTTTTTAAATATTTCACTAAAATTTTCGGAGCTACCCCTGCATTTCCCCTCTAAGTAATGAGAAAGAGTTGGAATTTATATTTGAAAAATTAAGATTTAGATTTAGATTTATTTATTCAACCATACATTAAATATACTACAATTTGTACAAAATATTCCAGTAGGTGAATCGAGCTTTGGCTCTTGCATTCCTAAACAACTGTATTAATATGCATCTTAGCTGAATGAATTTTTGTGTAATTACATTAGATATTTAAAAGGAAACGGGGAAAACCTTTTATTTGAATGAATTGTGTTGTAAAACTTACTTAACTATCTTAGTGCTAACTACGTACTACTTAAACAAAGAAACAAAAGAGCAGCATTGTTGCTGATTTAAGATTGTCGGATTTAAATGAGGGTCATTTATAATGTGGATGCTCTTAAAGTTAAAGTTCATTATACTAGAGCTCGAACCAAAGGATTGTTTGATGCAACACAAGTGTTTAAAAATTTGGTATTAATGCGGTTAATACTGCTTGAAATTAGGGACTGCTTTGAAACTGAATGTAAAGAGTTAGTCGAATAGAAAAATGGGAGATTCAGGAGCATTTTCAGAATTTTGTTCTGTTTAATTTGTAATTTTTTTATGTGAGTAGCAGCACAGCGCCCCCAAACCGGAGCACCATAGAGCATGACAGGCTGAAAAACAGTTTTGAATAAAATCAGTTTGTTTGCTATAGACAGCTGCGACCGCCTATTTACTAAAGGATACAAGGCTTTGACGAGAAGGTCGCATTTTTTTATGGTAAGCCCGATATGGGCTTTGAAGGTAAGTTTTTTGTCGAGGTAAATTCCTAGATATTTTATATATTCCGGGTTCCAGCCAACAATGTTACCATCTACATTAAGAGAACTGGGGAGAAAGCATTGCTTGCGCTTCTTAGTAAAGAATATTGCCTCGGTTTTGGTAGGGTTTATTTTCAATTTCCATCTGTTGAAATAATTGGACAGTGTTGCGAACCCATTTTCTAGTGAGGTTTTTACAGATATCGGACAGTGATTAGATGACAAAAGGGCTGTGTCGTCAGCAAATAGACTGATAATGCAATTAACAGGTAGTGGTATGTCATACAAGAAGAGGTTAAATAATATGGGGCTTAGCGCCGAGCCTTGGGGAACACCAGCTGGTATCGGGAACTTATTTGACTCCGAGCCATTGATATCAACGTAAAAGTATCGGTCACGCAGGAAGTTCATGATTATTTTAGTAAGGGACAGAGGAAAATTAAGTATTCGCATTTTGTGAATCAAGCCTTGATGCCAGACGCAGTCAAATGCCTTTTCCAAGTCGAGAGTTATCAAACCAGTGGAGTTTTTTAGTCCAAAGTTTGTAGTGATTATGTCAGTTATCCTTCGAACTTGATGAATTGTACTGTGCCCGCTTCTGAAACCAAACTGCTCTTTAGGGTAGATATTCTGTGACTCAATAAAGGTTTGAAGCTGAATCTTAATGAAGCGTTCAAATACTTTTCCAATCACACTGATTAGGCTTATTGGCCTGTAGCTGCCGATTTCGGACTTGGGTTTATTAGGTTTCGGGATCCAAATAACTTTTGCAGTTTTCCAGGCAGTCGGAAAGTAAGATGTTACAAGGCAAGCATTTAATAACTTTGAAAGGTATATAAACGCTTTCCTGTGCATATTTTTTAGAAATAGAGTGTAGATGTTGTCGTTGCCCGGAGCCTTACTTGATTTTAAATTAGCTATGATGCTCTTTAGAGAGGAAACAGACATGAAGGGAATAGAGGGGCTGCTACTACTTTCGATAGCATCGAAAGAAGAAGCCACTTGAGCTTCAGTGTCACTATCGCTGTTAATAATGGCTGACAAGTGAACGTGATGCATATGTTGAGCAAAGGCTTGAGCCTTAGACACATTATTTGAAACGGGCACGCCATCTACTTTAATTGGAAAAAATTGAGAGCACTTCTTTTTGAGAGCTTTGGATATGTTCCAAAAGCTTTTACTACCTTTCTCTAGTGATTTTAGTTTTCTGTTCCACTCTTTGTTACGAAGCACAAAAATGGCTTCCTTGATATTCCTTTGGAGGCAATTAATTTCCTTCTTCAGATGTGATTGCCGTGAGCGCTGCCATTGTCTGCGTAAAAAATTACGCCGAGAAATGAAAGTTTTAATGCTAGAATCCAGAGATAAATTTGTGCACGACGGTTTAGCTGAAGTCACAGGGATTGAACTTTGTGCTGCAGATAGTAAAATGCTATTGAACTTTACTATGTGCTCGTCAATGTCGCTTATTCGCGGCGTAGAGAGGTCTAGCTGTCTCAAATTGGTTAGTTCACCAGTGACGCGCGAAAATTTTTCCCAGTTTGCTCTATGGAAGACAAACTTTTTTAAACAAGCTTTTTCAATCCCTGCATCAAGAATACTAAAGTGAACCGGAAGGTGGTCCGAAGATAGAGCAGTTCGGGTAAATGGAGGAGATACAAACTGAATGCAATTAGTCAATATTACATCGATCGTAGATGGGCTGCCTCTAGATTTAGGGTAAAAAGTAGGTGTTGGACTAAAAAGAATGTTGAACGCAGAAAAAGTAAGTTTGTGCTCAAGTATGCTCCCCCAGCGATTGTTACGAGAGCAATTCCAATCTTTGCTCCTGCAGTTCAAATCTCCTGCAATTAAAAAATTGTTCTCAATGCGATCGAACACTTTCAGATCGTTTTTAAACAAACGTTCTTTAATATGGTTGCTATTTCCGCCTGGAAAATAGGCTCCAATTACAAGGAAATTCCGCTCAAGGCAGGTTAGTTCCACACAACAGGTTTCAATTACAGAGGTTTTTAATGGTGGTCGCGCACAGTGGCTAATAGAGCGATGGACAGCAATTGCCACACCACCACCATGAACGAAAGAGCGATCGGTCCGATATATTAAGTAACTTTCATCAAAAATGGAGTTACTGTCTTTCAACCACGTTTCAGTAATGACAGCAACATCAATCTTATTTGTTTTTAAATACGAGAAGAATTCAAGACGTTTCTCCAGTGGGCAAATACTTCGAGCATTCCACATTATAATATTAATAACCATTATAAATGTATTTAATTGTAAGTTCAGCAACCACTCTGAATTGCTGCTCTTTGTTTGTACAAGGTTTAAGCTTAGTTAAAAGCTCGTTTGTCAGATCGATTATTTCACTGCAAGTGAACAGGTCATTGTTAGCACGTACGCCTGCACTGGCTACCGTGGCATAGTTCAGGGCAGATGATGGAGTTGTCATCACTGTTGCCTTCGGTCTAGTACCACTGCTTAGTTTAAGCGCAGGGAACAGGTTCTTGTTGCTTATATCAACGTGCGATGTAGATTGGATGGCGGTTTTGCTGCGTTTAGCTCGTAATCGAGCTTGAAGCTCAATGTACTTGAGACGGCTAGGGCAGAGGTTTGAACTGGCAGGGTGGTCCCCGGAGCAGTTGGCACAAAGACGTTTCGCATTAATATCGTCGCGAGTAGGACACTCTGTAGATTTATGTGGTTTTGCGCATAAACTGCAAATTGTTTTTAGGTGACACCCGGCCAAAGCGTGCCCATAAGTCTGGCAGTTAAAGCAACGTACTGGTCCAGAAAGCCGTTTTTGATAGCGGCTGAATTTCACCACAGTGTGAAATAAGTATTTAGCTTTTTGGTTAAGATCAGCGATTTTGACCGATCCACGGGGAAAAGTTAGAACAAAAGTCGCTTGATCAGCATAGCGCGGAGATCTTACACTTAAACTTTTAATGTCCGGGCATGTAATTCCCTTAGTTTTGAGTTCGTCTGACAGCTCGGCAGGAGTTACTGAATGTAAGCCGGTCAAAACGACTTTGAACGATTTTCGCGCACTATCGTCATGCGTAAAGAATTTCGCATTTTCGTTTATCAGCTTTGATTGAAGCTGATTGTAGTCTTCCGCGAGAAGTGAGCAAACTTTTATACCAATGCTGGTATGTTTAATTACGTACTGCGTGATATTGGAGCCTTGGATTAAAGATTCCACAGCTGCGCGGGAGACACCAATAATAGTTATTGGAGGCGAATAAGTCATGCGCACTGGCAAAGAAACACTTTCACTTTCGTCATCAATAAGCTGGCTTAGCGGAGCAAAAAAGTTGCCGTTAGATTTGGCAGAGCCAGACTTCGTAACTTTTCTTTTCGCCATCAGGGCATCGCCCTCAGGGGAAAGACAACGCTTCACTATTAATATATTCTAGGTTACAATTAGAATAAACACCGACTTTGCAATGGCACAATAGCTAGAATACAATATAAGTACACTGGGAAATATTTTCGAATGATGTTCCAGATGATATAACAGTTTCCTGGTTAAAAATGTATGCTCTGAAAAATTTGTGTGAAATGGTATTGCCTATAATGACACTTCCTGCATCAAAAGCCTTTGTAGAGCGTTGTTTTTCTTGCATAAATATAATCAAAAATAAACTTAGGGCGTTTCCGAATTCGTATCTCCGACTTGGTCTTGATCTCCGTATAACAGATTATGACGTCAGCGTTTTAGCTGACCTATTATTACAGTTAAAGGAGATCAAGATAGACTGCCCGGATTCTCTGTCTTGTCTTGTTTTGACATTTCGGAAAAATGGGGACTAGTGGTGCAAATATGGTGACTGGTCCGCGTGAAAATCTAAATTGTGCGGGTTGCGCGTGCCATATTCGAGTAAAATGAATGTGAGACCCGCGAAACATGTTGAGTAAATCGCGACAATAAAAGTTAGTGCGGTTCGCGTTGTTAATATTTAATAAATTGATAAAAACCGATGATTTTATTGATTCGATGTCAACTGCAGCTTTGAGCTACGAGTGGTCCTAACAGCAATTGCGAGAGAGATCTCTGAGAGTTTCCCCGAAGTGAAATTACAAGACGACATAGATTTCCGGTAGGAATTATACTTTCATTGTGTCGTTTCAATATGAAAACTGTTAATTTCTTACAGAGAATTTTATTTATGGTTAGCTGAAGTAATGTCTGGAAATGCTCCACCCGAACATAATGCTCAATCGAAGCTGTTGCTTTTTGAGAACTTCAAGGTAAATAATTTTAAACTGGGTTTTAGATTAATGCTACGGAATTTGATTGATTTGAAAATTATTGCAGAATTTAGTCGAAGCAAGTCAAACAACCGAATCTCAAAATGACCTGCTCCACATTGTACAAATTAACTCGTCTCTTGATAGTAAAGTAACAGGCAACTTTGCAAAAAGTGTCGATCAATTAGAGTTTACTAAGTTAAATTAAAAAAAAACTCTAGCGCACCTGAACCACTAGAAACACTAATGTTCGAGGAACAGTAGAAGAATCGTGCAGGCTTTGAGTTCATATTCCACCACATGTCCTGCTTATTATGGCCAGACTGTTTCAAATGCCACGTTTTACTTTGGTCTCAAGAATGCATTATAGCTCATATGGTGGAAGGTTTCAGATATTACCACTGGCATGAATTTCAACGTTTATGAGAGCAAAACACGGGTTAATTATATTCGTTATCAGTTGCTTATTTCACATAATTTTGAAAGCAGCATCTCATGTAACAACAATCAAGAAAATGCTCAGTGCCTGAAGCACTGTAACTGAAGTTGGTGTTTGGGGCTGTGATCCGAAAAATTTGCAGAACTTTGGGAATTGAAACATCGGTTATTTATTTTCATTGTAAATGTTTCCGGTATGAATACTAACTGTAAGCATTTATTGATACAAAAGTAGCACAACTGACTCGTGCTGGCAACCTTCTGCCAGTATCAAAGCCAAGAATATATCACATCTGTTTCACGTTGTTATATAACATTCGAAGTTATAGGAGTATAAAGAAATTTAGGGTTACCTGTAGCGAGTTTTTTCAAATAATCGAAAACTTAATATTTGCTGTTTATTGTCACTATAATATCATTACCATTTGAAAATTCTACGTTAAACCGCTTACTAAACATATTTCAATTAAACACAAAGCCAACAATAGCTGGCAGCCCTATCGTGGCTTTTCAACCAAATTTGGCCTGAATAATGGTTATAATAGGTTCCATTAATTGTATGAAATTCGTATTGATTTCATGACTGCACTGGAAGTTATAGGGCAAAAAGTTTTATTTTCCTGAGCGAATTTTCAAAACCAAAGACACAAAAATTACCATAGCTGGCAACACCAATCAAATTTTTCAACCAAATTTCCATCAAACAGAGATTAGAGTAAGGTTCAGCTACTGTGTCAATTTCATGAAAATCTGGAACTAATTCACATTTCATACGGCAAAAAGCAGTTTTTTTTCTTTGTAATTTTTCAAAATGGCACCACTGGCACAGAGTTGCCCACAATTCAAAATCGCTTCTATCAGATCTGGTCCTTTTTAAGTCCAATGCATTCTGTAAATTTCAGCTGTATGTGATTATTGGTTCGTGAGTTCCCGTGAACAGAAATTTTTGATGCTAAAAATATAGGTTAACTGGGAGAGGGTTACCGTTCTTGTCCAACATTAAATTTTCAAAGTTTTACTTTGAACGTGTAGATAAAACATAAGATTTGTATGCAGATTAGTTTTATTGTAAGAAACGGACATTTTTTTTGAATATTCGATGGTTTGAATGTTTTCACTTTCAAATTTTTTTTTTTCAAATTTAAGACACCAAAATTATCATAGCTGGCAGCTCCAACCGAATTTTTTGACCAAATTTCTATCAAACGTGGTTTGAAGTAAGGTCCAGCTACCGTGTGAATTTGGTCAAAATCGAACGATTCAATCAGAATTTATAGGGCTAAAAGCAGTTATCTTTTTTAGTGATTTTTCAAGATGGAACCACTGGCACAGAATCGCCTGCACTTCAAAATCGCTTCTATCAGACCTGGCCCTACTTAAGTCCAATGCATTCTGTAAATTTCAATTCTATCTGATTATTGATTCGTGAGTTCCCGTGAACTGAAGTTTTTGAAGCTAAAAATATAGGTTAACTGAGAAAGGGTTACCGTTCTTGTCCGACATGAAATTTCCAAAGTTTTACTTTGACTATGTAGATTAAGCATAAGGTTTGTATACAGATTGGTTTTACTGTAGAAACGGACATTTTTAAGGATATTCGATGGTTTGAATGTTTTCACTTCCAAATTTTTATTTTTTCGAATTTAAGACACCAAAATTATCATAGCTGGCAGCTCCAACCGAATTTTTCAACCAAATTGGTTTGGCAAAAATGGTTTGAAGTAAGGTGCAGCTGCGGTGTGAATTTCGTTAAAATCGAACGATTCAATCAGAATTTATAGGGCTAAAAGCAGTTATCTTTTTTAGTGATTTTTCAAGATGGCACCACTGGTACAGAATCACCCGCATTTCCAAATCACTTCTATCAGACCTGGTCCTATTCAAGATCAATACATTCTGCACATTTCATTAAATTCTGTTCATCGGATCGTGAGTTTCCGTGAACAGAAGTTTTTGATGCTAAAAATATAGGTAAATTGGGCAAGGGTTACCAGGCGTGCCCGTTATAACATATCAAATTTTTTTTTTCTTATGTAAACAAAGCACAAAATTTACATATGAGTGGCTTTTTTTTAAGAAACGACATTTTTTCAAGAGAGACGATGATTTGGAGGTTTTCACTTTCAGTGCCTGCTCTAGCTACAGGGTTGTCAGCACGCTCATTAAAACGTACACTAATCTACAACTAAATAAAACAAACATTTTCGTAACCATGTTATAGCTCTATCAAAAGTTATCGCAATTTAAAAATTTTCAAATTTTCCCGTTCTCTTTTTAGGCACCCAGCGCACACATGGGGTTAAAAAATTCCAAAACATTATCCGATTCACATGTAAAATTTGTTCGAAATTTATTTCGTCAACTTTATTTTTGCGAAAATTATTTCTGTACGGAATAATAGGTATATTAAAAAAATTACTAAAATGGCCACCGGCGCCAAAGGGTTAAAGATTATTAACTTTTTGTGAGACCTGGTACTATTCTGCATATACACCAATGTGTCCTGAAAATTTCAGCTTAATTGGATGGCGCGTTCCTGAGATTTTTTCACTGAAATTTTTTGATGATATATATATATATATATATATATATATATATATATATATATATATATATATATATATATATATATATATATATATATATATATATATATATAGAAATATGAATTTTTGGTGATTTTAATTGTGATTTTAAGTGATTTTAATACTAATGTTCTTATTCGAACATTAGTAAAAACTCTAGCGCACCTGAACCGCTAGAAAATTAATTTTCGAAGGAATTGTCTTTGAGTGACAAAAAAAACTCAACTATAACATAAATAATGAAAATGTTCAGTGCTGGCAATACTTTTCCAATGAAGCAGCAAAAAGTTTACCATTACAAGCTCATACTTAAATCAACTTATCCTTTGAATTTCGTTCTCATCGGAGGATTTCTTCGAAAGTTTCAGTGGTTAAACGGCGTTTGAGGCTGCCATCCGAAAAATGTTCAAAACTCAAGAAATTTAAAAATTGGTGTCTTATTTTTATCGCAAATGCTTTGCATATGAGTACGTAATTTGAAGCATCTGTTAGTGCAATATTTACGAAAATAGCTAATGCTGGTTAGCCTGTGTCAGCAACAAAACAATAAATATACCAAATCTGCTTCACGTTAAGTTAAACCCAACCAGTAAATTTCGTTTCGATTGAATCACTGCGCTGGAAGGTATACGGGTGAACACAATTTTAGGGTTACCACCCTCAAAACTTTTCAAATTTTTAAAACGTTAATATTTGTTGTTAATTTTCATTGCAAGATCATTCTCAATTGCAAATCTACTGACATAATCACTCAGTAAAGAAATTCCACAAAATTACAAAAATGGTCATAGCTAGCAGCCCTTTCATGATTTTTCTACGAAATTCCTACGACATTTGGTCTACATTAAGGTCCATTTACTGCATGAACTTCGTTTTGATTTCTACACTGGACCGGAAGTTATAGGGAAAAAAGCTTAATTTTTCTGAGCAAATTTGCAAGATTTATGAGACAAAAATCACCACAGCTGCCAGCCCTATACTAATTTTTCAACTAAATTTTCTTAAAATGTTACATAGAGTAACATCCAATTACTGCGTAAATTTTGTTAAAATCTGATGGCTAAATCGGAAGTTATAGGCCAAAAAGATGTTTTTTTTCTCAGTTATTTTTCAAGATGGTACCACTGCCACAGGGTTGCCCGTATTTCAAAATCACTTTTATCAGACCTGGTCCTAGTTATTACCAACATGTCCTGTATATTTCATTATGATTGGATTATCTGGTCGTCAGTTCTCGTGAACAGAACTTTCGAGTGCTGAAAATAGAGGTAATTTGGTGATGGGTTGCCGTTCGTGTGCAAATCGGAATTTTGAAAATTTTATCTTGAGATGAAGCACAAAGGATAAAATTTATCAAAGATTTGAAATTTTTGTCAAAAATCAAAAAAATTTCAGGAAGGTCAATGATTTGAAGGATTTTTTCTCAGCAGCCTGCCACAGCTACAGGGTTACCCGCTTTATGCTGAAAATCAACATGTGCCAAATTTTAGTCAACATCAATACGCTCTATAATTTTCACGATGATCCATTGTTTTTCTTACAAGTAATGACAAATCAAAAATTGAAAAAAATTCCTTGCCTACTTTTAGGCACCCTGCACCCACACACGGCTCAAAATTTCCAATTCTTTATCATAAACAAGCTGAGAACATAATTAGTTTCCATTCCCAATACTTTTCTTTAACAAAAATTTACACTGCTTGGATATATAGAAGTTCCTCAAAATTCACTAAAACGCTCGCCGCCGCCAAAAAGTTTAGGATATCTGAATTTGAGAAAGTCATGAACCTACCTACTATGTACATCTACGTTCTCCGAAAATTTCAGCTCAATCGGATCGGCCGCTCCAGAGATTATCTCCCTTAATCATTTGAGATTGCTGAGATATATATACATATATATATATATATATATATATATATATATATATATATATATATATATATATATATATATATATATATATATATATATATATATATATATATATATATATATATATATATATATATATATATATATATATATATATATATATATATATATATATATATATATATATATATATATATATATATATATATATATATATATATATATATATATATATATATATATATATATATATGTATATATTGCTTCCATGCGAGGAACTGAGTTTGTTATGAGCTGATGGAGGATTCTCTTTACTCCATTTTTCTCGGTGAGCAATCTTCCGCTCAGTTATGAATCTTGGATACATCGAGTACTTAGATTTAGAAAACTTTTTTAAGGTATTTTCCATATGTTTTAAATAAAATATCATTAAAAACTCAGTTGATTAGATGCGTATTTTTTTTAACTTCCAGAAGCAGAAAACACAAAGTTTTAAAAATTTGCAGGCCGGAGTCATAGAAATTTTGTTACATGGAGATTGTTAATATTCACAGAAAGTATATGAATGTTGTCTATAAGTATCGAAATATCGTAGTTTAATTTCAAAGATCCTCGAGAAAACATGCGAAAGTAGAGCATGGAATAATATACTTAGCGTCTACTGAAGTACACTTAGCATATTGTTGTTGAATTATGTATGGATACGAGATCATTGTACTTGTAAATAAATGAGTTATATATGTTTTAAAGTTGTTAATTGCCAATTAGAATGGTGAAGATCATTTCGTCTACTTCGAAACTGGATGAAATAGAGACCACTACGATCATTCGAAAATATTTTATTACTGATCATGCTTTACAATCTTATGACTCTTTTAATTCTTCAAAACAAATAACTACAAATAGTATCAGGACAAAAATTACTTTTGATAGCAACATTCAACATAATTATCGCAAAGGTTCATCAACCATAAGCAGACCACGTTCGTAGAGACCTTGCATCATGTTCAAACTTTTTCGCCATCAAATCAACAGCTTCATCCATATCGGAATGGCGTTAATTTTCTAAGTTTTTAATGGTGCCTAGTATTTCCTCACGTTCATTGTCAACATCGTCATCACCATCGGACCACTTCCCCAACTTATACCAATTATCTAAATGCAGGCCTCGTCGAAGATAAACTTCTTTTTAAATCGCTCGCGATAACATTTTCGGTATGAGGATTTCGAAAAGATCGGCAAATGAATGGTTTTGATACACACTAATAGTGATGTTTAGTGAATGAATCCGGGTTCAATGCACGCCTGGTGAATCGTTCCTCGAGGAATGTACAATACATCACCGAGTTTAATACTTTATCCAGAATAGGTGCGCCGATTTCTTTTTGAGAAAAATTTAAGGATGAAAATCGTGCAAGCTTCTCATTCTCAGATCTGCACAAAATACACAGAATTATCTCATGAGAATCTAGCGAAATTACCAATGATTGTAAAGTTTTCAGTGTTTTTCACCTTCAATTTGAAGAACAAACGCTTCGATGTCGTCGAAATGAGGCGCAAATCCTTGACTATTCGGAGGCGTTAAATAGGCATAAGCACCAACCATACAGTGGAAAAACTCTAGGAGCACTGCATTCATTACATATATAGATTGAAGGAATTTTTGTGGGTTCAATAGTCGAATACTGCAGCCATCCTCGTAGAACGGTCACATAGTAAAGGTTTGGGCTCGCCCATCCGGGTTGAGAGTCTTTCAAACACCTAAAATGCAAATAATTCACCAAGCTAGGGCTCAATACTTTCATGGAACAAAAATATAGCTAATTCAAATTAATTACTTACCATTTTGATAGGAAGTCACATAAACGTTTTTCGTGAATTCGACGTGATTTTTTGAAAGCATTTGATCAATAGCGGCACAAGATATTAGTTAAGCAAAATATGTGCTATCATTTCTCTGGATCAAACACGGTTTCTTTTCCTAAAATTTCGCAAAGAAATTGTTAAAATCGATAGGCGAAATAGGCCATCTGAAAACTCTCTTTCCATCTTTTTTGCGGTTGGATCGACATATGAGGAATCACGTTGCTCGATCAAAGTTTATGGCGACATAATTACGTCTGGATCACAGCGAAAAGCAGACTGATCATTTTCAATACTACTCTGGATCTTTCCGAATTCGTGTCTCCGACTTGGTCTTGATCTCCGTATAACAGATTATGACGTCAGCGTTTTAGCTGACCTATTAAAGCAGTTAAAGGAGATCAAGATAGATTGTCCGGATTCTCTGTCTTGTCTTGTTTTGACATTTCGGAAAAATGGGGACTAGTGGTGTAAATATGGTGACTGGTCCGCGTGAAAATCTAAATTGTGCGGGTTGCGCGTGCTATATTCGAGTAAAATGAACGTGAGACCCGCGAAACATGTTGAGTAAATCGCGACAATAAAAGTTAGTGCGGTTCGCGTTGTAAATATTTAATAAATTGATAAAAACCGATGATTTTATTGATTCGATGTCAACTGCGGCTTTGAGCTACGAGTGGTCCTAACAGCAATTGCTGTGTCTGTCTGAGAGTTTCCCCGAAGTGAAATTACAAGACGACATAGATTTCCGGTAGGAATTATACTTTCATTGTGTCGTTTCAATATGAAAACTGTTAATTTCTTACAGAGAATTTTATTTATGGTTAGCTGAAGTACTGTTGGGAAATGCTACACCCGAACATAATGCTCAATCGAAGCTGTTGCTTTTTGAGAACTTCAAGGTAAATAATTTTAAACTGGGTTTTAGATTAATGCTACGGAATTTGATTGATTTGAAATTTCTTGTAGAATTTAGTCGAAGCAAGTCAAACAACCGAATCTCAAAATGACCTGCTCCACATTGTACAAATTAACTCGTCTCTTGATAGTAAAGTAACAGGCAACTTTGCAAAAAGTGTCGATCAATTAGAGTTTAATAAGTTAAATTTAAAAAAAAACAATTGTAGGAGTAAGTAATACGAGACATTTTAATGTTGCTATCAAAAGCGTTAATTTTCTAATTTTTTAATAGTGCCTAGTATTTCCTCACGTTCATTGTCAACATCGCATCGCTTCCCCAACTTAAACCAATTATCTAAATGCAGGCCTCGTCGAAGATAAACTTCTTTTTAAATCGCTCGCGATAACATTTTCGGTATGAGGATTTCAAAAAGATCGGCAAATGAATGGTTTTGATACACACTAATAGTGATGTTTAGTGAATGATTACCGGGTTCTATGCACGCCTGGTGAATCGTTCCTCGAGGAATGTACAATACATCACCGAGTTTAATACTTCATCCAGAACAGGTGCGCCGATTTCTTTTTGAGAAAAATTTAAGGATGAAAATCGTGCAGCTTCTCATTCTCAGATCTGCAAAAAATACACAGAATTATCTCATGAGAATCTAGCGAAATTACCAATGATTGTAAAGTTTTTAGTGTTTTTCACCTTCAATTTGAAGAACAAACGCTTCGATGTCGTAGAAATGAGGCTCAAATCCTTGACTATTCGGAGGCGTTAAATAGGCATAAGCACCAACCATACAGTGGAAAAACTCATGGAGCGCTGCATTCATTACATATATAGATTGAAGGAATGTTTGTGGGTTCAATAGTCGAATACTGCAGCCATCCTCGTAGAACGGTCACATAGTAAAGGTTTGGGCTCGCCCATCCGGGTTGAGAGTCTTTCAAACATCTAAAATGCAAATAATTCACCAAGCTAGGGCTCAATATTTTCATGGAACAAAAATATAACTATTTCAAATCAATTACTTACCATTTTGATAGGAAGTCACATCAACGTTTTTCGTGAATTCGACGTGATTTTTTGAAAGCATTTGATCAATAGCGGCACAAGATATTAGTTAAGCAAAATACGTGCTATCATTTCTCTGGATCAAACACTGTTTCTTTTCCTAAAATTTCGCAAAGAAGTTGTCAAAATCGATAGGTGAAATAGGCCATTGGAAAACTCTCTTTCCATCTTCAATACTGTTGTTTGCGGTTGGATCGACATATAAGGAATCACGTTGCTCGGTCGAAGTTGATGGCGACATAATTACGTCCGGATCACAGCGAAAAGCAGACTGATCATTTTCAATACTTAGGGAGGGGGCCTAGTTGTGAGACGGGCCCAGTTGTGAGACAGTCAATTTTTTCTGTCATATGAACCGATAATGGCGGTATAACAACTGTCAAACGATTCGTTTATTTTATGCTAGTTTTTCATGTGACACCGAGCTGTAAACACTTATCGCAAGTATTTCTACCAAACATCGTGTTAAAAATCAATTTTTTTTAAAATTCTGTTTATTTTTCAAAGACCATATTTTTGTGAAAATTTATATAAAAAGGTAAGTTGTATACATTAAAATAAAGTGCTTGAGTGATATTTTAAGAATTTATAAAAAATTTTGGCATAATGTGTGCATGAATAATTTTTTTTATGCAACATTCAAAATGGCGTTGTGGTCCGGGTGTGAGACAGTGTAAGGGCCCAGTTGTGAGACACCTATTTTTCGCCATAAAAGTATATTTAAGTGCCAAATATCTGAATCTATATATATATATATATATATATATATATATATATATATATATATATATATATATATATATATATATATATATATATATATATATATATATATATATATATATATATATATATATATTTATATATATATATAGAGATGAGGGAATATTATTGCTAGTTTATCATTAACACAATTAGTGTTTTGATAATTTTTAACTGTTTTTTTTAGCCATGTCAAGGTGGAAAAAGTCTGCTGATGATGCCGAAATCAATTTCAGTGCTCTTTTGGAAGCCATAAAATCCTGTTTGTTGGACAAAAATGCCATTCGTACTGCTGCACGAGAGCATGGCATCGATAAAAGTACGCTGCAGCGGTATTTGAAAGAAATCAAATCCACTTTTAAAGACCTCAATGCAGTCAAAGATAATGATTTATTGGAATTTCTACGACAATCGCACTCAAGAACTCCATCAAATATGGTTAGTTCAACTTTTTTTTTAATATTCGCGTCTTTTTCATTCTCTCGTTTTTTTAATGAATTTTAAATAGGTTTTTTCTATCGAACAAGAAAAGGAACTTGTTTCTTACATTATTCGCTGCGTCGAGCATTACTATGGTTTGAGCATAGATGAGTTGAAGCAGTTGGCGTATCAGTTGGCCGTTAAGCTCAACCTTGATCATCCGTCTATCTGAGATGAACAATTGAAAGCCGGACGTAAATGGTATAGGCTTTTTATGAAACGCCATCCGCAGCTATCACTTTGGACTCCAGAGCAAACGTCCATCAACCGGGTCAAAGCTTTCTGGAAACCTAATGTAGATAAGTTCTTCGAAAATTTGGCCCGGTTGATAGACGAATACCATTTTGACGCAACCACCATCTTCAATATGGATGAAAGTGGGTTTTCAACAGTTCCCAACAAAATTGGAAAGGTCATCGCATTAAAGGGTATGCGGAGAGTGGGGCAGTTGGAAGCGGCTGAACGTGGTACAATGGTTACCATGGCACTTACAGTATCTGCAAGCGGAAACTCGATTCCTCCATTCTTTTTATTCCCTCGCAAGAAAATGGATAATTCGTACCTAGACCATCCGGACGTATCGACTGGAATAGTGGGATTCGCCAACGGGTCTGGCTGGATGTGTCAGCCAGAATTTACACGTTTCATTCATCACTTGATAAGGAATGTCAGACCATCGAAAGAAAGGCCAATTCTTCTGCTCCTGGACAACCATACTGCTTTCCTGGTTTTCTACTTACATTCATGAGCGTACTTGTGTTGTTACGGTGAACTCCTGTTCGTCCACTCCCTTCTATCCCTCCTCAGGTGTTCCACAGGGTTCGATCCTTGGCCCCTTATTATTCTTAATTTTCATTAATGATCTCCCGGGCCTGCTAAACTCTTTTTCTCTTCTATACGCAGATGATCTAAAAATATTCAGAGTAATCGATACATTCGAAGATTGTTTACAGCTTCAGAATGACCTGCTCACTCTTATCAACTGGTGTAATGCAAATCATCTTACTCTGAATGTTTTAAAATGTCGCCAAATGTCATTCACGCGTAAAACTTACCCAATAGTATTTTCTTACTACGTTTCTGGAGCCTCTCTCGTAGTCGTTTTAAACTTTAAAGACCTCGGGGTAATTTTTGACTCTAAACTATTATTTGATAAACATATCTTGCACATAACCTCCAAGGCGTCCAGACTTTCGGGTTTTATACTGAGATCATCTAAATATTTTACCGATATCACTACTTGTGTACACTTGTTTGTCTCCTTTGTCCGCAGTATCCTCGAATACTGTTGTCAAATTTGGTGTCCACATTTTCAATATTTGATTGATGCGGTTGAATCTGTACAACGCAGGTTCACCCGCTCTCTTCTTTACAAATTCAATTTTGATTACCGTGGGTATAGTGCGAGACTTACCATGCTGCAAATACCATCCCTGAAATCTCGCAGACTTTTTCTCGATGAATGCCTTCTGTTCAAACTGCACCATCAACTTGTCCCATCTGACCTCTGCAACCAGGTTTCCGTTCGTGTTACGGATCGGTCATATAGATCCACGTTAACGTTTAACGTTCCTTTTGCGCGGACTGACACGTACTACTTTTCACCACTTTTACGCATACCTAGGCAGCATAATGCACTCGGACTAGGTTCTCTGCCACCGACCATGTCACGTTTCAAAACTATTTTAAAGGATAAAGTCGTTACTTTTTCTATTTAATACGTTTTTATCTTTTTTCCTTGCTCATATGATACCTGAATTTTAATTTTGATTTTCTTATTTCGATATTCTTTTTGTTCTATATACAGGTATATGCTTACATTTTTTTTTTCTCTTTTTCATTGTAGTTTTTTTTTTTTTTCTTATTTTTCTTAATTTTGAATTTATTCATTTTCACCTTTACTTTGTTTATAATATTTGATCTTTTTATTATTATTATTTTGTGCTCTCTATTTTACATTCATTCATTCATTAGTAGATTCTTTGTATATATTATATGTTTCTATATTCAGTTATTGGATTTTTATCTGTTGAATATGTAAATAAATAAATAAATAAATAAATAAATACTTTGCATTTATCCGTCGAAGCATTAGACGTTGCTGCTGCAAATGGTGTCCATATTCTGTCCTTCCCGCCACACTGCAGTCATCGATTACAGCCACTAGATGTTTCTGTTTTCGGCCCGCTTGAAGGTTTTTACAAGTCGCAGTGTTCAGCGTGGCAAAAAAAAAACCATGCGAATAAGGTTAAAAAATTACCTTATTCCTTTAGTCAACATTTCTCCCTATTCTACTCATGCATTTTTTTCTTACAGGTCTTGGAAATACGGCACATTGCTTCACTAGTATGCAAGACCCTGGACTTAACATTGACGCAGAAAACCATAAAATCTGGCTTCTCTCCTACTGGTATTGTTCCATTTAATCCGGACATCTTTACCGATGCTGATTTTGTCCAAGCGGTTGAATCAAATGCACAAGCTGTTGCAGTCGATGCTGACCTCACCGAAGATGAGCAGCGTCGCATTGTTCTTGCTGATGCCATTAATATTGGTCGTGAAGTAGAGGTGGAAACATTGGATCCCCCTGAGCCATCTACATCTCGTTCGACGCCAGTTATGTCAAGAACGACCAGTTGCTCATCGATTCTGAGCGAAATTTGCCCATTGCAAGCTGTGACCTCAAAAAAACCATCAAATCGTGGGCGTAAGGCGATGGAGAGCACTGAAGTAACTTCACCAGAAAACCGTGCTCTTTTGAAGGACAAGGCAGCAGCGGTAGCAGCAAGAAACACGCCGCAAAAGGCAACACCACCAGCGAAGAGGCGCAAATAAAAAAAATCATCGCCATCATCTGATGAAGAGGATGCTGATTTTTGCATCCTTTGTTTTAAGCTACTGCCAACTCAGCTGACTTCCGTCAATTCCATCAAATGTCATGCTTGCAAGCGGCCTGTGCACAAGAATTGTGTGCGCAAACGTCAACACTTTTTCACTTGCAAGCACTGCGAAAGGTATTTGGACGATGACGAAAACGATGATGAAGATGATGAGTGAAAAATGAGCATCAATTTTTCATATTTTTGCAATTTAATAAAACAAATTTTGCCCCTAGGGGATTTAAAAATGAATAAATAAACATATTAAAACGTTTTTATGGGTTTTTTCATCATATTTTGTGATTTATTGTGACTTTTTTTTTATGTCTCACAACTGGGCCACTTTTTTTTGTCAAAAAATGGTACCATCATTATTAGGGTCATAAAATTTTTTGGGTTGATTAAAAGTCCATTGTTTTTATAGACAAAAGTTTAACAATAAGATAAGCTTTAAAATGATGTATCAAACTCCCATTTTGATTGCGTCAGTAGAAATCTATAGCTCAAAAACAAAACCCGTCTCACAACTAGGCCCCCTCCCTTACTCTCATTCTCGTTTTCGCTGTTACAAACGGAATGTTTTTCCCTTTTTACCGTCATAGCTAAATTAGGGGCCTTTTAAACGATGTACTTGTTGATTCAGTTTGTCGTTTCCTTTTTTTCCTGCTGCTTCCAGTGGCCGGGACAATAATTCAATATCCTCGGGGATCCCTGAAACAATACATATCAATTTAACTCATTTACATTGCAAATCTAACAAAAACCTCACCTGCGCTCTGCCATTGTTGACTTTTTTGATGCCGGTGTCTATTGGTGTCTATCTACTACCTCACTGACATCTAAACAAAGGCGAGATCAGACTATCATTAACTGTTATACAGTGGAGTAATGTCAAGCTGTAGATAAACTATTCGGATCGACTAAACTTGTTGTGACGCCACATTCTGTTATAACAAGCTGAAGACCAAGACGAAGACGACTATTCGGAAAGGCCCTTAGAAACAGATTAAATCTAAAAACACTCTCTGCTTTAATGCGTAAACGGTTGCACTTACATACCAATGATGTTGTCATTGGTTTCCCGTTTCTGAAAAATTAATAAGAAGCTTAATTCAAATATCTATAATAATGACATCGATGGTGAAGAAGATAATGATAATGATATGTACCAATACAGTAATTCACTGTTTTCTGATGAATTAGTATTAAACTCGTTTCGCCGAAAATTCATATTTCTTTATATATATATATATATATATATATATATATATATATATATATATATATATATATATATATATATATATATATATATATATATATATATATATATATATATATATATATATATATATATATATACATATATATATATATATATATATATATATATATATATATATATATATATATATATATATATATATATATATATATATATATATATATATATCAGCAAAATGATTAAGGGAGATAATCTCTGGAGTGGCCGATCCGATTCAGCTGAAATTTTCGGAGAACGTAGATGTATATAGTAGATTATCTCAAAATATATAGTAGGTTATCTCAATGTATATAGTAGGATATCTCAAACTTTTTGGCGACGGCGAGCGTTTTAGTGAATTTTGAGGAACTCCTATATTTCCAAGCAGTGTACATTTTTGTTAAAGAAAAGTATTGGAAATTAAAACTTATTATGTTCTACATAAAGAATTGAAAATTTTGAGCCGTGTGTGGGTGCTAAGTGCCTATAAGTAGGCAAGGATTTTTTTCAAATTTTGATTTGTCATTACTTGTAAGAAAAACAATGGATCATCGTGGAAATTACAGAGCGTATTGATGTTGACTAAAATTTGGCACATATTGATTTTCAGCATAAAGCGGGTAACCCTGTAGCTGTGGCAGGCAGCTGAAAAAACATCCTTCAAATCATTGACCTTCCTAAAAATTTTTTGATTTTTGACAAAAATTTCAAATCTTTGATAAATTTTATCTTTTGTCTTTCATCTCAAGATAAAATTTTCAAAATTCCGATTTGCACACGAACGGCAACCCATCACCAAATTACCTCTATTTTCAGCACTCGAAAGTTCTGTTCACGAGAACTGACGACCGGATAATCCGATCATAATGAAATTTACAGGATATGTTGGTACTAGCTAGGCCCAGGTTTGATAGAAGTGATTTTGAAATGCAAGCAGCCCTGTGGCAGTGGTACCATCTTGAAAAATAACTGAGAAAAAAAAACATCTTTTTGGCCTATAGCTTCCGATTCAGCCATCAGATTTTAACGAAATTTACGCAGTACTTGGATGATGCTCTATGTAACATTTGGTGAAATTTGGTCGAAAAATTAGTATAGGGCTGGCAGCTGTGGTGATTTTTGTCTCATAAATCTTGCAAATTTGCTCAGCAAAATAAAGCTTTTCTCCCTATAACTTCCGGTCCAGTGTAGAAATCCAAACGAAGTTTATGCAGTAAATTGATTTTAATGGGAAGTAAATGTCGTAGGAATTTCGTACAAAAATCATGAAAGAGCTGCCAGCTATGACAATTTTTGTAATTTTGTGGAATTTCTTTACTGAGCGTTTATGTCATTAGATTTGCAGTTTAGAATGATCCTGCAATGAATATTAACAACAAATATTAACGTTTTAAAAATTTGAGAAGTTTTGAGGGTGGCAACCCTAAAATTCTTTTCACCCGTATACCTTCCAGCGCACTGATTCAATCGGTACGAAATTTACTGGTTGGGTTTAACTTAACGTGAAGCAGATTTGGTATATTTTTGGTCTTGCTGCTGACACAGGCTAACCAGCACTAGCCATTTTCATAAATATTGTACCAACAGATGCTTCAAATTACGTACTCATATGCAAAGCATTTGCGATAAAAATTAGAAACCAATTTTTAAATTTTCCGAGTTTTGAACATTTTTCGCCTCAAACAACGTTTAACCGCTGAAACTTTCGATCAGAACGAAATTCAAAGGATAAGTTGATTTAAGTATGAGCTTGTAAAGGTAAACCATTGATATAAAAGTATAGAGGATATGCGAATAGCATATACGTATACTGTACGTGACTGTTGCCAGAACCAATTGTATGAATATGGGTGAGAACGCAGTGTTCTGACATTCCCAGGTGTTCCAGCATCGTTCCAGTACCTGGGACTGTCAATTTGAGTTTCAAAAAATCAAGCGCCTTCAAGCGCAAAATCAAGCGCATTCAGAAAACGTTTTATAATTCGTGATCTGGAGCTGCGTTCAAAGAATTTTTGCATTTAGTGGCTTGTGCATATGAGTGGCAGTGTCCAGTGATTATATCATTAAGTTAATGTGGATAAATAATTAAATAGAGGAGGTTTTAAGTTGTGCGGTTTGGTTGTGGTGAAATAAAACATAGTTTATGAGTGAACGGTCTAACATTACTAAAATATAACTATTGTTAGAGAATGCGTGAAGTGTTTAAATTCCAAATACGCCTGTTTATTTCATTTGCGTGATTAGTAGCTTGGCAATCGTCGCGAGAACGAAAACATCACCCGGTTTGTTTACATTTTAGGCAGTGTGACATATTGAATTTTGAAGTAGGTCAAAGCGGGTACTAAACTTAGTACTGAAAGGGGTCATTTTCAGCATATGCCCAGGTATATGAAAATGGAAAATGGAATAGTAAAATGGTAATTAAATAAAAATTACAGTTTATTATGTAACGTGCACTGTAAATCTGCCATAGCCGGTCCCAAGCCCGGTTGAGAAAAGAGGAGGGAGGTGCGAAGCTGGGACAATCGTTGATTTTTTGCGCCTCTATCGCAAATGTGTACAAATATATATATATATATATATATATATATATATATATATATATATATATATATATATATATATATATATATATATATATATATATATATATATATATATATATATATATATATGAATGTTTTGCAATTCTTGTGTGCAGAATTTGTAGGTTATTTCAAAATCGTAGCCTTAACTGTCTTGAATCTCGCAATTGAATCATAAAATCTTTTACGGTCGTGGATACATCACTGAAACCGCGAAATATTCATCCGCACTCAAATAAAAAATGCATCTTCAAAAGTAGTAACATCAAATATTTAGTGTCCTTCGGGTTGCCATTTGTATGCGTAAATTGAATTTGGAAAACAATCTTTTAAATATGGTTTTGAGGATATATTTATGATTTGGAAATACACCGGAATGTTACTTTTGCAACCTAGCTATCACCCTCCAACTCGTAAATACAATAATTACGACGCCTTTGTGTTTTTCAGTTGTGTGCGGTTTTTTACAAACACAAATAAAGAATCCAAAAAATGGCAACAATAATTTCTCTATCGCCATATCCTCTATACTTTTATATCAATGAGGTAAACTTATTGCTGCTTCATTGGGAAAGTGTTACCAGCACTGAAAATTTTCATAATTTGTGTTATAGTTGAGTTTTGTTGCTTGGGATAAGGAATGGTTTTACAAAAAAGTGTATTACGTCTTTCCACATTTTTTTGTCAATTTCTTCGAAAATTAGTTTTCTAGCGGTTCAGGTGCGCTAGAGTATTTTTAAGTATGTTTCTTGCGAAGAGTGCTTTACGAATTTGAATAAATGTGCATATTGTATTGGTCAGTGTAACGTATCATGGTTTTAAGTAAAAATTAAACCAAATAATGTGTAAATGCGATTTTGGGCTATAAATTGCCACGAACTGGGCGACTTTTTCAAAAAATTTCTGGCAACCCTGAATTGCTATGTATCGCAATTACTTAGAGAGACGTTAATAAAAACACTTATCCAATGCTTTTAATCGTCTATTTTTTACTAATGTTCGAAGAACATTAGTATTAGAATCGATTCGGCCAAAAATTCATATTTCCATATATATATATATATATATATATATATATATATATATATATATATATATATATATATATATATATATATATATATATATATATATATATATATATATATATATATATATATATATATATATATATATATATATATATATATATATATATATATATATATATAGGTAACCCTCCTATAACACGGTAGATAGGTTCCTAGAAAATACCGTATTGTATGAAACCGTATTATGCGAGACTAAGAGCCCATACAAAATGAAGAGATGCGTGCCGGAAACTTTATAAAACAAAATATTTTTTATTAATTCAACAATTTTTATTAAGAATATAAACATATGTAAAACAAAAACGTAAGTAAACAAAAAATTTCTGTTCTCATTTAATTTAAGCTCATTATTTTAAATTTCTTCTTCATCACTGGTCAGCAGAATGAGACGAGAGCGTTTTTTCGTTGGAGCGATATCATTACTTTCTGAACCCATTTCTTCGGTAGGATTTTTTGCATCTTCTGCCTTCTTTAAAAAATCGGTTATTTTGTCTGTTTCCTGGCCCTTACAAGTTCGCAGTAAATTTCATTGTATGGAGATAGGCAATTTTCCAGCTCCCTTTTGAACTTTCGGCTTCTTTCAGCACAAGGGTCTTTAGTCAAGAAAAATGACTCAAGATTTTTCGCTAAAGCAAGTCCTTCCTGTAACTCTTTTAGAGTAAAATTAGTAACTCCACAATTTTCATCAGAGCTGTCGTCTTCAGAATCGATTTGATTAACAACTTCGGACGCCATTTCCACTAAATCCGCTTCGCCAATTTCTTCTTCCACTAATAAATCCTGGACGTCTTCAATAGCCATGTCCACAAAACCTTCGCCTCCAATCGATTGAGCAAGTTCTAATATTCCCCCAATCCTGTTTTCTGGGGGTTCAAGCAAGCTTTCTACTGCCGATGACCATATCTTCTTCCAACATGCATTTAGGGTTTTAGTTCTTTTACCGAAAACGATATGATTTCGATACAAGTTTTAATTGAAAATTCCTTCCAAGCTTTCATTACATCAACCGATTTTGAATCAATTGTGTCTAAAATCCATTGAAGTGATCGTCTTATGTAGTACGTTTTAAAGGTATAAATAATACCTTGATCTAATGGTTGGATCAACGAAGTAGTATTCGGCGGTAAAAACTCCACTTTGACGTTGGGATGACTTAAGTTCTGTGGGTGACCAGGAGCGTTATCTACTAGTAATAGCACTTTTAAGTTCAAATTTTTTTGCTTTAAATAATTTTCAACCTCCGGTATAAAACATTTGAAAAACCAGTCTTTAAATAAATCTCCTGTTACCCAAGCTTTTAAGTTTGCTCTCCAATGTACTGGTAAGGTGTTTTTATTTACGCCTTTAAGCGCACGGGGATTCAAAGATCTATTAACTAGCAAGGGCTTTGTAATTAATTCCCCCGACGCATTGCTGCATAAAAGTAACGTAATGCGATCTTTAGATGCCTTAAAACCGGGTGCACTTTTTTCTTCTTTTGATACAAAGGTCCTCTTCGACATTTTTTTCCACCAAAGCGCAGTCTCATCGGCATTAAAAACTTGATGTGGTGTATATCTTCTCTCTGCAATTATCCTTTGAATTTTTTCTGGATACTTTTGGCAGCTTCATGGTCAGCCGACGCGGATTCTCCTTGAATTCTTACGCTATGCTAAAACGTTTTTTAAATTTCTCAAACCAACCCTTACTTCATAAAAAGTCTGGGTTTACAGGAGATTCTCCACTTTCTTTAAGGTGTTTGTAAATTTTGAGAGCCTTTTCTCTAATGACATCACCGCCCAATGGAATCCTTTTTGTACAACAATCTTCAATCCAAATACTGAGTGCCTTTTCCATTTTCTCCATAATTGGCGCACGGGAACGAGCTGCATATTTTGCGGATATCGAAGATCCTGCGGTAACTGCACTTCTAATTTCCGTTTCATTTTTTTTAATTGTTCGAACGGTTGCCTCATTTAAATTTAGACTTCTTGCAATGTCAGATGCCTTTTCTCCTTTTAAGAAACGATCCAAAATTTGTATTTTTGTCTCCAAAGAAATAAATTTTCTTTTAAAAGTTGTTTTCTTATTTTCAGACATAGTTTAGGACTGAAATATAATTTTGAAATTAAATTATCCTAAAAACGACAAAGCTAATCAGTAACACATACCTAAAATTTAAAAAAAAAGTTTCTCCAAAAATCACAACGCAATTTATGTAATGCACCAACTGAACGCTTTGAACACAAGATTCATACTGTGTAAATGATGGGCACGACTCAATTTCAAAGAATCTCGATGTTAGATAATTTGTGTGTATAAGTACGTATGTATGTATATGGTTATTGTGAACTACACACTATGGCATAGTAACTTAATTTTGTAAATGTTTGCAATAAGTATGTATGTATGTATTGTATGTATATATGTTCATAGTTTTATAAGAGGGTTTCCGCATTTTTATTAACGTGTTAGAATGAAACCGTGTTGTAGGTGGCCGTGCTATAAGAGGGTTTCCGCAATTTTCTTAACGTGTAAGAGTGAAACCGTGTTGTAGGATACCGTGTTATATGAGGGTTACCTGTATATATATATATATATATATATATATATATATATATATATATATATATATATATATATATATATATATATATATATATATATATATATATATATATATATATATATATATATATCATCATCAAAAAATTTCAGTGAGTTAATCTCGGGAACGCGCCATCCGATCGAGCTGAAACTTTCAGGATACATTGGTGTATATGCAGAATAGGTCCATAATTTTTAACCCTTTGGCGCCGGCGGCCATTTAAGTGATATTTTTAATATACCTTTTATTTCGTACACAAATAATTTTATATAAACACGTTCGAAATAAATTTCGAACGTGTTTTAAATGCGAATCGGAAAATGTTTTGGAATTTTTTAACCCCATGTGTGCACTAGGTGCCTAAAAAAAGAACGGAAAAATTTGAAAATTTTTAAATTGCAATAACTTTTGGCAGAGCCATTCAATCATTACGAAATTTTTAATACATATTGATATTATTTAACTGTAAATTTGTGTATCTTTCAATGAGCATGTTTGCAACCCTGTAGCTAGGACTTGCACTGAAAGTGAAAACCTCCAAATCATCGTCTCTCTTGAAAAAATACCGCTTCTTCAAAAAAAAGCCACTGATATGTAAATCTTATGCTTTAATGACATAGCCAAAGTAAAAAATTTGATATTGTAGAACGGGCACTCCTGGTAATCCTTGCCCAATTCACCTATATTTTTAGCAACAAAAACTTCTGTTCACGGAAACTCACGATCCGATGAGCAGAATTAATTGAAATTTACAGAATATATTGGTCTTAAATAAAACCAGCTCTGATAGAAGTGATTTTGAAATGCGGACGATTCTGTGCCAGCGGTGCCATCGTGAAAAATCACTAAAAAAGATAACTGCTTTTAGCCCTATATATTCTGATTCAATCGTTCGATTTTAACGAAATTCAAACAGTTTTATTTGATAAAGTGGTTTAGAAAGCATGCACCATGTCTGATGACAATCAGCGCATGCTTTCGAAACCACTTTGTGAACTAAAATTTTCAAGATTAATAAATTTTTTTTCACTTTTAATCATCCCGCAAAAACAGTTCCAATTTGATTCTGCTTTCAGAGGCTTATTCCGCAAAACGATCGAGTTTCCCGTATCAATTATTATCTGCTTTGATAAGCTTTAGAGACGATAAACGTTGTCTGTGTTGATTTATAGACAAGAAGGGAACCATGATTACAATTCAATAACCTTTCAAGTAAATTATATCGATGGATATAAGTCGGAGATGTTAAAATTTGTCTCAACCAGCGTAAATAGAAATTAATGATTTCCAACTGCAAGTGGTCATACCAGTCAAGTATGCACTGTGTGCTGGTGTCTGATGATAATCAGTGCATGCTTTCGATACTACTTTGTCAAATAAAATTTTCAAGAAAAATAATTTTTTTTCAATTTTAATCATACCGCAAAAACAATTCCAATTTGACTCTGCTTTCGGAGGCTTATTCCGCAAAACGATCGAGTTTCCCGTATCAATTATTCTCTGCTTTGATAAGCTTTAGAGACAATATTCGTTGTCTGTGCGGATTTATAGACAAGAAGGGAACCATGATAACAATTCAATAACCTTTCAAGTAAATATTTAGTTTTCGATTATTTGAAAAAACTCACTGAAGGTAACCCTAAATTTCTTTATACTCCTGTAACTTCGAATGTTATATAACAACGTGAAGCAGATGTGATTTATTCTTGGCTTTGATACTGGCAAAAGGTTGCCAGCACGAGTCGGTTGTGCTACTCTTGTATCAATAAATGCTTACAGTTAGCATTCATACCGGAAACATTTACAATGAAAATAAATAACCAATGTTTCAATTCCCAAAGTTCTGCAAATTTTTCGAATCGCAGCCCCAAACACCAACTTCAGTTACAGTGCTGCAGGCACTGAGCATTTTCTTCATGGATGTTATATGAGATGCTGCTTTCAAAATTTTGTGAAATAAACAACTGATAACGAATATAATTAACCCGTGTTTTGCTCTCATAAACGTTGAAATTCATGCCAGTGGTAATATCTGAAACATTCCACCATATGAGTTATAATGCATTCTTGAGACCAAAGTAAAACGTGGCGTTTGAAACAGTTTGGCCGTAATAAGCAGCTCATGTGGTGGAATATGCACTCAAAACCTGCACGATTCTTCTACTGTTCTTCGATCATTAGTGTTTCTAGCGGTTCAGGTGAGCTAGAGTTTTTTATTTTTCATAATGCTTTAACTTTAATACATTTTCATCTAGATACTAAAATGCTGAAATGATTTAAATTTCGTGTGACCGAATCGATTCGAATTTAGCGTGACCGGACATCAGACAGACAGTTGCATTCGTAGGCAATAAAGTTTCCAAAAACATATGACCTTTGGAATGTGAAATTATGGTATTTTTTATGTTTCGAATGTAATGATATTGCCCGGTCACGCGTTTCCGATACAAATTGTTGCTTATTTGCAAGAATTTCGCTATTGCTAAGATTAGTTGACTTGGTCTTTATTTGTTTTATTTGCTGTCATGGAAACTTCGCATAATATGCGAAGTTTGTATGTACGTACATAGAAGTATGTACGTACGTTTTGCTGTCATGGAAACTTTGCATGATGTGCGAAGTTTGTATGTGCGTACGTTTCACAATTCTTGTACATAGATTTATTGATTCTATTATTATTATCCTAATGTCTTATGATATCTATTGATTTCTTATTGAACTCGAACATAAGCTGCCCCTCGTTGAACACTCCTGTAAAACTTTCGTATATTTCAAAGTTAGCGACATCGTGCGCTTGAATTGGTGGCGTCACAGACACTGTTGGCAGTTGATTACTGTTGATGGTGGGCTGATTCCTCTTGCATGGATGTAGTTTCCGGCACGAACCGGATTGCCACAAGAGGATGACAACGCAGAATCTGGCTAATGTTAAACCAAAATAGCTAACTGTAATATGGTGGAATGTCGGAGCTTCAACTTCGTTTGGCAGTTCTACGTTCGTGGGCAAGGATTCTTGAAGATTCTCAAATTAAGCTGTATTTGCCGAGTACGAGCAGTGCATCTGTATCGACGCCTGTTTCGGAGGAGGATTAACTGTGAAGTTGATTCCGATCTTAGAATATGAGAGTCGATCGTGGCTAATATGTTCGTGATGACTAGAAATGGAGAGTGTATCATGTTTTATGACACACTTGGGACCGATTTGTAGCAGCCCAGACCCTTGGATGGTTGCTGATAAAGATCTTCCTTCGCAGACAGCATGAAATATTATGGGTTGTTTAGTTGCAAAGATCCAATCGTTCTTGTTGGAAAGCTGCTGCCAGTATTCGTTAGTGTCAATGTTTTTTTGCCTTGCATTCCGCTGCACTTGGAAGGTGGTTGAATACGTTCAGTTCGCATTTACCGGTGTTAGAGCCTTTATGATAGATAGGTCGTCATTGCTCACAAAGATAAGTTGTTTTTGGTAGGACCCGGCAATTACTTAGTTCTTGAGTACTCATCACATAGTAGTTGTCACGATGTGGGTAGACGGATGACGATGCCTGTATTGCTATCAAGGTATCGTTTGCTAAAACTGGAATCAGTATCAACTTGAAGACTTCAAAAACGTCAGAAGAAACCAGTGGTATCTTTACCTGGAAGAGAACGTAGTTATCCTGAATCCAGCTATGAGCTGTCATCAACCGGTAGATTGCTGAAGAGTCTGCTGGATCCACGGATGCTGGATCTTTCAGAAAAACCATTGTGCCCGGTTTCACATTGTGTGACTGGTGTTTCCATTGTGCTCTATGCTGTAGTTGCTGAAGATATTCTGTCTGCCATCGCTGCCAGAATTCTTCCTTCAACTTGATAATTTCGTGCCATCTATCACTTAATAGTGATTTTCGTATCTTCGTGGTTGGATCGACTGTTCGCCGATCAAGAAGTGTTCGGGGGCTAGCACCGTCAGATCGTTGGGATTCATAGACATTGGCACCATGGGTCGAGATTTCAATATCACCTCTATTTGTATCAGTGCAGTTTCTAATTGCTCATAAGTTAGAGATGCAGACCCAGCCGTCTTCCGTAGAATGCCTTTTGCACTTTTTACTGCCGCTTCCCAAAGTCCACCGAAATGTGGTGCTCTGGGTGGTATGAAGTGAAATTGAACACCTTGATTGACACAGCTGTTTCCAATACCCTTTTTTGAATCTTCAGAATATATAATCTCCTGTAACTCTTCAATCTAATTTTCGGCACCGACGAAATTTGTTGCATTATCACAGTAGAGGTTTTTCACACTGCCTCTTCGTCCCATAAAACGTTTCAAGGCACAGAGAAAGGCTTCGGTTGTGAGATCACTGACAAGTTCCATGTGCACGGCCTTCGTCGCGAAGCACACAAAAACTGCTATGTAGGCCTTTTGAGGAAGTTTCCCTCATGTCTTATAATGAATCTAGACCAGACCACAAAAGTCGACACCTGCATTAACGAACGGTCTTGATAGTTCAATTTGATCTGTTGGTAGATTCCCCATTATTTGTTGTAACAACTAAGGCTTTGCACGTGTGCAGGTAACGCATCGTTTTATCACTCCTCGGGCAATTGCCTTACCATTGATAGGCCAAAACCGTTGCCTAGTCTTGGCTAGCAAAGCTAATTGTCCAACGTGCAGATTTTCATTATGGATGGTCGTCATCAGTAGTTTTGTAAGAGGATGATCACACGGCAAAACCATTGGATACTTAGGGCCTTTCCGAATTGTCGTCTTCGCCTTGGTCTTCAGCTTGCTATAACAGAATGTGACGTCACATCAAGTTCAGCCTGTCCGAATAGTTTATCTACGGCTTGACATTTCTCCACTGTATAACAGTTAATGATAGTCTGATCTCGCCTTTGTTTAGACGTCAGTGAGGTAGTAGATAGACACCGGCATCAAAAAGTCAACAATGGCAAAGCGCAGGTGAGGTTTTTGTTAGATTTGCAATGTAAATGAGTTAAATTGATATGTATTACTTCAGGGATCCCCGAGGATATTGAATTATTGTCCCGGCCGCTGGAAGCAGCAGGAAAAAAAGGAACCGACGCACAGTGGTCTATTTCGCGAAAAAGGTGAACTTTATTCAAATTATGGACTTTTAAGTATGAAGTTGAAACTTGGGGGTAATATTGTCCTATATAGCCTCCATCATTTGAGGTAGTAATTGGGTTTCATAAGTTTAAGGGTAAGAGCACAGGTGCTGAAAACAGCCAAAAATTGTATCTGTCTTTTAACCTATTTTTTAAATTAAGAATATGAAGATAAAAATACCTTTGAGTAATACAGCGTTATTAAGCTATGAAAGACATTGATGATTTAGCCTCCCCCCTTTCATCGTGTTCATACTGCAGATAGTATAGGAATTCGGTGTTTAAAACTTCTAGTCCCTTTAAAGTTTAGAGGGTCACAAGAAGTTGTTACGAAATAGGTCTAGTTGTATTCATTAAAGTCCAAAGTAACTATCCAAACTTAGTTTGCCTGCGGCTAGCTGCGGCTACGCTCGTAAGCTCCTTTCAAAGTTCAGCGACCTTGCATAAAAGACAACATTTTGCGCGCTTATTGCGCCAGTCCACGTGCTCTGCAGTATTTTCCTATCATTTGCACTAGCACACAATAGCAAGCATTTGTACCAGGTTGAAGCTTGTGAGATTGAGATAAACACGACGTTGAATTTCATAAATAAAATAATAGTTTCTAAAACCTACACTTACTTCTTATGTTATTGGCAAAGTTTCAAGTATTTGGCTGTTCATACATTTATTTACCCATTCACCTGTACTTTAGTATCATCAAATTTCTCAACTTGCTTCTGAATTCAGTTCAATGAAATATGTTCATATGATAATTCTTGTATATGCTTAGTATTGAAATTATATGCAAAGTAACATTATCGAAAATATATTTTTACCTGTACAAAACAATTTTGTGCCAGGTATTAATTGCCAAAATTGTAAATATCCATGCATGGGTGAATGATAATATTTGTAAATTCGATATGTGTTTTGCTATATGCTGTTGATAGGCTTTTTTCACTACTTCAAATATGTATATAGAATTCCGCATGTCATATTTGTTTAGTTGATTTATTATTATAAAAAAATTTATTCAAAATAATTACAATTGTTTCGATTAAACTATGTGGGTAGGGGTGCAAATCAAATTAATAATACTGTCCGACATCATTTGTGTCAAACGAATTTGAATAATCATTTCCACAGCATTTTTGCCTGCTGCCACGAATGTGATCCGAAATTTGGCTATCACGTCACAATATTGATAAAAATGGCGTCAGCAGGAAACAATTCTAAATATGATATTTTCTTCAACATTGAGGCACGATAGGCAGATTTGGACAGCAGTTTCGTGTTCAGCCAGCAAAAATACTATGAAAATGATAAGTTACACTTGTTTATTAACAAGAAAAATGTTTTTCCTCAAAGTGAAATTTTCCAAATTTTGACCCTTTTTGGAAACTTTTTGTTAAAAGTTAGAGCCAATACAGCCCCAGAAATGGATTTCCCATGTTTGAAAACCCAAGAAACACTCAATTTCATACTTCTAGTGGTTCTCATGAATAAAGTTCACCTTTTTCGCGAAATAGACCACTGTGCGACGAACTGAATCAACAAGTACATCGTTTAATAGGCCACTAATTTAGCTATGACGGTAAAGAGGGAAAAACATTCCGTTTGCAACAGCGAAAACGAGAATGAGAGTAATATTGAAAATGATCAGTCTGCTTTTCGCTGTGATCCGGACGTAATTATGTCGCCATCAACTTCGACCGAGCAACGTGATTCCTTATATGTCGATCCAACCGCAAACAACAGTATTGAAGATGGAAAGAGAGTTTTCCGATGGCCTATTTGCCCTATCGATTTTGACAATTTCTTTGCGAAATTTTAGGAAAAGAAACCGTGTTTGATCCAGAGAAATGATAGCACGTATTTTGCTTAACTAATATCTTGTGCCGGTATTGATCAAATGCTTTCAAAAAATCACGTCGAATTCACGAAAAACGTTGATGTGACTTCCTATCAAAATGGTAAGTAATTGATTTGAAATAGTTATATTTTTGTTCCATGAAGGTATTGAGCCCTAGCTTGGTGAATTGAAGAAGTTATTGTATATTATTATTCTATATTTCTGTTATGTATTATAATTTTATATTATTATTCTATATTGTTGTAATGTATTACTATTATATACTATTTTATATTACTATAACTGTAACACAGCGCTGCGTCGCGCAATAGCGTTGAAGCACTAGCCATGATATCACTGCGCTGATACCGATTGTCGGTATCAGTAGCGCAGTAACGCTCTTCGGTATCAATGGTGTTGGCGCTGCCGCTTTGCAATGCCAACACCATTTGGCTTGGCGCTATGCTACGGCGCGGCGCAAAGATATGAGTTCACCTCAGAGTCAAATTCTTGCCAAAGCATATTCATTCAAATTTTTGTATGAGGGTTTTTCTCGAACGGAAAATCAGATCGGTTCGACTCAAGCCACTTGAGTTTTACAGGCTGCATGTGTATTTCAAGCAAGAACCGCTAAGTAAACATTATGAAAAGCGATGCGATCGTGGTATCATAGCGTCATGGTATCAGCGCAATGCTGCCAGCGCCGTATGTGAGTTCGAGAAACGCAGTGAATATCACACATAGGCGAATGAGATCATGGTATCATAGCGCAATGGTATCAGCGCAGTGCGCTGATACCAATGTAATGTTGCCAAAGAAAAAATAATCTTTTAACATAACAATCGTTATAGTATACAAACAATTGTTTATCCTTTAATTTCTTTTATTTCACATCTATAACAAGCATCACTACAAACAGTTACATTATACTTGCACAAACAATAAACAAAACTGACACAATAAACAAACAAAATATCCAATGCAGTCCTCATCACGCAGCGGGCTCATGTACCAATTGCTATCACAGGGATAATTCATAATTGAGTGAAGGACCTCTAGAACAAGGACAGGAGTTACTTGAAAAGATGATATTAAAATACAAAATTTTCCTTTAAGAGCTTTTTCGAATTTTAATTTTTTGGTAGACATTGGTATTTCAACGGTAATATGCCGTCTTTTTCAGTTTCTATTATTTTATATAGCATACTTTCAGTGCAAATAGCTATGTCTTTATTAGGTATTTATCTACCTATCCTTAGTGAAATGCATCTTTAATTTATCGTGCATCTTTGCATTGGAATTGACAAAACTAAATGCGAAATATTTACAAACTATATTCAAATATACGAGTGAATATATATATATATATATATATATATATATATATATATATATATATATATATATATATATATATATATATATATATATATATATATATATATATATATATATATATATATATATATATATATATATATATATATATATATATATATATATATATATATATATATATATATATATATATATATATATATATGAGGTACTTACCTTGCATTTCGCGATTGCATTAAAGTTTTCAATTTGATTAATTGAATATGTCAGGTAAATAGGTAAATCAGGCTGCACGTTTAGCTTAATAAAACCTTGTCATTGTAAAACAGTGTTTCTTATTTGAAGTATAAAAGATTACCATGACTTGAATGCACGTTAGCTTAGTAAAACTTGTTATTGCAAAACGCTGTTTTTTTTATTTGAAGTATAAAAGATCCCCGTAACTGGAGCCCAATGTGAATATCTTATTAAGCTTAAACTATCTCCTTTAATCTTGTGCTAAGATTGGCAATAGAGCTGAAAAAAATAATAAAAGCGCAAAAACAAGTGTATGTGAAGCTATCTGATCCAAATTATCAGTGAAGCTATCAGATCCAGATTATTCTAGCAGCAGAAGACTAAAGTGTCAGAATATTAAAATATCGAAAGACGAACTCACACAGAATCATTGGAAGGTGACCTACCCAGCCCAACGTGAATATCTTATTAAGCTTAAACTATCTCCTTTAATCTTGTGCTAAGATTGGCAATAGAGCTGAAAAAAATAATAAAAGCGCAAAAACAAGTGTATGTGAAGCTATCTGATCCAAATTATCAGTGAAGCTATCAGATCCAGATTATTCTAGCAGCAGAAGACTAAAGTGTCAGAATATTAAAATATCGAAAGACGAACTCACACAGAATCATTGGAAGGTGACCTACCCCAGTATGCCTAGGCGAAGAAATATTTTTCGAAGCTTTGAGCCAAAAAGGACAAAGACAGGCGGTCCGAGAAATTCAATGTATTCTTTGATTTGTAAGTTACCTCTTAGACTTTGCACTTTTTTATAAATCTTTGTAAAGATTCAATTTTAAAAGACTAATTAAAAAATATATTAAATTTTATCAAAAAAATTTTACTAGCTATTGAATAAAATATTACTGTTAATTAAATATCATTATATTCTGTTACCGAAAATAACTAGTAATTAAAAAGTGATTGTGAACCTTTATTCGCTGAATCGGGAATAGTATATTTGATAAGTGACTTTAATCTATTTGGCGGAGTGTAACACGATCAAACTCGAACGTCTGCTAGTTCCAAGTAGAGGTGGGACTAATATATTCATATTAGTTAAGATATTACTAATATTTGAATATGTTAGGTAATAGTAATATTTTATTGTGACGTATTATAATATATAAATATTAGTTTCGCGTGAAATTTTTTTATTCTTATTTTTCTATTATCAATCAATTTGTTCGCAATGCCGTGTCTTTTTACTAAATCAAGCATTGAAAAACAAAAATGTGTATATAAATTGCCGCCATTAGTTGCATGCGGCTGTAATCGAAACCTTTGACTATGAAAACGAGGTCATTGTATGAGGATGCATATTAAATGTCCCCATGTATATGTTTTACATTCACATTTTCATGGATGTACATAATTGCATGGAGGTACCTCATTTGCACCCTCATGCCGACTTTAATTATCTTCTTTATTTGTGAGTCAACGGTTCTTAGTACAGCCGAAGCATGTTCCCATTAAATTAACGGCGGCATTTAAGTGATTAATTTTGTAGAAAGGACCGGCAATGGGGACAAATTTTATGACATTGGACTACCACTAATAGGTAACGAACCGACCCAACGCAATGAAAAAAATAAGATAATAGGCAACAGGAATGTTTTTATAGCATATTCAAATAGATTCGCAGCATGTCGTTTTTGTACTCTTGCTGCAAACCAAATTTTGCCACAAAAAGAAGCCAGCTACAAAAATAGGTTGCTGCTGCAGTACGCGAACAGTGCTAATATCTACACATTATTACTGGAGTTGGGTCGTACTCGCATTTTCACATACTAGATATTCCTAGTACGAGTACAAAAAAATACCTGTTCCAAAAATACTAGCTAGCATTTTTTGAAGTATGTACTCGTACATATATATGACTACATACAAGTACATACGATTTGTAGTGGTGTAACAAAACGGTGTGATATGCCCTCCCCCACCCACCAGACACAAAGTTCCCAGGCTAGAATGGTGATGGTGCAGATGACCATGAAAGGATACTGAGTTATTAGTTCGTGCAGCTTGTCCGTAACTTTCCAATGGTCGGTCACTTATTTGGCAAGTCTTTCTCCAATCTAGGAGCCATCTAAGGGAGATCAACCGATTTAATTTGATTTTCATTTTAATATATGCATAAAAAATCTCCTGTATTCTTCCAAATTACCAATATCGAAACATTTAGTAAGATAGGACCAACTAATCCTGTTGTCATCTATATGACTTTTCATCAATCGATTTCTGACACCAAACTTTTCCTGGCTAATCTAAAACTGTCGGTTTTCCACTTCGCCACACTAAAGCATGAAGTTTATCGAAAATTTTATGAAGAAATTTTAAAAAAAAAAATTTAGTCTATTAAACATACACCCACTAGGGGGCCAACCTCTTCGGTAAGGCTGGATATGAGTCACAACCCCGGTAGGGTTGGAGTGCAGTCACGAGGCGGACTTCAGCACAGCCGGAGAAGCCAACTGTCGAGCCAAAAAGGATCTGAACAGTTACTTTCAGTTTTTGCGGACGGTTTTCCGGCAGATTTCATTTTGCCGTATCTTAGAAACTAAGCCGCTTTTTCCCGGATTTGTATGGAAATTTCGCCCAAAACAACTCAGGAAGGTCCCTGAATTCATGCTGAAAAAAAAAAAAAATTTGGAAAAAATGGACGTTTTTGCCCAAATGTCTCTATCAAAATTTTTTTCGCCCTTAATATTTAACTATTATATTCCCCGACCACTTCCAATTATCGAAAGCTCCGTCAAGGCAGTTTTTGGCAAACTATGGCCAAAAAACCCCTTACTCCCCTACAAAACCGAAATTTTTGTATCACAGCAACAGGTCTTGGCCCATGTCCAAAACCACTCTAACCCAAAATTGGCCGATTTCAGCTACTTTTGGCCTAAAAACTTTATGAATAATTGAATAAAATACTTGCCCAATTTGTCCCAACAACATTTTTTTCGCCCTTAAAATATCACTAATATACTCCCCGATCACTTTCAATCATAGAAAGCGCTGTAATGGCAGTTTTTGACAAATGATGGCCAAAAAACCCCTTCCTCCCTTACAAAACCTAAATTTTTGTATCACAGCAATAGGTCTTGGCCCGTTATGTCCCAAACAACTCTAGCCCAAAGTTGGCCGATTTTGTCCGATTTCAGCTACTTTTGCCCTAAAAACCTAAACCTAAAGTCCCAAAATACTCGCAAACACGAAAATACTCTATACAAAAATACGCGCTACGAATATACTTGCAAGTTCCAAAATACTCGATACGAGTACTCGATACGAAAATACTCGTATCGAGTATTTTGGAACTTGCAAGTATTTTCGTCTCCATTAATTGCATTACTTCACTCAAAAGAACAAGATCAGTTTATTGATTCACCCAAACATACGTACGAACATACATATATCGACAAAACTTACCTCCAAATCAACTCATTAAATTTGCCTGATTCACATTTGCGCTCATACATACATCATTATATGAGCGATCTTACACTATCCTAGCCATAACATATATCCTGTCAGTAGTTAAATAACTTTACGAAACGTTCATCAGCATCACTAATACGATATATTCACAAACCCCTGGACTAATGCCTTAAAAGCATTCACTAATGCCTTAACTAATGCCAAATATTAGTTAACGCATTCACTAATGGCTTAACTAATATCAAATATTAGTTTAGACATTCACTAATATCAAATATTAGTTTAGAGTCTAAACTAATATATTAGGATATATTAGTTTAGAGTCTAAACTAATATAATATATTAGTTTAGAGTCTAAACTAATATAATATATTAGTTTAGAGTCTAAACTAATATAATATATTAGTTTAGAGTCTAAACTAATATAATATATTAGTTTAGAGCCTAAACTAATATAATATATTAGTTTAGAGTCTAAACTAATATAATATATTAGTTTAGAGTCTAAACTAATATAATATATTAGTTTAGAGTCTAAACTAATATTTTATATTAGTTAAGGCATTAGTGAATACCTTAACTAATATTTGACATTAGTTAAGGCATTAGTGAATGCCTTAACTAATATTTGATATTAGTTAAGGCATTAGTGAATGCTTTTAAGGCATTAGTCCAGGGGTTAGTGAATATATCGTATTAGTGATGCTGATGAACGTTTCGTAAAGTTATTTAACTATTGACAGGATATATGTTATGGCTAGGATAGTGTACGATCGCTCATATAATGATATATGTATGAGCGCAAATGCGAATCAGGCAAGTTTAATGAGTTTATTTGGAGGTAAGTTTTGTCGATATATGTATGTTCGTACGTATGTTTGGGTGAATCAAAAAACTGATATTGTTCTTGAGTGAAGTAATACAATCAAGGGAGTAATTTGCAAATTCTATGATTCGAAACGAAGAATAGTTTTCGGATGCAGGCATCTTGCTAAACTGAAGAATGAGAATATTTTCAGCAAAAGTTTGGCGACTATTAATAATTAATGGTAACCGATGGTGATGTAATTATGTGCAGATACTCTTTTCGAGTACTGGAGCAGCAACCTATTTTTGTAGCTGGCTTCTTTTTGTGGCAAAATTTTGCTTGCAGCAAGAGTACAAAAACGACTTGTTGCGAATCTATTTTAGTAGATTCCGGTACGCGAACAGGCCTATTATCTTGTTTTTTTATTGCGGTGGGTCGGTTCGTTACCTACTAGTGGCAATCCAATGTCATAAAATTTATTCCCAGTGCCAGTCCTTTCTACAAAACTAATCACTGAAATGCCGCCGTTAATATAATGTGAACATGCTTCGGTTGTACTAAGAACCTTTGACTCATAAATAAAGGAGACAATTAGAGTCGGCATGAGGGTGCACATGAGGTACATCCATGCAATTATGTATATCGATGCATATGTAAATGACGGGATTTAAGATGCAACGGATGAAAAAGGCAAATAATGAATTCGGAGTAGGAAAAATATTCAAACTATCGTTTGGTGTTAGGGAATATATCGTTTTAGTGATGTTAACGATTATATTCATTAATTATTTGTCATTAGATTATAACTTGGCGCATAATGATGGAACATTCAATACGATTGCGCATATCTGCTCAATGTTGTGTGGCTAAAATAGTGTATGATAGTTGCTAGAATGACATACATTTGTATCACACGTAGGACAAGTCAAATGAATTAATTATGAGGCAAGTTTAATGAGTTAATTTGGAGCTAAATTTTTCCGATATATGTGTGTTCAATGGGTGTATGTTTAAATGGAGTAAAATAAGAAGTAAAATATTCTGTTGATTAATGAATTTTGTGAACGCACCTAGGTTTGAATAAATTGATGCGTGGATGGAAATAGTGTTTATGAATTCATATGGATCGTAAGGGAGAGCCGTTTTTGCATTCGCGATTTTTCTTGAACTAAAAATTTGAATATGTTTAATAAAATGTTTGTCGAATATTAGTTGATGGAGTTATATAAAGGTGATAATAAATAGGTTTTTCACAGCAGGATGTATTTATTTGGGATTTGAAATGATAATAGAAGAAAATTGATCGTAGTTCTCATATAGTAAAACAATTATGAACGGACAATTTGCAGTGTGAAATACACAATAGGTGAAGTGAATGTTCAAATGTGATGCATATTGAAGGGTTCATGGGCTACGTTACTAGTGGGAACGAGACGAAAGCTTGGAAGTAGGCGAATAGAAATTGATGTTTTTGAGTAATATAAAATTTTAACTATTCCAATTATTACTATTGCAATTGAAAGGGTGGCAGGTGCATAATATCTTTTTGGTACCGATTCTAGTCGAACTCTTTCATTTATGCTCATGAAATCAAAATACACACAAAATGCCGCGCTACGAGAAATTATTAAAACCAAATATTAGTAATATATTAATATTAGTTAAGATATTATAATATCGTGTCACTAATATATTCGTATTAGGTAATATCTCGAAATATTAGTATAAGCCCATCTCTAGTTCCAAGTCCCCAATATTTCGATACCTTTTCGCGATTTCTCTAATATTTGCTTGTTATCAGCTTTAAGAAAAATAATAAAAATGGAAGCTATTCAGCAATCTATTACGCAACTCACCGGGGTGGTTGATGCTCAAATAGAGCAAATTAAAAGGATGGGAACAAGGTTGTGTTTTCTCGAGCAAAGATCAGTTGGCTGTGTATCGAATGTAGCCCAAAAACTACCGCGTCCAAAAACGGTGCAAGAACTTGACAATTTAAGAAAACATCCTGGTTCTGTTAGCGATCTTCGTACTTTCGACGGAAATCCCACAGAATATATTTCATGGGTTCACAATGTTGAAACCATTTCAGAAGACTGTCCTATTGTCCTTAATAGGCCTATATACACGGTAATACTCAAGCATATTCGACAAAAGATTGGAGGGCCAGCAGATGCTGCTCTTGTCTCTTATAATGTGTTCGATGATGATTGGACTAGCATGAAGAAATGTTTGTCCCTTCATTATGCTGATAAATGCGATATCCGTACGTTCGAGCATCAACTCCATACCATGCTCCAAAAGCATATGAGTGTCGATGAGCTCTACGCTAGTGTGAACCATCAACTCTCACTTCTAATAAATAAGATTAAAGTATAAGATTATTCACTAGAAACAGTGGCGGCTCTTAGTGAAAACTACCGTAACAGAGCCTTAGACGTTTTTATTCGTGGCTTAAATGGATATCTTTCGCGAATGTTGATAAATCAACGGCCAAAAACCCTACCGGAAGCATACGCTTCGTGTCTTCAACTTCATAATTTCAGAAACTTTCAGATACATCCTAAAAATTCCTTTACTGTTAGTCCAGCAGCATCAAATTAAATATTTGAACAAATTGCATATCCCAAACGTACGATCTTTACTAATAGGAACTTAAATTCAATTGATAGGAATAAAATCTATAACGCACAACAGCTCCGAGCTCCGTTTAATAGCGCACCATCATCAAGACCCATTCAAGCAACGTCTCCTGTTTTCATGGAAATCGATAAATCGATCCAAACTCGCCAAGTTGACTATATTAATACAACAACGCAGCCTCAGATCTATAAAAGATTCAACAAATCGGCTCAATTTCCAAGAAAATTACAATGTTTGTACAATATTCAAACAGTCGACGAGCAGTGTGAACCGTACAAATCACAGGATATAGGGAATAAAACCGAACTTTCCGACTACGAACATTATCACGATGAGTATCAAGCAAGTAGCCCAGAAAACCACATCACAAAGAATACCAGGATGTGTCTGATCTAAATTTTATGATGGATGCCTCACTAGCGTTCCGTACATAGAATATGCTACAAGAAATGGCCAAGTGTTCAAATTGTCGGTGCAGAAGCCAATAAAAATTTTATTCCTGGAAAATTACGGCAAAGATCAAAATTATTCGAAACCCCTTTTCCTACTCAGTCGGCGGCAGGCCAAATTGAAATTAAAGAAAAAAATTTTTAAAAGCCTTGGCATAAATAGTATTTTAGATTTCTATATTTTTCCCGGATTAGCATCATTCGATGGCATTATTGGCGATGATACTTTGCGTGACCAACAAGCCATCACGGATAGGAAAAACAATGTTCTTATTCTAGAATTTAACCTAAAAAGACCACTAAAGCCTAAATTTGCAAGTCAGGTAAATAATATTCAGGCCAGAACCAACCATTTGACTGAAGAACTTGGGCAGCGAGTATCAAATATGATTGACGAATTCGCGAAAGTGTTTGGACCTATCTCTGATCGCGAAATAATTGAAACTAGTTTCAGAGCAGAAATTAAAACTTCAACTTCTGATCCAATATATACAAAATCCTACCCTTATCCATAGGCGCGCCGTAGGGGGGGCCAGGGGGGGCCGGGACCCCCCCAGACCCTAGGTTGGCCCCTCCCAGAAAAATAAATACTTCCAACAGCAGACACTTAAGTTTTCGCCTCTTAGGTTTTTGTGGTTACAGCAAGAGTTGAGAAGTGCAGTAGTGTAAGCCTATACCAAAGCATACACACTACTTATAAGATAGAGACTGTGTTATTTGCGGTATTAATTACGATGTTATGAGACTCATTTTGAGAAATGGACGGCAATGTTTAATTTAAAAAAGCGCCTCGCCAATCATCCTTTTTTTATTAAGATTATCTGTTCATTCTTACTAGGCAATATACAGGTATTTAGATAATAACACTTTTATAAACTGGCGTTTTATGCAATTATGTTTTTCACAAAACATACTCTAAGTATTAAAATGGTAGGCAATAAGGTAATTAACGTAGGATACAATTTTCGAAGTCATTTGGAGAATAGAAATGGCATCCCTGCCACTTTTATGCTATTTATGACCTACTTAGTTTACACTCAGGTTAAATGTTTGTGAATTTTATTATAATTTCATAACTTCATCGGAAGTTAGAAGACATAGCACTTCAATTTCACCGAGCGTTTTTTCATAGTGACACAGCTGCTACATGGTTCTTATCATATTCATTGAACTTTTGTCAGACCTTTATCTTTTTATCCGGTCGCGAGATACCGTAAACGCCAGTTCCAGGTGCTAAAAATATAAATAATTCGGGGCGATTTTTGTGCGATTGGGAATTTTACAAGTTTACATTTGAGTGTATAAATATAGTATCAAACTTATCAATCATTTGCATTTTATTCTAACAGCCGTGTGAAAGATTTGTGCTCACGCACTTATGGTAGCTACAAGGTAGCCCAGACATTATTTAAAAACGACAGAAACTTATTTTTTATGCCCATTGATGAGTCTTGCAAGTTTTGTGATTATCTGATAACTGGGTGTGAAGTTATCATAATGCAAAATTTTCCATAGAATTTCGACTGTCGCCGAAAATACACCAAAATTTCAGCTCGATCAAACTTTGCGATCCGGATATGAAAATTCTACTAGTGCTTGGAAGACAGTAAATGGTATGGTGCTTGAACAGTCTTGGAATATTGTCAAGATGAACCGAAATTATTTGCTATCGACCTTACGACGTGTCTCAGTCGCCAAAGACGTGCTTTCAGAGGACATGATGAAAGTGGTACCAGTGATAACCGTGATTTTTTTTTGGAATGTTGTGAATTATTCGCGATGCATGATTCAACTTTTGAAAAACATTTTAAAAACAAGGTTGCAAACTACTGTAGTGGCAAAACACAAAATGAATTAATGAAAATAATTGCTGAAATCGTTCGTGAGGACAATACAGCTGAAATAAAAGAGTGCGGACTGATATCCATTATGGCAGTCGAAGCAAGGGTCCACAAAAGGAACAACTCTCCGTGGTTGTCAGATTTGCTAAAGAGCTAGCTGTTGAAAAAAGTTTCTCAAGCTTTGTAGACTGTTTAGGAGCTAGAAATGCCTCGTAGTTAGCAGATATAATTTTGATCCTGTTAGACAGCTACGGACTTAGCGAATTGCCTGTTGTTTGACAGTCTTATGATGGTGTTAGTGTCATATCAGGACAAAAAAGTGATGTGCAAATCTTAATTTAGATGAAAAACCCTATAGCCACATTTGTACACTGTCTAACTCATAAAATTATCCTTGTGGTGATGAACACATTTTTCACAATCGAAACGTGTACATCCTTTTTCAATGCCATCGAATCCCTACACTTTTCGAAGCCATCACAACAAAAATTGTTGAAGCAGCTTGAAGAGGCAGTTGGTCTAAATACAAGGCGTGGAATGAGAAGTTTAAGCTCGACTCGTTAGTCAATGAGATTTCACAATTGCAAATATGTGATCGAAGGCTATGGGACCATGAAAGAGGCCTTAGAAAAAGAAATGAATGAGGGAAAATACAACGACTCAGTTTATTCATTGGGGATCTTTTATTCAATCAGTAATCCTAAATTTTTAGTAATTCTTTTCATCTTTCACTATGTTTTTTTATAACGAACATTTTAAGCACATATTTCTAAACTAAAAATACAACTCTTAGAGATGGGATAGATATAGCGAATGGAACAGTTAAAACACTACTAAGTGAGCGATTAGACTTGTACTTAGTTTAGGAAAAAATTAAATCTTTTGCAGAGAAGAACTGTTTGGATCTCACATTTCCCAGAAGATAGCGAAAACGGAAAACAGCAAAAAGCACTAGTAGTTACGGTGCAGTTAGGGCTACAAACCAAATGGCTCGAAAAGAGTAAGTTACAGCACTTTTCATCTTGCCAAATTATTTTTGCTTTTTCTAGGTTTTCTAGCTTATTTTTTTGAAGTAAGAGATCAATTCCTTCCTTCTAAGCTTAATATATTCCAATTTCTTCAAAGATATTTTGAAGCTAAGCTATCTTGTACTTCAAGTATAAGTTGAAATATATTTAGCTTCTAAACGAACAAATATTCTTATATTTCCAATTATTTCCATTCTATTCCCATATAATTCACACAAGCTTTCTTTCTTAGCGGTCATAGATAATTCATGTGTAGTTCATACCTACCATTCACATTATATGCATGTGGTAGTAGCTCATACGTATTCACAGACAAGAAGTTTATTTGATAATGCATTATGTATTAGCAAATATTAAAAAATAAATCAACAAATATATAATGTATTAGTAAATTATATAAGTTGTATGAACAGTACGTGTACCTTACGGAAGACAAAATCATCGCATGTTTTGAACCTTTCGGTTCCTGGCCCCTGCCAGATTTTAGGCCACGGCCCGCCTATGCCCTTATCCCGTTAATCTAAGGTCGGAGGTGGAAGCGCAAATTTCGCAAATGCTTCAGGATGGAATTATCTGACCTTCACAACGACCATATAATTCTTCCTTATGGATTTTTCCCAAGAAATCCAACTCTGAAGGGAAGAAACAACACCGAGTCGTAATAGACTTCAAACGGTCAAATGCAGTTACCATATCAGACACCTATCCGATTCCGAATATACCGAGCACATTAGCAAAATATTCTACTACGATTGACCTAACCTCTGGGTTTCATCAGATACGGATGAGCGAAAAAGATACTCCCAAGCCAGCATTTTCTACAGCCAACGGGAAGTATGAGTTTACTAGGCTCCCGTTCGGACTAACAAACGCGCCAGCAATCTTTCAGCGGATGATTGACGACATCTTAAAACCATATATCGGGAAAATATGCTTCGTATATATTGATGATATAATCATTCTCGGTGATACGGTAGAAGACCATCTTAGGAATAAAGCGACTATATTCTCCCAGCTAGAAAAAGCTAACCTTAAGGTTAACATGGACAAATCGTCGTTCTTAAAAAAAACAAGTTGAATTTTCAGGACATATTATTTCTGATGATGGTATTTTGCCCGATCCTAAAACAATATTAGTAACCACAAAAATCAAGCCCCCACAGAATTTAAAGGACCTGAAAGCTTTTCTGAGACACACATGCTATTATCGTAAATTTATCAGAAATTATGCGAAGATCACAAGAACGTTAAAACAATTGACGAGAGGAGAAAATGCTCAAGTGAAAGCAAATCAGTCCAAAAACAGAGAAATTGCCCTAAGCGCAAGCGAACTGAAAGCACTTAAAGAGAATGACAATTAAAAGAGCTTCTCACCTCTTCGAAAATTTGGCCCTTCATGACCTAAATAAGCCGTTTATTTTAACCACTGATGCGTCAGATCACGCAATTGGAGCCGTTCTTTCCCAGGGCCAAATAGGCAAAGATAAACCTATCACCTATATCTCAAGGTCTTTAGATAAAACAGAAGAAAATTACTCAACAGGCGAAAAAGAAATGCTGGTTGTTGTTTGGGCCCTTGATAAGCTACGAACATACTTGTACGGTTCAAAAAAAGTAAAAAATCTCACCGATCATCAACCGTTGACCTCTGCACAAAGCAACAGAAACCATAACGCTAAGCTTAAGAGGTGGAAAGCACGAATAGAAGAATATAACTACGAGCTTGTGTATGAGCCCGGGAAAACTAATATAGAAGCAGACATTCTATCTAGATTCCCTATAGAAGTTAGTATCTTAACTGATGATTCCGGAACAGCGCAGAGTGCAGATGAAGACAGCAGTGATCTCAAACCATGGGTAAAAGCGCCGATAAATGTTTTCAAAGGACAGATTATAATATCAGAAGGAACGCCCAAGAAGAACATATCACAGAATTTTCATAAGTCTGAGCAAAATAACTGCATCGGAATTAATTAAGTTCTCATCGGAATTGATTAAGGCTCATAGGAACTGCAAAGAAAATAAAGAACAAATATTGGAAAAATGTTATTTCCCACGAATGAGTAAGCAAATAAAAAAATATAATGCGACTTCCGACACCTGCAACATGTGTAAATATGACCGTCACCCGAATCAGCCAGAGCTAAAAGAAACACCAATCTCTGAATATCCAACGGAAATGGTACATATGGACATAATAACAATTCGTGGCGAGCGATTCTTGACTTGCATCGACAAGTTTAGCAATTTTGTTAAATACTTTCGAATCAAAAATGAATCTGCTCCACATACTTGGGAGAAAATAACGAAATCAATTCATTACTTCACGGTCCCCAATGTCCTAGTTTCAGACAGTGAAGGTAGCTTTATAAGTCCTCTCACTTTAAATTACACAGAATCACTGGGACTCAAGGTGTATGTAGCCCCAACGCAGAAAAGCGAAGCCAACGGAGCAATAGAACGTGCTCACTTCACCATACTAGAGATAATTAGATGTTTTTCCAAAGATAATCCAGAGTACTCCTTGACGGAAATAGTAAACATCGCTGCAGATAGATAAGAACACATATCATTCAATCACTAAAGCCAAAATAGCGGATATTTTCTTTGGAAGGTCCCAAAGCATAATTTACCAAAACCTTTTAGATTTTAGGATCAAGTCTACGGAAGCAGAAAGCTCAGATAAAAACACAAATGCAAAACGCACTACCCCGAAGCGTTACGAATAAGGTGATACTGTTTACAGAAGAAACAAACAAATTAAAACTAAAACAGTCTAGCGCATCAGAACCGCTAGAATTTTCGAAGAACTTGTCTTTGAGTGACAAAAACATGTGGGGAGACGTAATACACTTTTTTGTAGAATCATATCAACCATTCCTTATCCAAAGCAACAAAACTCAACTATAACCCAAATTATGAAAATGTTCAGTGCTGGCGACATTTTCACAACGAAGCAGCAATAAGTTTACCTTAACAAGCTCATACTTGAATAAACTTATCCTTTGAATTTCGTTCTCATCGGAGGATTTCATCGAAAGCTTCAGCGGTTAAACGTTGTTTGAGGCTGCCAAAAAATTTTCAAAATTCGGAAAATTTAGAAATTGTTTTCTTATTTTTATTGCAAATGTTTCGCATATGAGTACGTAACTTGAAACATCTGTTGGCGCAATATTAATGACAATGGCCAATGCTGGTTACCCTGTGTCAGCAGCAAAGCAAAATATATACCAAATCTGCTTCACGTTAAGTTAAACCCAACCAGTAAATGTCGTTTCGATTGAATCACTGCACTGAAAGTTATGCGGGTGAAAAGAATTTTAGGGTAACCACACTCAAAACTTTTCAAATTTTTAAAACGTTAATATTTGTTGTTAATTTTCTTTGCAGGATAATTCCCATTTGCAAATCTAATAGCAAAATCGCTCAGTAAAGAAATTTCACAAAATTATAAAAATGATCATAGCTGGCAGCCCTTTCATGATTTTTCTACGAAATTCCTACGACATTTGGCTCACATAAAGTTCCACTTACTGCGTGAACTTCGTTTTGATTTCAACACTGGACCGGAAGTTACGGGGAAAAAAAATTTATTTTGCTGAGCAAATTTGCAAGATTTAGGAGACAAAAATCACCATAGCTGGCAGTTCTATTCTAATTTTTCAGCCAAATTTTCACCAAATGTTACCTTAAGTAAGATCCAAATATTATGTGAATTTCGTTTAAATTTTATGGCTGAATCGGAAATTATATGCCAAAAAGCTGTTTTTTTTCTCAGTGATTTTTCAAGATGGCACCACTGCCACACGATTGCCCGCATTTCAAAATCACTTCTATCAGATTTGGTCCTAGTTGATACCAACATGCTCTGTGAATTTTATTATGATCGGATAATCCGAACAGAACTTTCGAGTGCTGAAAATAGAGGTAATTTGTGCAAATCGGAATTTTCAAAATTTTAATTTGACATGATGCACAAACGTTAAAATTTATCAATAATTTGAATTTTATGTCAAAAATCAAAAATTTTTCAGGAGGTTCAATGATTGGAAAGGTTTTTTTTCAAGAGCCTGCCTCAGCTACAGGGTTACCCGCACTACCTTGGAAATCCATCTGTATTAAACTTTAGTCAACATCAGTACGCTCTGCAAATTTCACGATGATCCAATGTTTTTGTCAGAAGTAATGACAAATCAAAATTTGAAAAAAAATCCTTGCCTACTTTTAGGCACGCTGCACCCACACACGGCTCAAAATTTCCAATTTTTTGTCATAAGAAAGCTGTGAACGTAATAATTGTTCATTCCCAATACTTTTTTTCAACAAAAATTTACGCTGCTTGGAAATATAGGAGTACCTCTAAATTCACTTAAACGCTCGCCGCCGCCAAAAGGTTTAGGATATCTGAATTTTAGTAAGTTGTGGACCTACCTACTAAATACATCTACGTTCTCCGAAAGTTTCAGCTCAATCGAATAGGCCACTACAGAGATTATCTCCCTTAATCATTTTGATGATATATATATATACACTTAGTAGAAAAAGTCTGCGTGCACTTTAGCACAATTTTGTATAACGGCAAAAAACAATCTATAACTGTACATAAATATTTGAAAACTTGCCATTTACTTAATTAGCACTTCTCAAAGATTGCTAACACGAAAATTCTTAGAATTCTCTCCACACAGAAATAAGATAGCGGTATTTGTAGCGACCGAGTAATTGCACGTAGACTTTTTCTGCTTGTTTTTTCTGACTCGGTCGCTAAAAGTACCGCTATCTCATTTCTGTGTGGAGTGAATTCTAAGAATTTTCGTGTTAGCAATCATTGAGAAGTGCTAATTAAGTAAATGGCAAGTTTTCAAATATTTATGTACAGTTATAGATTGTTTTTTGCCGTTATACAAAATTCTGCAAAGGTGCACGTAGACTTTTTCTACTAAGTGTATATATATATATATATATATATATATATATATATATATATATATATATATATATATATATATATATATATATATATATATATATTTTATTATTATATAATTTTTTTATATATATATACAGTAAAAGCTCTCATAAGCGGACAGTTACGGTTCCAAGAATTTTGTCCGCTTATGGGAGGTGTCCGTTTATAAGAAAGTATCTAACATAAAGAAATGTAAAAGCAAACATAATTAAACGACTAACGTGCTCTTACTTTTATTTTTAGAAAATATATACGTGTACATTATATTATCATTTAGAAATACAAAAAAAAATTATTTTTTAAAAAAATCAAGTATTTTTGTCTGCTTTGTTTTTTCACGTTTTTCTCGCAAAAAACAATTTTGAAAATGTGATTCAACATTTTTTAAATATTCGAACGCAATAAAATCTTCCTTTGAAAACTTCTTTAGGTTTCCAACGGCCTCTAAGGCACTGGCGTAAGAGTTGATTGGACCACGATCTTCATTTTCCTCTTCGTCACTGTCATCCGATACTATATCTAAAGTATCATTTACTTCTGTAGCCGCTGTATTCATTTCGGCTTCTTCATTTTCATTTGCTTTCTCTTCAATTGATAAAGTGCGATCCAAATTTATAAAGTCTTCATCCAGTTGATCAGATGATTCAATTTCATTAAAGTTCCTCCAAAACTCTGCTAGGGTTGCTAATGGGAGATCATCTTCTGCATCATATTCCATCAGGTCAACTTGTTGAACTACAGATTTTTTAAACCTGCTTTGGCGAAGCATTTTTGTACGGTATCTGGAGTTACCTTGTCCCATGCATTTTTAGTAAAATAGATAGCTTCTAAAACGTTAATCGATTTTGAAAGTTGTGAGGCGGAGGAAACGTTATCAATTTTTGATAGAACATGTTTCAGAATTAAATCACGATAGAAGAACTTGAAATTCTGAATAATTCCCTGGTCCATGGGCTGACAAACAGATGTTGTGTTAGGAGGTAAAAATATTATTTTAATGTTTTCCAAATTCAGATCTGTAGGATGCGACCCAGCGTTGTCCAGAAAAAGCAAAATATTACGTTTTTGGAGTCCCATTCTCCTGTCCATATCTTGAAGCCAGTCTGTCATTATAGCCCTTGTCATCCACGCCTTCTTATTAAAAGTCCACGTAGCAGGCAAACTATTAACTGCAACATTTTTCATTGCCCGTGGTCGAGCAGCTTTTCCAATAACCAAAAGCTTTTCTTTTTCTCCTATCATATTTACGCACAACATTATGGTCAATCTTTCTTTTGCCATTTTGCCACCAACACACTTTTCAGCTTTAAAAGTTAATGTTTTGTCTGGCAAAGCTCTAAAATATAAACCACTTTCATCTGCGTTGAAGATATCTCGTGGTTGGTATCCTAATAGCATCGCTGGCAATTTTTGTCGAAATTGATCCACATCTTCCATATTAACGTCCGCTGACTCACCGGAGATACACTTGAAGCTAATGTTATCCCTTTTTCTCCATTTTTGTAGCCATCCATCCGATGCACTAAACTCATCATATCGCAAGGCTTTAGCTACTTCTTTGGCCTTTGTTTTTATTAACGGCCCTGATACGGGAACATGCTGGTTTCTGGCTCGAGCAAACCATTCGAAACAAATCTTGTCAATCTGTGCTGCACCACCTTTTAATTTGTTTGTTTTTTGATCTAAATTATCGCTTGTTTGCCATTGTCTACGAATGATATCCTTCTGCTTTAATATTTCTGATGCTTGAGTTTTACTTATTTTAAACCTAAAATCGTTAAATTTAACTTTATACGTTACAATTATTTCAAACCCGATTTTTAAAACATACGTACCTCTCGCCCAATTTGCGAACACTTAAATGTCCTTGTTCTGCAACATTAACCACCTCGATTTTCTGTCTTAAAGTTAAAAAGTGTTTGGTTGGTGCCATTGCTGCACTGCACTTCAAACAAATTAACCTACACAGTACACTTCAATACACAAATTAACCTACGACGCCTGGCACTTATGTGCATGCTGTTAAAGGGAAATCACACATTACGGGGAATTACCGCGCTATCAAAAGAAATTATTGTTGTCAGTTGTTGGAGCTTCGAGTCCGCTCTAGAGAACGTTTCGAGTCTGTCGGTGACAATTTAGGGTGTCCGTGTCCGTCCGACAGAGCGTCCGCATATGAGAGTGTATTTTACATGGAGAGTCATATAAAAAATTATGGTTCCAGAAGAAACGTCCGCTGTAGAGAGATGTCCGCTTATGGGAGCTGTCCGCAAAGGGAACTTTCACTGTATATATATATATATATATATATATATATATATATATATATATATATATATATATATATATATATATATATATATATATATATATATATATATATATATATATATATATATATATATATATATATATATAAAGAAATATGAACTTTCGGCGAAACGAGTTTAATACTACTTTTCTTCGAAAATTAGTAAAAATACACAAAAAAATCATAGCTAGTAGCCCTTTCATTGTTTTTCAAACTAGATTTCTACTGAATATTGTCTACAATAATTTAAATTTGCCATATGAATTTCGTAATGATACTATGACTGAACTGGAGGCTATGGGGCAAAGAGCTTTATTCAAATAAAATAACATTATATAAACAATTTGATGCGGTTGCACCAATTTTTGACGATTCTAAAAGCATATAGATATGTAACTTAGATGCTTTGCTTTTATATAATCTTTTAGTGCTTTTATATAATCGAAGTCGTTTGTCATAAATTATCCTTACCATAGAAGGGGGATGATGCAGATGAATAAGGTAATAAACTTGGTTATAGATTCAAGTAACAAACAATAAAATTTCCAAAACTCGGAACATTTAAATATCGGTTGCTTATTTTATTGTAAATGCTTTGCTTATGAATAGAAAATGGAAGCATCTGTTGTCCAATATTTGCGAAATTGTCCGGTGCTAGAAATCATGTGCTAGCACCATAGCTGCTTCACGTTGTGTTAAGCCCACCCTATGAATTTCGTTTCGATTGAATGGCTGGGCTGTAAGTTATAGGAGTGAATTTAATTTTAGGTTTACCATCGTCCAAACTTTTTAAATTTTTGAAACGTGAATATTTGTTGTTAATTGGTTTAATACGTGGATATTTGTTGTTGTAGGTTTTGGTAAATTATGCTTTGGGACCTTCCAAAGAAAATATCCGCTGGTTTGGCTTTAGTGATTGAATGATATGTGTTCTTATCTATCTGCAGCGATGTTTACTATTTCCGTCAAGGAGTACTCTGGATTATCTTTGGAAAAACATCTAATTATCTCTAGTATGGTGAAGTGAGCACGTTCTATTGCTCCGTTGGCTTCGCTTTTCTGCGTTGGGGCTACATACACCTTGAGTCCCAGTGATTCTGTGTAATTTAAAGTGAGAGGACTTATAAAGCTACCTTCACTGTCTGAAACTAGGACATTGGGGACCGTGAAGTAATGAATTGATTTCGTTATTTTCTCCCAAGTATGTGGAGCAGATTCATTTTTAATTCGAAAGTATTTAACAAAATTGCTAAACTTGTCGATGCAAGTCAAGAATCGCTCGCCACGAATTGTTATTATGTCCATATGTACCATTTCCGTTGGATATTCAGAGATTGGTGTTTCTTTTAGCTCTGGCTGATTCGAGTGACGGTCATATTTACACATGTTGCAGGTGTCGGAAGTCGCATTATATTTTTTTATTTGCTTACTCATTCCTGGGAAGTAACATTTTTCCAATATTTGTTCTTTATTTTCTTTGCAGTTCCTATGAGCCTTAATCAATTCCGATGAGAACTTAATTAATTCCGATGCAGTTATTTTGCTCAGACTTATGAAAATTCTGTGATATGTTCTTCTAGGGCGTTCCTTCTGATATTATAATCTGTCCTTTGAAAACATTTATCGGCGCTTTTACTCATGGTTTGAGATCACTGCTGTCTTCATCTGCACTCTGCGCTGTTCCGGAATCATCAGTTAAGATACTAACTTCTATAGGGAATCTAGATAGAATGTCTGCTTCTATATTAGTTTTCCCGGGCTTATACACAAGCTCGTAGTTATATTCTTCTATTCGTGCTTTCCACCTCTTAAGCTTAGCGTTATGGTTTCTGTTGCTTTGTGCAGAGGTCAACGGTTGATGATCGGTGAGATTTTTTACTTTTTTTGAACCGTACAAGTATGTTCGTAGCTTATCAAGGGCCCAAACAACAACCAGCATTTCTTTTTCGCCTGTTGAGTAATTTTCTTCTGTTTTATCTAAAGACCTTGAGATATAGGTGATAGGTTTATCTTTGCCTATTTGGCCCTGGGAAAGAACGGCTCCAATTGCGTGATCTGACGCATCAGTGGTTAAAATAAACGGCTTATTTAGGTCAGGAAGGGCCAAAATTTCGAAGAGGTGAGAAGCTCTTTTAATTGTCATTCTCTTTAAATGCTTTCAGTTCGCTTGCGCTTAGGGCAATTTCTCTGTTTTTGGACTGATTTGCTTTCACTTGAGCATTTTCTCCTCTCGTCAATTGTTTTAACGTTCTTGTGATCTTCGCATAATTTCTGATAAATTTACGATAATAGCATGTGAGTCCCAGAAAAGCTTTCAGGTCCTTTAAATTCTGTGGGGGCTTGATTTTTGTGGTTACTAATATTGTTTTAGGATCGGGCAAAATACCATCATCAGAAATGATATGTCCTGAAAATTCAACTTGTTTGTTTTAAGAACGACGATTTGTCCATGTTAACCTTAAGGTTAGCTTTTTCTAGCTGGGAGAATATAGTCGCTTTATTCCTAAGGTGGTCTTCTACCGTATCACCGAGAATGATTATATCATCAATATATACGAAGCATATTTTCCCGATATATGGTTTTAAGATGTCGTCAATCATCCGCTGAAAGATTGCTGGCGCGTTTGTTAGTCCGAACGGGAGCCTAGTAAACTCATACTTCCCGTTGGCTGTAGAAAATGCTGGCTTGGGAGTATCTTTTTCGCTCATCCGTATCTGATGAAACCCAGAGGTTAGGTCAATCGTAGTAGAATATTTTGCTAATGTGCTCGGTATATTCGGAATCGGATAGGTGTCTGATATGGTAACTGCATTTGACCGTTTGAAGTCTACTAGGACTCAGTGTTGTTTCTTCCCTTCAGAGTTGGATTTCTTGGGAAAAATCCATAAGGAAGAATTATATGGTCGTTGTGAAGGTCAGATAATTCCGTCCTGAAGCATTTGCGAAATTTGCGCTTCCACCTCCGACCTTAGATTAACGGGATAAGGGTAGGATTTTGTATATATTGGATCAGAAGTTGAAGTTTTAATTTCTGCTCTGAAACTAGTTTCAACTATTTCGCGATCAGAGATAGGTCCAAACACTTTCGCGAATTCGTCGATCATATTTGATACTCGCTGCCCAAGTTCTTCAGTCAAATGGTTGGTTCTGGCCTGAATATTATTTACCTGACTTGCAAATTTAGGTTTTAGTGGTCTTTTAAGGTTAAATTCTAGAATAAGAACATTGTTTTTCCTATCCATGATGGCTTGTTGGTCACGCAAAGTATCATCGCCAATAATGCCATCGAATGATGCTAATCCGGGAAAAATATAGAAATCTAAAATACTATTTATGCCAAGGCTTTTAAAAATTTTTTTCTTTAATTTCAATTTGGCCTGCCGCCGACTGAGTAGGAAAAGGGGTTTCGAATAATTTTGATCTTTGCCGTAATTTTCCAGGAATAAAATTTTTATTGGCTTCTGCACCGACAATTTGAACACTTGGCCATTTCTTGTAGCATATTCTATGTACGGAACGCTAGTGAGGCATCCATCATAAAATTTAGATCAGACACATCCTGGTATTCTTTGTGATGTGGTTTTCTGGGCTACTTGCTTGATACTCATCGTGATAATGTTCGTAGTCGGAAAGTTCGGTTTTATTCCCTATATCCTGTGATTTGTACGGTTCACACTGCTCGTCGACTGTTTGAATATTGTACAAACATTGTAATTTTCTTGGAAATTGAGCCGATTTGTTGAATCTTTTATAGATCTGAGGCTGCGTTGTTGTATTAATATAGTCAACTTGGCGAGTTTGGATCGATTTATCGATTTCCATGAAAACAGGAGACGTTGCTTGAATGGGTCTTGATGATGGTGCGCTATTAAACGGAGCTCGGAGCTGTTGTGCGTTATAGATTTTATTCCTATCAATTGGATTTAAGTTCCTATTAGTAAAGATATTTAATATTTAATTTGATGCTGCTGGACTAACAGTAAAGGAATTTTTAGGATGTATCTGAAAGTTTCTGAAATTATGAAGTTGAAGACACGAAGCGTATGCTTCTGGTAGGGTTTTTGGCCGTTGATTTATCAACATTCGCGAATGATCTCCATTTAAGCCACGAATAAAAACGTCTAAGGCTCTGTTACGGTAGTTTTCACTAAGAGCCGCCACTGTTTCTAGTGAATAATCTTATACTTTAATCTTATTTATTAGAAGTGAGAGTTGATGGTTCACACTAGCGTAGAGCTCATCAACACTCATATGCTTTTGGAGCATGGTATGGAGTTGATGCTCGAACGTACGGATATCGCATTTATCAGCATAATGAAGGGACAAACATTTCTTCATGCTAGTCCAATCATCATCGAACACATTATAAGAGACAAGAGCAGCATCTGCTGGCCCTCCAATCTTTTGTCGAATATGTTTGAGTATTGCCGTGTATATAGGCCTATTAAGGACAATAGGACAGTCTTCTGAAATGGTTTCAACATTGTGAACCCATGAAATATATTCTGTGGGATTTCCGTCGAAAGTACGAAGATCGCTAACAGAACCAGGATGTTTTCTTAAATTGTCAAGTTCTTGCACCGTTTTTGGACGCGGTAGTTTTTGGGCTACATTCGATACACAGCCAACTGATCTTTGCTCGAGAAAACACAACCTTGTTCCCATCCTTTTAATTTGCTCTATTTGAGCATCAACCACCCCGGTGAGTTGCGTAATAGATTGCTGAATAGCTTCCATTTTTATTATTTTTCTTAAAGCTGATAACAAGCAAATATTAGAGAAATCGCGAAAAGGTATCGAAATATTGGGGACTTGGAACTAGCAGACGTTCGAGTTTGATCGTGTTACACTCCGCCAAATAGATTAAAGTCACTTATCAAATATACTATTCCCGATTCAGCGAATAAAGGTTCACAATCACTTTTTAATTACTAGTTATTTTCGGTAACAGAATATAATGATATTTAATTAACAGTAATATTTTATTCAATAGCTAGTAAAAATTTTTTGATAAAATTTAATATATTTTTTAATTAGTCTTTTAAAATTGAATCTTTACAAAGATTTATAAAAAAGTGCAAAGTCTAAGAGGTAACTTACAAATCAAAGAATACATTGAATTTCTCGGACCGCCTGTCTTTGTCCTTTTTGGCTCCAAGCTTCGAGAAATATTTCTTCGCCTACACGGTTAGAAATTTTCGGATAAATTTGATAAATTTTGAAATGCATATAGGTCCAAACGAAAGTTACTATCAATCCAATAAGTTTGTTTAAGATCAAACAATTTGATCTGATAAGATAAATTTTATCTGATAAGATAAATTCAATACCAATTATTCATATAAATTGAATAAAACGCTCTTATAAACGGTATCTGAATCGCATATAAATGAATACACCACATTCTTATTAAATGTACACTATTCAGAATAAGAAATATATTATTCTAATTTCGAGGTCACACGATAAATTTATCCCATTTTCAAAAACCCAAAATCATTTAACCCAAAATCTTATTCTGGTTTTTTCCCTCCTTTTTATTATGAATATATATATTGGGAACAATTATCCATTATGATGAAAAAAGAATGAAAACAATTGAATATTTATGCATTCAAAGATAAAAGTAGGTTGGATTTATTTTTGCGGGATGATTCAAATTGAACAACTTTTTATTTACATTAAAAATTTTAATCTACATTCAAAATTCTATTTTGACAAAGTGGTTTCGAAAGTATGCACTGATTCTCATCAGACACCAGCGCACAGTGCATACTTGACTGGCGTGACCACTTGCAGTTGGAAATCATATAAGTTGTATTTACACTGAAAGAAAAATCTTGGTAAAATCAACAATTTCCCTTAGTTTTTTTGCGTCAACTACGGGCTATAGTTAAAACAACCATAAAAAACTCTAGCGCACCTGAACCGCTAGAAACACTAATGTTCGAAGAACAGTAGAAGAATCGTGCAGGTTTTGAGTGCATATTCCACCACATGTGCTGCTTATTACGGCCAAACTGTTTCAAATGCCACGTTTTACTTTCGTCTTAAGAATGCATTATAACTCATATGGTGCAAGGTTTCAGATATTACCACTGGCATGAATTTCAACGTTTATGAGAGCAAAACACGGGTTAATTATATTCGTTATCAGTTGCTTATTTCACATAATTTTGAAAGCAGCATCTCATATAACATCAATGAAGAAAATGCTCAGTGCCTGCAGCACTGTAACTGAAGTTGGTGTTTGGGGCTGCGATCCGAAAAATTTGCAGAACTTTGCGAATTGGAACATCGGTTATTTATTTTCATTGTAAATGTTTCCGGTATGTATACTAACTGTAAGCATTTATTGATACAAAAGTAGCACAACCGACTCGTGCTGGCAACCTTTCGCCAGTATCAAATCCAAGAATATATCAAATCTGCTTCACGTTGTTTAATTACATTCGAAGTTATAGGAGTATAAAGAAATTTAGGGTTACCTGCAGCGAGTTTTTTCAAATGATCGAAAGCTTAATATTTGCTGTTTATTGTCACTACAATATCATTACCATTTGAAAATTCTACGATAAAACCGCTTAATAAAGATATTGCAATTAAACACAAAACCAACAATAGCTGGCAACCCTATCGTGTCTTTTCAACCAAATTTGGCCTGAATAATGTTTATGACAGGTTTCATTAATTGTATGAAATTCGTATTGATTTCATGACTGCACTGGAAGTTATAGTACAAAAAGTTTTATTTTCCTGAGCGAATTTTCAAAACCAAAGACACAAAAATTACCATAGCAGGTAGCACCAATCAAATTTTTCAACCAAATTTCCACCAAACAGAGATTAGAGTTAGGTTTAGCTTCTGTGTCAATTTCATGAAAATCTGGTAACTTATTCACATTTCATAGGGCAAAAAGCAGTTTTTTTTCTTTGTAATTTTTCAAGATGGCACCACTGGCACAGAGTTGCCCACAATTCAAAATCGCTTCTATCAAATCTGGTCTTACTTAAGTCCAATGCATTCTGTAAATTTTAGCTGTATCTGATTATTGGTTCGTGAGTTTCCGTGAACAGAAGTTTTTGATGCTAAAAATATAGGTTAACTGGGAGAGGGTTACCGTTCTTGTCCGACATGAAATTTCCAAAGTTTTATTTTGAACGTGTAGATAAAACATAAGATTTATATACAGATTGGTTTTATTGTAAGAAACGGACATTTTTTTGAATATTCGATGGTTTGAATGTTTTTACTTCCAAATTTTTTTTTTCAAAATGAAGACACCAAAATTATCATAGCTGGCAGCTCCAATCGAATTTTTCGACCAAATTTCTACCAAACGTGGCTTAAAGTAAGGTCCAGCAATTGTGTAAGTTTCGTCAAAATCGAACGATTCAATCAGAATTTATAGGGCTAAAAACAGTTATCTTTTTTAGTGGTTTTTCAAGATGGCACCACTGGCACAGAATTGCCCGCATTTCAAAATCACTTCTATCAGACCTGGTCCTATTTAAGGTCAATACATGCTGTGAATTTCAAATAATTCTGCCCATCGGATCGTGAGTTTCCGTGAACAGAAGTTTTTGATGCTAAAAATATAGGTAAATTGGGCAAGGGTTGCCAGGCGTGCCCGTTATACCATATCTTTTTTTTTTTTTTGGTTATGTAAACAAAGCACAAGATTTACATATGAAAGGCTTATTTTTGAAGAAACTGCATTTTTTCAAGAGAGACGATGATTTGGAGGTTTTCACTTTCAGTGCCTGCCCTAGCTACAGAGTTGCCAGCACGCTCATTAAAAGCCACATAAATCTACAACTAAATAATATCAATATGTCCTGAAAATTTGGTAATGATTGAATAGCTCTGTCAAAAGTTATCGAAATTTAAAAATTTTCAAATTTTCCCGTCCTCTTTTTAGGCACCCAGCGCACACATAGGGTTAAAATATTCCAAAGCATTATCCGATTCATATGTAAAACACGTTAGAAATTTATTTTATTAACTTTATTTTTGCGAAAATCATTTGTGCACGAAATAATAGGTATATTAAAAATATCACTTAAATGCCCGCCGGCGCGAAAAGGTTTACAATAACTGACATTTAAAGAGACCTGGACCTATTCTGCATATACACCAATGTATCCTGAAAGTTTCAGCTCAATCGAATGGCGCGTTCCCGAGATTATCTCACTGAAATTTTTTGTACATATATATATATATATATAAAGAAATATGAATTTTTGGCCGAATCGATTTTAATACTAATGTTCTTCGAACATTAGTAAAAAATAGTTGATTACTTTTATGCACCATGACGCGTGGTTGATAAACAACGTCCGTGGTGCAAAAAAAGTAAGCAACCACAAACAATGGTATTCCAACCAAATACATAGTACGAAATATAGGCAGGGGAGGCGTGAATGCCGCAGTTGAATTTGGTGAATCACAATGCAGCGACAATGTCGCTGTCAATGCAACCAAGGCACCAACCAAATTCATTTTTTTTCTTTTGTATATTGTATTTTGTATATACTTTTTTTTCTTTTGTATTCACTTACAAACTTTAAATACGAACTTTACGACTTGCGACGCAGAAGTAATTCTAAATAATTCGTTTTATTTTTTATGAATTTTTAATATGAATTTATGATAAATATTATCCGATCTTAGTATGAACCACCCGTTTATACGAAACTCGTACAAAAGTTATTCCAAAATAGGATAGAACAATTTTATGCAACGCCAACATATATAATCTATACGAATATTAGGATACATAATAGTACACCATTGTGAAGATCAATTTTATCCCAATATTTTTCACCGTGTAGGCATACTGGGGTGCAGGGTAGGTCACCTTCCAATAATTCTGTGTGAGTTCGTCTTTCGATATTTTAATATTCTGACACTTTAGTCTTCTGCTGCTAGAATAATCTGGATCTGATAGCTTCACTGATAATTTGGATCAGATAGCTTCACATACACTTGTTTTTGCGCTTTTATTATTTTTTTCAGCTCTATTGCCAATCTTAGCACAAGATTAAAGGAGATAGTTTAAGCTTAATAAGATATTCACGTTGGGCTCCAGTTACGGGGATCTTTTATACTTCAAATAAAAAAAACAGCGTTTTGCAATAACAAGTTTTACTAAGCTAACGTGCATTCAAGTCTCGGTAATCTTTTATACTTCAAATAAGAAACACTGTTTTACAATGACAAGGTTTTATTAAGCTAAACGTGCAACCTGATTTACCTATTTACCTGACATATTCAATTAATCAAATTGAAAACTTTAATGCAATCGCGAAATGCAAGGTAAGTATCTCATATATATATATATATATATATATATATATATATATATATATATATATATATATATATATATATATATATATATATATATATATATATATATATATATATATATATATATATATATATATATATATATATATATATATATATATATATATATATATATATATATATATATATATAGATATATATTTATATATATATTTATATATATATATATATATATATATATATATATATATATATATATATATATTCACATCTCGTATATTTGAATATAGTTTGTAAATATTTCGCATTTAGTTTTGTCAATTCCAATGCAAAGATGCACGATAAATTAAAGATGCATTTCACTAAGGATAGGTAGATAAATACCTAATAAAGACATAGCTATTTGCACTGAAAGTATGCTATATAAAATAATAGAAACTGAAAAAGACGGCATATTACCGTTGAAATACCAATGTCTACCAAAAAATTAAAATTCGAAAATTTTGTATTTTAATATCATCTTTTCAAGTAACTCCTGTCCTTGTTCTAGAGGTCCTTCACTCAATTATGAATTATCCCTGTGATAGAAATTGGTACATGAGCCCGCTACGTGATGAGGACTGCATTGGATATTTTGTTTGTTTATTGTGTCAGTTTTGTTTATTGTTTGTGCAAGTATAATGTAACTGTTCGTAGTGATGCTTGTTATAGATGTGATTTTCCGTTCGAGAAAAACCCTCATACAAAAATTTTAATGAATATGCTTTGGCAAGAATTTGACTCTGAGGTGAACTCATATCTTTGCGCCGCGCCGTAGCATAGCGCCAAGCCAAATGGTGTTGGCATTGCAAAGCGGCAGCGCCAACACCATTGATACCGAAGAGCGTTACTGCGCTACTGATACCGACAATCGGTATCAGCGCAGTGATATCATGGCTAGTGCTTCAACGCAATTGCGCGACGCAGCGCTGTGTTACAGTTATAGTAATATAAAATAGTATATAATAGTAATACATTACAACAATATAGAATAATAATATAAAATTATAATATATAACAGAAATATAGAATAATAATATACAATAACTTCTTTTTGGAATAAAAAACCAATGAATTATTGACTGCACACAGAGAAAATTGTGTCATTAAATTTATTATCCAGGTTAATCAAATTAACAAATTCGAGAAAATTCAAGTTAAGTTCAAATTTGATTATAATCGTTATGAATTCGGACAAATATGGTTGATTTTCACAGGTGTGTTGTTAATTTTCAATCAAAAAAAATTGATTTCATTGTAATAAAGCATTTTCACTACATGAATATGTAATGAATTTGACTATCAAGTAATCTAAATTAACTATTGGTCATATATTAAAGAAGTCTGCTCCGCATACTTGTAATACTTTTCATTACTGAAAAGTATCTTTCACTACGTATCTAATAGCCCGTCCAGACTACATCTACTTATAGCCCGTTCACACTTGGCTCTAAATCAAGCGATTTCGATCAGCTGATCGCTTTAGAGCTAAATCAAGTTAAATCGACCTGATTACCCATACATTTTTTTCCCCTTCTGACAGAGTTAATCAAGTAGATTTAGAGTTAATCAAGTACAAATCAGGTACTATTGTGAATTTTGTCCCTGGTGAATTTTTCTCAGAGCGTGGTGGATTCCATCCGTGAGAGCGAGAGTAGATTTGAATGAAATGTCATTCGAATTTCGTCCTAAAATAGCAAAAATTGAACAAAAAAGGAAAATGTGAGTTGTACAAAATGAAAAGAAAATGCTCTTGCATATTTCTGCACCATTTTGAACAACTTTCATGCAAAAAAAATTGTACACACAAATTCGAATGACAGTTCGCTCTCTAAATCTCCTCATTCTAAATCACTTCGGGTAGTGTGAACGCTTACCTGATTAACTTTGACAGCTTCTAAATCTACTTGATTTAGAGTCGAGTGTGAACGGCTTATTAAGTATCCGGATACATAAGTATTGTCCACACTGCAGCGACACTTTTCATTGATTTTCATGGCAAGGGTAAAATGTATCTGCAGATGTCGCTGCAGTGTGGACAATACTTATGTATCCGAATACTTAAGTAGCTGTAGTCTGGACGGGCTATAATAGCCCGTCCAGACTACAGATACTTAAGTATCCGGATACATAAGTATTGTCCACACTGTAGCGACATCTGCAGATACATTTTACCCTTGCCATGAAAATCAATGAAAAGTGTGGACGATACTTATGTATGCGGATACTTAAGTATCCGTAGTCTGGACGGGCTATAATAGCACGGGAGTAAAATTTACTACGCAATAGTGATTTTCACTATGCATCTACTGAAAAAGCGATCGTATTGGAAAATATTGAAAATTATGAGGGTGAAATAGTGCGTTTGTACGGAAAGTCGTTCTTCGTAGTTAATTAATTAGTTGGTCGCAGTTCTAGTGAAAACGCTTAGTGAATTAATCAGTTGGTGTTTTTTGTGTTGTTCGCATTTCAAGTGAAAAGTCATTCTGGTGTTTTTCGTATGCCTGTTTTAGATAAAAACAAAGGTAGGATTATTTTTTTGTTTGTCTTAAAACTGCTGTTAGTTTGAACGAAATTGCACTTTCTTATTCTTATGAGACGTGCCAATAAGCCTCGTTTCAAGCATAAACGTACGTGCTCTTTTTGTTAGCTTACGCTTATTATATATTAGCTCTATCATATTATACGTGATACATTGAATACTTAAAAATAATCCCAAAGACTTCAAAACTTGAATAGGTTAAAATATAAAGCTGGATGACAATAACTATTATTTTGAGACATTTTTCAATTAACAGAACATACGTATAATTAAAATATTGATTGAATGAAATTTTGCCCAATTTATCTGAAAAAATACCTTAACTGCCCTACGTAGCATAAGCATCCTATCTGGCATTTTTTTCATTTTTGAGCTAACACCAAATTTGAAAATTTCATAGTCTATTACCTCATTCTACAAAACAATAAACATTTCCAATTTGATTCTGCTTTCGGAGGCTGATTCCGCAAAAACGATCGAAGTTTCCCGTTTCAATATGCTCGGCTTCGATGCTGTAGAAATGATATACGTTGTCTATGCTGATTTATAGACAAGAAGGGAACCGTGATCAAATTCAATTACCTTTACTAAATAAAAACCTATCTTTTGTGCAAGTATGTTAAAACCAATAGTGAAAATACCCCTATCTGCTTATCTGCAGCATTTAGAAAACACAAATCTTTCAGTAACTCAACAATTATTATTGTAAAATACAGATAGGGCGTTTATGCTACGTAGGGTAGTAAAGTTGTGCAACCCGTCATTATTGTAGAACATTATAATAGAAGTTTCAAGCTAACACGCCAAACCTTATATTATATTGATTTTAAGGTTTTGGAATTCAAGTTCAAATTTGGTTAAGCATAGGAAAGAATGGAGTCTTTAGAAGAAAATAATTCGGGATTTGGAGACGTTTTAGCAAAAAGTACTGGCTGTTTTTGTTCAGTTTTTGATGAAGAGCAAAGATGTTCTTGTAATGACCAATTCATGTCCCTTGGGAGAAATCCACTAGAAGCGTTAGACATACAAAATGAGTTGAAAGATGCGGACATTGTTGTTTCAGAAGAAATTCAGCAAGAACTGACTTCGGGAGACCTACAGCTTTCGATCAACAACTCAGGAGAAATAGTACTCATCAGTACCAAAAATCCTGATACAGAACCCTAAGATCGCAATGAAGCATTGAAATTGCTAGCTGAGTGGGGTCTAAAAGAACTAGTAAATATATTTAGAGGTAACTATTTGCATTTGGCATTTTGGACTGGAAGCAATTTCGATATTTTTAGAGAAAAAAACCGACTTGGAGTGTTTCAAATATATTACGGTGAGGTCTCTTCTCGAATCAAATTCAAGGGAAGATTAGCAGAATGACAAGCTGACAAGGTTGTTACATCAATTTCATTTAACTAAGTTTAATTTCACATAAAATATTTAGGGATTTAACATAACTTCAGTGGCTGAAACTCTTTCGCCAGATTCATCTGATAAAGTGAAAAGCTGGTTGGAAAAAGGCTATAATAATTCAGCAGTTGGCTTCTTATTCCCTACATGTCATAACGTGCTAGCTTCGAGCCTCAGCTTCGAGCTCAAATAAACAAAACAAAGTTGACAACATGGTTGGTGATCAAATTATTGTTGATAAATTTAACAAATTTATGGGACAAAATAATTTTTTTAGGACATAGAGCAAATTTTGATGACCAAATATTAAACAAAACAAATTTTATTAGAAGACAATACTATTCAAAAACCATTTAGTGACTCAAAGCAAAAGCAAATTATAAGCTGCATCGTTGAATACTTGATTTATAATGGTGTTAGCATGGGCACCAAAGAATGTGAGTTTATAACTCAAAAAATAATCTCAAGGTTTCCTCTTGAGTCAGCGGTTAGTTTGTATGACGGAAAAATTATGTAACAAAAATATAATATCTAAATGTGTTGTAGAAAAGCTATTTCATCAAATTTGAAATAGGTGGGAGATCACGTGGAGCTTTGTATACTGCATATAATAATAAGTTAAAATATGAACGAAAGAAAGGCAAATTTCAAGGCCATTCTTCTGAAAACCAAAATCCTGAGCTATCTTCTCTGCCTCCGGTATTATTGACTTCGAATACTGACTTGAATATAAATAGTGGTAGGGTTCAAAGATTAAAACTTTATGCAAAAATATTTAAAGTAAAAAGTTTGATTTCATATTTCTTCCATTAAAGTCACCCAAAATAAAATCTGGCTGAAATATAGCTCCCAGCCTTGGGCAGTTTTGAAGAGAAATGGAAGACAACGTTTTTTCTACGAAGGAGTGAAATACTTTCAAAATCACCGCCCGATATATTTGTTGAGTGGCCTTTATTAACTCAATCTGACGGCTTAAGACTGGTAATAATATTTTAATACAAGCATGATAGTTTTCTACACGTTACACTTTCATTTGACTTTTTTTTTTGACTTGATTTTGACTTTATTTCATTATTTGGAGGAAAAAATTCATTAAATCTACATATTAAATGGGACAATTTCATTGTGGGTTTTTTGAATATCTTAAAGGAGGAAAGCATGACTCAAAAGTCTGCAAGCGATTTGTTAGGAAATTTAGAGAATGATCAGACTGAAACAAGTAAGTTAATCGTTTATAATTGTACTTATATTATATGTTTTATGATATATGTATTTTCACACATTTTTTTTGCAGATGAAAAAAATCGGCTAGTGTTCAAATTATTACACTATAAACTGTATTCAGGAAGGAAGTTCAAAGTAAATGAAAGGAAAAATAAGAGGGTGGCAACTCCTTCAATTCAGGATTCGTTGGATAGTAGTTTATTGGTTTTGTGAATAACTAAGGAGACATTAAAGTGAAGTATGAAAAGCTTAAAGAAAAATATAAAGATATTAATTTATGAATCCAACCAATTATTCTAGTTGAGGGTCAAAACTTTTATGTTGTATCTGATTATGTTTTTCAAAAAAGCACCTCTTTTTTGGCGGTACTTAATTTAAAATACTCTATTTTAAGCTATAATGTCTGTGAGATTATTCAAAGATATTTTTATGAGATTAATATAAATGATTCTAAGTCTTCATCTAAGATATACTCTTTAATAAACCAGCTTTCTGCTTCAAAGAAATCAGATATAAAATGATTGGTTGCTTTGCTTGTAACTTTAGATTTAACTGTTTGAATGACTACATGTTTCACTTAAAACCATACCATAAATTTCCATCCATCTCCAAATACCTTTGTAAGCAAAATGATTGTCCTCACTCTTTTTCTGACATATATCCTTTAAAAAAACATTTGAGATTTGTTCACAAGCATTCAATAAAACCTAATTCCAACTGAAATGTCAAAATCATTCTTAATGGCGAAATGTGTAATGTTACTACAAGTCCTATTCAAACCTTCACAGAAGAGCATTTAGAGAATATTGATAGAATTGAGCCGATTACGGTGGGATGCTCCAATAGTTATAATGAAGATTCTGAGTTTTTACATATTTTGCAGAAACATACGCTAAAGTTTGTTGTGATGCTAATGAATGAAGACAATTTACCAAGGAAGAAAGTATTTGACAATATTAAGAATATTCAAGAATACATTTTTAATCCAATATTGCAAATCATTCAAAACCATCCGAAATCATCAAAGTTTCTAACAAATTTAAAAATGTTCTTTGCTTCTGCATTTGTCGAGTTTAATAACGAATATAAACTAATTAAAAAACTTGAAAGTTTAAATTTGCTGAAAATGCCAAAAAATATTTCATTGTCTACTGAAGTCCAGCATACAGTTCAAGAAGGAGTTCCAATTTTAGACTATTCACATGTAAAAGGTAGCATTATGGACATACCCTATTTAATTAAGAAATTCTTTGAAATGCCCGACATGCTTTACAAAACTTTAGAAAATATAGAAAAATATGCAAATAGTAGAAATATTGAAAATTTTGCGTCGGGATCAATATGGAAAAAGATGCACGCGAAATTTAAGAGCGAGAACAAGATTGCTGCTCCATACTTTATTTACTATGATGACTTTGATTCTGATAATACTTTAGGCTCTCATTCTGGAGAAAACGCAATAGCAGCTTTCTATTTAAATTTTCCTTGCATTCCTCAGCACTTAACATCTACTTTAAAAAATATTTTACCGATTATGCTACTGAAATCTAAGTTCATGAAAAAAGATGAGCACGAAGATATATTTTGTAGTCTTTTTAATATATTACTTCACCTTAAAATCAAAGGTTTAACTATTAATGCTTCTGGATCTGAATATATTATATATTTTATTTTAGGGCTTATCACAGGTGATAATTTAGGCCTCAATACAATCCTAGGATTCGCGCGATCATTTAACGCTTTACATTTTTGTCGAATCTGCAAATGTTCAAAGGAAGAAACGCATATTGCTTCGTTTGAAATAACAGAAAAACTAAGAAATTCAGTGAATTACGATTCAGATATGTTATTGAAAAATCCGAAGCAGACCGGCATTGTAAATTCATGCATATTCAATAGCTTACCATCTTTCTCTTTGAGGGCATATTTAAGAACGACATGAGCTTAATAATTTTATATTTCATTGAAACAACCAAATTTTTTTCTTTGCATGATTTAAATAATAGAAAGCAGGGGTTTGATTATGGAGAAATTGATTCAAGAAATATGTCACTCCCTACAAAACTAGAAGCGTTGAAGTCAAGGAATATTCGGATGTCTGCGGCTGAAATGTGGTGTTTCGTCCATTTTTTTCCACTTATGGTTGGGGACTTTATACCTAGAGGCAATTCAGTATGGAACTTTTTTTCAAGTTTGCACAAATTATTAGATCTATTTTTAAGATCCACTTTTAATTTAAGTGACTTAGATGAGCTAAATATAGTAATTGCTACACATAACCAAAAATATTGCGAAATTTAACTCATTATGTGACAATAATTGGAAGAGTTGGACCACTTAAAATGCTTCGGTCACTGCGAAATGAGGGAAAACGCAAAGAGCTTAAAAAATATGCATAATCTACGTCTTCACGAGTAAATCTTTCTCATTCCTTAGCAATTAAATTTTCTTTAAAGTTTGCCCATTTTAAGTTTGCCCAGGCAAAATATTTTTTTTTTTTTCGTAAATTAAATTTTCCGCGGCATATCATTGTCTTCATCACGGACTATATTTGCTTTGTCATATACCTATAATTAAATATAATTATAGTATTTCACTCGATATTTTAAATAGAAAAAAATTATATATATTTTTAAATGCCGCATCTTATTCTTGATCCCCAAACAAAATAGAAAATTGAAATTGAATACGCCTTTGATTTGTCCACTTGCTGTCAGTCGCGGAGGCTATTGGTGGAAAGTGATACCGTCAATGAATAGAGGTATAAGACCTTAGAGTGGCGGTATCTGTGTTAACGCCTGTAGGTGTATGTCTCGAGCGTTTAGTTGTTTTTTAAAGTTCTTCTCCCCCGCCTTTACCTCTAAAGCTTTAGGGGGTGCTGTCAAGTACCAAGGAGTCAATTTCGAACCAAACACACAAACAAATCAAACAATTTTGAAGTATACTATTGGTTTTGAGATGAAATCAGCTAGAACAAGCTGCGTTTTCAAAACGACTATAGATACGCGCGTGTTCAAAAGCGTAGAGAGATATAAGAAGTATAAGATAAGGGGTGTGTTCAATGTGCATGCATAGCATAGCATCACTTTAGTAAGTGTCAAAGCTATGAATATTTGACAGCCAAGAGCTGTTACAAATGTCAGCCTTTACACAGCACAACTAAAGAATAATAATATTTTTTTTTCAATTTCATTCTTTGTATTTACGTGAATCAGCTCAATACTTGCATTACACTATGGAAATTGTATTAAATTTCGGAGTTTTCAGCATACATCTGCAGAAACCATTAAAATGTTCCTAACATATTCAAAACTTTTCACTTAGTCCCATCTTTTGACGCCAAATATGTGAAAAGAATGAAAAAGAAACATTCAAAATTTGATGGTACACGAATCAGCGTACCTGGCTTATTGCGCTTCATACTCGGCTTCTAAAAACTCAAGATGAGCTGTGCTGTGTAAAAGTGAACTTAAAACACTAGTTGAGTTGAAGTATTTAAAAGCCCATCTCCTTTGTTACCAAAGCCAAACATCTAATTTTTATTTCAACTTCTTATCGAAAATGACTTTTGAACAATATGTCAGCTGTTTACGCACGTCCATTTTGCCTTAGCTACTTTCTTGCTATCCTCCGAGCTGCGAGCAACAAATAGCTGCTACTATACCAGCTATTCTGAAATCTTGGACAGCCCGACTGTCAAATAGCAAGCATCAGAAAGTAGCTATTTCGTGACATTGGACAGCCAGAGCTGCTAAAATAGCAGCTAATAGCTGCTATAGGAAGAATATTGAACACACTGAAGGGGTGTGCTCAGTGTGCATGCTATAGCTGCTCCAAAAGCATAGCATAGCATCACTTTAGCAAGTGTCAAAATTCGCAGTAGCTAAGTGAAGCAGCTATGGATATTGGACAGCCAAGAGCTGCTACAAAGATCAGCCTTTACACAGCAAAGCTCGATAGAAAATTTTTAAATTTTTTTAAATTTTAATTTTTATATTTACTTAGATCAGCTCAATACTTGCATTACGTTTTGGAAATTATATTAAGTTTCGGAGTTTTCAGCATACAGCTGCAGAAACCATTAACATTTTCTAACATATTCAAAACGTTTGACTTATTCCCGCCTTTTGACGCCATATATATGAAAAAGAGCGAAAGAGAAACATTAAAAATTTGATGGTACACGAATCAGCGTAACCGGCCTGTTGCGCTTCACACCCGCCTTCTAAAAAACCAAGATGAGTGGCGCTGTGTAAGAGCCTACTTGAAACTCAAGTTGAGTTGAGGTGTTCAAAAGCCCGTATTTAGCTTATAATAGCACTATGCTCAAGTCTATTGTTCATCTCCTTTACCGCCAACGCGTAAAACTGCTTTTCATTTTCATTTCTAATCCAAAGTGACGTTTGAACAGTATGTCAGCTGTTTACGTGCGTCCATTTTGCCTTAGATACTTTCTTGCTATACTCCAGACTACGAGCAGCAAATAGCTGCTACCATAGCAGCTGTTTCCGAATCTTGAACAGCCCGACTGTCAAATAGCAAGCATCAGAAAGTAGCTGTTTCGTGACATTGGACAGCCAGAGCTGCTAAAATAGCAGCTAACAGCTGCTATAGTAAGAATATTGAACACACTCAAGGTTAAAAGTGGCAGTGACACCTTCAATTACTATCAAAACACCGGCAACGGTGTTTTGCCTGGCTGGATGCCTGGCTGGATAATCTTTCTACAGGTAAGTACTTACCATTGACCTTATGGTAAAGTCTGTCATCAATATTAAGTAGATTCGGGTACTTGGCGTGGCCCAAAACCAATAATTTTAGTGCAATTGTGTGATACGGACTCAAGTGCTCGTCTGCTGGCCCACGAATCTGACACCTGGGTACTTGGCAGTTTTCTTGAATTCCAAAATGGCAGAAATGCCAATGAAGTAGGCTTAGAAGCATGGCCTTCATATAAAAGGATTACCGCAAAAGCAATTAACGTACAAGATGGCGGACCTAAGCTACTTTTCCCAACCAGTCCGCACAGTGATGTTTTTTTATGGTTAGAAAGAAATTCACGAGATCCACCTATAGGAGATATGAGGAAACTCATATGTCATGTTAATCAATGTTTTTTTGGGATCTTTCACAAGCAATTTAGATCTAAAAAGTTTTTAACATCAGACCTCGATTCATCGGGACATTTATCCGAAATATCGTTTGTATAGAAGAATTTGCAGATTATCAAAATTTGATGATTTTTAAAGTGGAATAAATCCTACCAACCACAAACGGCAATAGTTTACAATTCACATTGCCGAGAGTAGGTAGCAGGTATTCCAAATTGCAAAGGTCTCGCGTATACAGCACAATAAACACATCACTTTCACGACATTTATCCGAAATATCTTTTACGCGACAAAAACTTCGAAACCAGTCTCCGGATAATAGGAAAATTGACTCTATTCACTGATTCAACCGAGCAGCACCATTCACATTACTAATTATCAGAGAAATGACAAACAATTGTCATTGTGCAATTCCCAGTAAATCTTAATAACGAGAGGACTACACCATTTTAAAAAGTAGCTTAATACCTGTCAGATTGTAAGCCGCGGTAGGCCTTTTATATGAAGGCCATGTTAGAAGCTCATGCACAGAGGCAACCGATTATAGTTTGCAGAATTAAAAAAAAACTCGGACGAACTAAGTAAAATTAGTACAGGAAAGAAATCTACGATTATTAGTAGCGTACATTTTAAAAAGAAAAAATTATAATTTTTGGGAAAATTTGTGTTGTTAACTATTACAACATAGGTTCGAATAAGAAACTTATTACAATGGCATGGTTTCTACTATCATAAATAGGGTGAATTTTAGAAGAATGAATTCATGTCAATAAAAAGAGCCCAAAAAATCTCCGTTTTGCCTTAATTCCGCCGAAGCCGGTCCCAAGCCCGGTTAGAGAGGAAGAGGGTGGTAGTAAAAAATTTAGCATCTTATTTGCATACAAAAGTTCAGATCTATCGTTGTAAGCAATCGTAATGAAATGGAAATAATTTTCTAATTAATCTGCGCACTTTGGTTGAATAGCGTTAATGTAATTAATGAAAATATTGCAAGATAATAATATATAGTTCTTCAACAATTCAACAATAAGATTCGTTTCGTACTATTTTTTTAGAGGCAAATATTTCAATTTCATGACCAATTTTTCCTTGAGAAGCCATATATTTCAATTTATTGACAAATATTAATACTGAAGAACAGTGACCGACCACGATGTAGAGAACAGATTACCTTCAAATTTTAAGTATACAAATATTATTCCTTGAATTTTAATATTTTCCTCTATTTTCAAATATGCGCGAGAAGCTAATGCTCCCAAAACGAGCAACTGATCTACACCCCGAAAGATATATCGTTGTATTGGAATAATATGTGGAGATGGGTGACCTCGAGACAGACTGCTTCTTTACCGCCACTCTTAATGTCTTATACCTCTATGCTGTCAATGTCGATTCCATTAATGCCTTCTGGAAATATGGGCCGTCACGCTACGTAATCGTTTTAGCTATGACGTCAATTTATAGGTAAATTTGCCATTTCCACCAGGCAGTGTCGATATACACAGAGATTTCACGTGCGGATTTTAAGCTAATATATAAATAAAACGTTCGTTTTTTGTGCGTGAACGCATTATAATAATAATATTTGGTCATAACTTGCATTTTGTATCAATTAATTGTATCTACAGTAAATCGACACGAAACATCACATAACCTAACTCCAACTGATAAACATTTCGTAGCGAATTTTTCCAATTATACCGGACGCACCGGATTAATTTTTGTTTTAGCTGCTCACAATCACTGTTTTGCGGATCTCACTTTGTTTTCACTTCACCCACTTCAACGCAACCTGTACAATTAACATTTTCCCGCGGTCGTCCCATAAGACTGCGTGTGTTTTTCGCGACATTTGGCTCTACTACTGTTACGTCACCATTCTGTATGACGGCTCGTACTTCTAGAAGGCGTTGACTCCATTTTACACCATTGAAGTGAGATGAGGACGAAGAAATGAATTCGTAAACGCCCAGTGAGGTAGTAGAAGTGGAGATGACATCGACGGTATAACTTTCCACCATTAGCCCCTTCGATTCTCTCGCCCACAAAGCATGTTAAAGTAGCAATTCTGTTCAATGCCAAATTGGAGGGGAAATATTTGGATTTGACCAGATTTGACATATAGTGGGAAAAAAATTACTACCTTCCCGTTCAATGTAAATTTTATGGGCATGTCCATTCCATTTCTACTACCTCACTGGAAACGTCTCAAAAGTGACTCCATTGACTACAATCTCTAAGGACAAAACATTATGTCTGTCATTTTGACATATTAGGGGACATTAAGATTGGTGTGGTTCGAGTTCAATGATTTGTAAATATACGTCGAAGCGATTAATTTGCTAGTTGAAAGAACCTTTAAAGTAGTAAGATTATCTCAAAGATCAGTAAAATGGGAACAAATACTAGCCGGATTGTCAAAATTTCCGAAAACATTTATTTGGCAAAGTTTGTAGGAACCTCCCATATTTCTCCGGAAGACAACCAGTTTTGGGAAAATTTTCTGCGTTACTATACAGACACACCCAATAAAAGGTATTTTTTTAAGGTATTGATTCTTCCGGCTAGAATATATACGAATTCCTGTTGTACGAGGATATGTACAGTTTCCTGGTTCACTTATAACGATACGCATCAGCCATTGGTTTTGGCAACACCAATCGTTTGGTGGGTTTGACCAATGCGTTTGACCTTATTCAACACTGATTTGTGGTCCAACTATAATGGATATTAATTAGCTTAAGCGAGCGCTTAAACTGAACGAAAATTCACTCAATTGATGTCGATACGTTAATTTGCTTATAATAAGGTCCAACCAGTTATGAGCCTGCGTGCATACGTGCGCATATGCGCCGAGGTACACCACGCAAAGCATATGTTGCACCAATGCCTCCTAGAAGTACGGGCCGTCAGGCGACTTAATCGTTTTAGCTATGACGTGAATTTGGGTAGGCATTTTGACATTTCCATCTTGCAGTGCCGATATTCACAGAGATTTTACGTGCGGAATTTAGCTATAAAGTTAATAAAACTTTAGTTTTTTTGTGGGTGGACGCGTTATAATAATAATATTTAGCCATAACTTGCATTTTGTATCAATTAATTGTATCGACAATAAATTGACACGAAACGTCACATAACCTAACACCAGTTGATAAACATTTCGTAGCGAATTTTCCCAATTATACCGCATTAATTTTTATTTTAGCTGTTCACTAGAACTGTTCCGCACTTCTCACTTTATTTTCATTTCACTCACTTTAACACAACCTGTACATTTAACATTTTCCCGCGGACGTCCCATAAAGGCTTATACTGAGTGAAGCATAGTACTGAGTTCGATTTCACGTGAAATTTTCATACAAAATTTCACGTGAAATCTGCTTCGGCGAAAATTTAGCTTGAAAATAAGCAAGAGTGGTACCGTGTTCTTAGCATGAAAAGTTGCTTTGAAGTTGCTTTCGCGTTGAAAACGTAGATGGCACTGAAACATGTCTCCAATCATTTCACGCCAATTTAGTTTGTGCAGTTCATTCTTTCGAGCTAAAAAGTGACATTTGGTGTTTCAATTTGAAAATGGAGCAGTGCAAATGCCTTTCCAATAAGAAAATCGATCGAAAAGTGAAATACTTGACATTTTATCCGTCAGAAATGAGCATTGTCTCTGCTTTTCTCCATTGCCAAAATTTTCGCTCGAAAGAATGACCAGATAAGGAGACATGTCAAAATTTCACGTGAACTCGAACTCAGTACCAGCCTTTAATCGTGAAGCTAAATTTTGACATGTCTCCATTATCTGGTCATTCTTTCAAGCGAAAATTTTGGCAATGGAGAAAAGCAGAGACACTGCTCATTTCTGACGGATAAAATGTCAAGAATATCAATTTTCGATCGATTTTCTAATTGGAAAGGCATTCGCACTGCTCCATTTTCAAATTGAAACACCAAATGTCACTTTTTAGCTCGAAAGAATGAACTGCACAAACTAAATTGGCGTGAAATGATTGGAGACATGTTTCAGTGCCATCTACGTTTTCAACGGGAAAGCAACTTTTCATGCTAAAGCATAGTACTGAGTTCGAGTTCACGTGAAATTTTGACATGTCTCCATTATCTGGTCATTCTTTCGAGCGAACATTTTGGCAATGGAGAAAAGCAGAGACACTGCTCATTTCTGACGGATAAAATTTCAAGAATTTCACTTTTCGATCGATTTTCTTATTGGAAAGACATTTGCACTGCTCCAGGTTCAAATTGAAACACCAAATGTCACTTTTTAGCTCGGAAGAATGAACTGCACAAACTAAATTGGCGTGAAATGATTGGAGACATGCTTCAGTGCCATCTACGTTTTCAACGCGAAAGCAACTTCAAAGCAACTTTTCATGCTAAGAACTTAGTACAACTCTTGCTTATTTTCAAGCTAAATTTTCGCCGAAGCAGATTTCGCGTGAAATTTTGTATGAAAATTTCACGTGAAATCGAACTCAGTACTATGCTTAAGAACAGAGTACCACTCTTGCTTATTTTCAAGCTAAATTTTCGCCGAAACAGATTTCACGTGAAATTTTGGCATGTCTCCATTATCTGGTCATTCTTTCGAGCGATAATTTTGGCAATTGAGAAAAGCAGAGACACTGCTCATTTCTGTCGGATAAAATGTCAAGAATTTCACTTTTCGATCGATTTTCTTATTGGAAAGTCGTTTGCACTGCTCCATTTTCAAATTGAAACACCAAATGTCACTTTTTCGCTCGAAAGAATGAACTGCACAAACTAAATTGGCGTGAAATGATTGGAGACATGTTTCAGTGCCATCTACGTTTTCAACGCGAAAGCAACTTCAAAGCAACTTTTCATGCTAAGAACTTAGTACAACTCTTGCTTATTTTCAAGCTAAATTTTCGCCGAAGCAGATTTCACGTGAAATTTTGTATGAAAATTTCACGTGAAATCGAACTCAGTACTATGCTTGAGACTGCGTGTGTTTTTCGCGAAACTTTGACAGTTTAGTGGGACGTCATTATTCTGCATTACGGCCCGTACTTCTAGGAAGCATTGGATGCACCAATGCCTCCTAGAAGTACGGGCCGTAATGCAGAATGATGACGTCCATAGGACAAAATGTCGCGAAAAACACACGCAGTCTTATGGGACGTCCGCGGGAAATCGAAAATTGTACAGGTTGTGTTGAAGCAATGCCTTCTATAAGTACGGGCCGTCAGGCTACTTAATCGTTTTCGCTGTGGCGTAATGAGTTTAGGAAATTTTGACATTTCCAAGAGGCAGTGCCGATGTACACGGAGATTTCACTTGCGGTTTTTTGGCTAAAAAATGAAAAAAACGTTAGTATAGTACGCGTTATAATAATAATATTTAGTCATAACGTACATTTTGTACCAATTAATTGTATCGCGACAGTAAATCGACACGAAACATCACATAACCTAACACCAACCGATATACATTTCGTAGCGAATTTTCCACATTATACCGCACGCACCGCATTAATTTGTGTTCTATCTGTTCACTAGCACTGTTCCGCATATACCACTTTAGTTTTCATTTCACTCACTTTAACACAACTTGTGCAATTAACATTTTCCCGCGGACGTCCCATAAGACTACGTGTGTTTTTCGCGACATTTGTCCCGATGCTCTGACGTCATCATTCTGCATTACGGCCCGTACATCTAGAAGGCATTGGTTGAAGTGAGTGAAGTGAAAACAAAGTGAGATCCGCGGAACAGTGCTAGTGAACAGCAAAAACACAAATTAGTGCGGTGCGTGCGGCATAATTGGAAAAATTCGCTACGAAATGTTTATCAGTTGTTGTTAGATTATGTGAGGTTCCGTGTCGATTTACTATCGAGATACAGTTGGTCGATACAAAATGAAAGTTATGACTAAATATTTTTATTACAACGTATCCACGCACAAAAAACTAACGTTTTATTCATATTTTAGCTAAAACACCGCAAGTGAAATCTCGGTGTGTGTCGGCACTGCCTCGTGGAAATGTCAAAATTCCCTATCGTCGTGACATCACAGCGAGAACGATTACGTAGCCTAACGGCCCGTACTTCTAGGAGGCAATGGATGCACCCTGGCCGTCATATAGAAGGCCGGTCGCGACTGGCAATCTGACAGGTACTAATGTGCTTTTATTGGTGGAATTGGTCGAAAAATATACGTCGAATAGTCGAAAAAAGGTACATTAGGCACGTCCATATTGGTACGTTAATTGCTTTTGCGACCGGCCTTCTATATAACGGCCAGGGTTGCACCCAAACAGCCAGAAAAGTAGCATGCCCATTAAGCAACCTATTGCTAAATTGTTGCTATGAGCTGTCCGTACGTAAAGTGATGATGAGATGCGACTTGACATACGTTCGCTTATGTGCTGTATCCTAGCCGTCATATAAAAGGCCGGTCGCAAAAGCAATTAACGTACCAAGATGGTGTGCTTAATGTACCTTTTTTCGACCAGTCGACGTACATTTCTCGACCAGTTCGACCAATCAAAGTACATTAGTACCTGTCAGATTGCAAGTCGCGACCGGCCTTCTATATGACCTAGTTTATGCGAGATCCCAATATAATCCCGATTTGGGATTATAGCAGTCAGAACGTCGTATAAACGGTCAAATTCAGATTTCAGCTTAAACCCGAACAGTTGGGTGTACGCCCGATGACTATGTGTGAGTGTGCATATGAAATGTGTCAATAAAAGTGATTCTTCAACATGACGAGTCATGTTTTGGGCAAATTTACACATTACACATATGAAATATGTGACGGCGCTTGTTTTGTGCATTTGGATAAAACTAATGTCGTTTCGTATATTTTCGCAAAAAAAGACGTTAATCATAAATAAGTGCCGCAAATTACTACCACCTGCTGTATTTTCCACAACATTGTAGAACGCCGAATGGAGCATTTCAAAATTTTCATCTATCGCTAAATATCTCTCCATAGTCATTGCCTTCTTCGTACATTAAATGAAATGTTCAACGTAACCTAAACTTCCTATCTTGTCACATTTATACAATAAACTTTCAAAAGGAGTGTAACCTGTTCCGCAAAACAAGTTTCTATGGTTATACGCAATTCGAAATTCATAAAATCCCAATTCCAATTTTGCTCATTTATACGACGCAATGTTTGGGATAATCCCGAATCGGGATTAAACTGGGATCTCGCATAAACTAAGTCTATGACGGCCAGTGCTGTGGGCACTTATGTTCACTCGTGTTTGCGTATGTCAAAAAGTGCCTTTTTTTTTGCTCTAAAACCGACATTTGACATTTACTTATGTCGCAGACTTATGTCTGGTTAGGGCTATAGAATTAAGTTAAGCTTCATGAAGCTGCCGCCGGAGTGGCGAATATGAATTTAAATTTGCAGGGATATGAGATCAACTGATATGAGCATTTGTGCAATATATTTGAATAGGTTTTTGCTGCAATTGAAATATACAGTGGCTCACAGTTTATTTCAACCAGCACGTAAAAAAACTTTAACTTCCTATAAAAACTAAACTAAAGAAGATATCAACATTGTTTAAAGGCAGGTTATTAGGCTAATGTTTAAGCTAATCAAATATGACTTCTTTTATTTATTTTTATTTCTTTAGTATTCTAAAAAGACGAAAAACGGAAGACGCAACCAAAAACAATGCCATAGCTTATTTCAACCAAATACTTTGTAGGTGTCAATGATCCGTTATCTTGCAATGCGGCAATTATTTCTTTGTCTTTGCTTTAGTCATTATATTTGTAATGTGTTCAAGTTCAGTTTTGCTGAATTCTTTGAAAAGATCCTGCAGAAAAATTAGTTTTTCGAAATGGGACCACGTACGACAATTGATCGGCGAGAACTTGTTCTCAGTAATTTTAAAAAAGGCCATTTGCGCAGGAAAATTGGTGATATGGTTGGACTAAGTGATTCTGCAGTGCAGAGCATCATATACCGATTTGCCCACGAAAATAGAACGCTCGATAAGGAGAGAAATGCCCCCAACAAAATTTTCAATCAAATGGACGAACGCTTTATTGTTCGGAAAATCCGGGAAAACCCAAGGCTGTCGGCTCCAAAAATTGGAAGTGAAGTGGAAACTGAGTTGGGCAAGTCCAACCACGCGGAAACTATTCGTCGTGTGCTGCGAGAGCATGAATTCAATGGTAGAAACGCGCGTAAGAAACCATTTATAAGTGCCAAAAATCAAAAGTGCCGTTTAAAATTTGCCAAGAAATATTTGCATAAGGATTCTGGATTTTGGAATACCGTTGTATTCGCTGATGAGTCGAAATTTAATATTTTTGGCCCTGATGGAGCCTCATAAGTTTGGCGTAAACCAAATACAGAATTGCAAAACCAAAATTTCAAAGCTACAGTCAAACACGAAGGTGGCAGCGTTATGGTTTGGGCCTGTATGTCCGCAGCGGGAGTTGGAAACTTGCAACTTAATGAGACTACAACGGATAAATCTCATTATCTCGAAATTTTGAAGTTCAATTTGATTGAAAGTTCGGAGAAACTGGGCATTCGCGATGGCTTCAGATTTTATCAAGACAATGACCCAAAGTATAAGTCGGGTATTGTACAGACATGGCTGGTTTAGAATTGTCCGCATGTTATGCAACCACCGGCACAGTCGCCAGATATTAACGATAAAATTTGTGGGCCATTTTGGATACAAACATCCGAAAACGGAAGATATCCAACAAAAGTGATCTCAAAACTACATTGGTTGAGAAATGGGCCGAAATTACCCCACAAGTGCGACAAAAGCTGGTCGATTCAATGCCTAAGAGGTTACAAATGGTTGTTGACCAGAAAGGTGGTCATACTAAATAATAAAATATTTTTTTCTGCCTTGCAACTTAATTTAAACATTGATTATGTTACTTGGTTGAAATAAGCTGTGACATTGTTTTAAGTTACTTTTTTCATCATTAATTGTTATGACCTATTGAAATAAAATAAAAATAATAATAAACTGAATAAATGATAATTGTGAACACTAGTCTAATAATCTGCGTTTAAATATTGTTGATAACTTATTTCGTTTAGTTTTTATAGGAAGTTAAAGTTTTTTTTACGTGCTGGTTGAAATAAGCTGTGAGCCACTGTAGTTGTCTTCATAGCTTGCTAGCTCTGTTGCGAGAAATCGTAGATAATTGTAGCTGAGCTGAACCTCGGCACTTTGCTGTAGATTATTAGATTATAACGATGGGCTTAGTGCAAGTTCTTAATATGTACTTATATTCAAATAAGTGTACGAAAGAAATGTTTTTGCGCAATATTGGTAGAAGACCGGAATATATTTAATCAACAAGGTTTTTACTGCTGAAGAATAATATACAATAGTGGATAGCTGAAACATGGTGCGTGGTTATTAAATTTTGCCAGTAAAAAGTTGTGTGATGGCATTTTAAGTAGTTTTACTTGTATTTTTAAAAGTAAGTATTTTTTTCGTATGTTCTTTACTTTATTATTTCGTATGTTGTTCAACGCGTTTTCTTTTTGAAACTATATTTTAGGTACTAATTCTAACATTATGAAACGGTTAGGTATGCAATGGCAATTAGCTATTTTCCAAACAGAAACAACCTCTACATCTGGTGTCCTTTTCTTCTTCAGCAGCGAATCACAGCAGCAAAATATTGTAAATACCTGTTATTGTTTTAACAATGCCGCGTAGTATCATATTCGAGACATCTAACTACTGCTTCCTGTATTGTAAACTGTCAATGAACCGTTTAACAATAAAATATTCAAATATTTTACATACCTATTATTGCTTCTACAATACCACATACGAACGATCATTTCTTCTACCTCCTGTAAAAATAATAAACGATCCACAAAAACATATTCAAATATTTTACATACCTTCTATTGGTCGTAGTCGTTACACATACCTCCTGTCAAATTTCACTTAAGCGATGTACGATCCCAGTCATAGGCATTGATATAAAAGTATAGAGGATATGGGCATAGCGAAATTTTTGTTGCCATTTTTTGGATTGTTTGATAGTTGTAGTGAATACATGCAACTGGCATAAAAATACAAAGGTGTAGTGATTATACGATTTCGTATAATTAAAGGGGCCAATATATTTTAAATATATTAAAATGGTGTTTCGATTTAACTAGAAGAATTTAATAGTAAAATACAATCACAATATCTATGAACGGTTAATGATGAAATACGTGGAAATTTTATTTATTAATGATTTGAACAGAAGTTATTCTTATCAATAACATTGGTTTATAAATTTAATAACGCGCACTGATTTGTGTTGCATTTTCTCGGGATAAAATTCAAAAATTTATTCAAATTATCGATTCAATTCATAAGTTTCATTTGTGATGAATTCAAATAAAAGAAATTGAATCGATGATTTGAATAAATTTTTGAATTTTATCCCGAGAAAATGCAACACAAATCAGTGCGCGTTATTAAATTTATAAACCAATGTTATTGATAAGAATAACTTCTGTTCAAATCATTTATCAACCATAAACTCAGAATAGTTAAAATGCATTTTAAAATACGAACCTTACCACAGAACCAAATCTTAAGTTACCAGCCCCCCTCCTCCTTTTGCAACCGGGCTTGGGACCGGCGTTGGCGGTTTTACGGCTTCCCTTGGATAATTTAATTCATAATATAATCCGGGTTATTATTTAGAAGCATAGAGAATAGTTACATTCGAAAATATGTGAGAGATTAGATCTGTTCGCGTACTGCAGCAGCAACATATTTTTGCAGCTGGCTTCTTTCTGTGGCAAAATTTGGGTGGCAGCAAGAGTACTAAAACGACTTGCTGTGAATCTATTTTAATATAAGGTGCGTTTTTTTGCACACCCGAGCAGATCCAAATTTGTTAAGTATATTGAATACAATTACAATTTTGTTGTTGTATTCAATACACTTAACAAATATTGATCTGCTCGGGGGTGCAAAAAAAAACGCACCTATATTATAATAGATTCAGGTACGTGAACAGACCTATTAGAATCTTCAATATGATTTTCCTTATGTTTTCGCGTAAGTTTTTGCTAGTTAATTTCAAACACAGCAGATTGTAAAATATTTTAAAAATTCAATCGTAGTTTCCATTATCTGGGAAAAAAACACAATATAACTTATTCCCCAGAACATTTATCACTTCCACTTACTAACGCAATTTGCACTTTTTATAATGATGCAATTGCGGTATCCAAGACAGTTAAGGCTACGATTTTGAATACATATTCTGCAAACAACAATTTCAAAACATTCATTTAAATATAGACCATTTATAAGAGTACTAAAGGACATTACAATACATTTACGTGTGCATGATCTTTGCATATCTATATATATATAATATAAATATATATATATATATATATATATATATATATATATATATATATATATATATATATATATATATATATATATATATATATATATATATATATATATATATATATATATATATATATATATATATATATATATATATATATATATATATATATATATATATATATATATATATATATATATATATATATATATATATATATATATATATATATATATATATATATATATATATATATATATATATATATATATATATATATATATATATATATATATATATATATATATATATATATATATATATATATATATATATATATATATATATATATATATATATATATATATATATATATATATATATATATATATATATATATATATATATATGGGAATAAACTTATAAGAATGTGCGCTGAACCGTACACAATGTATACAGGAAAGAAAATCACTCAAATCAATAGAGCTCAAATGTTTGATATTTAAGTACACACCAATTCTTAATTTGACGAATTTCGGTCTCATTAGGTGCTTAATGCTGATGTTGCGTTCATGATACACTGTTGATAATTATAATATTCATCAATATAATTTCAATTAGGCATTACCGCAGTGCATTTAATCAAGCTGCAGGAAAAAGTAAAAAAAATTAGAAGATACGCTGAAACGAAAAAATTGGATTATCCACAATTTACGTGAAAAACAGCGCAGACAAAAGAAAACAGATTCTATAGTTGAGTTGTTAGATAAGCTCAAGGCTCACAGCTTGATTGGCGTAGAAGGTCAAGAGCAATTAGTTAGTTTGAATATAATACAATAAATATCTTATTACCTAGAAATATATTATCTCCAACCTACCATTGTATTTAACCTACATTATACTATGAGAAAAGTTGAGACTTCTTCGAACTATTCAATGTAAAGGAGATTTATTCTTTTCGGAAAATCTTAAATAACATTTGCCTTTTTCGAAATGTGAAATTGTTTTTGATTTTGATGACTATGTTCATTGCAGTTTTTTTATACATTGTATTCAGTAAAATATTTCTAGATTTTCTAATAACGAAATTGATATTTTAGGTCTGTTCCCGTACTACGATTAATCGCGATTAATTGCAATGAAGCCGTTCCCGTACTCTGTTTTACTGAAAACTGAAAATTTCCCCTCTCACAGTAATTACAACGAAATTTCAGTAGGGTCTGAGCGACTAAAAATTACTGAAAAGTGTCAAACGGTGTGGCGCAAGTAAATATTTTCAAATGTACGCGGCAAGCAACATATTTTTCGCGTAATGTTGCTATGAAGGTCGAATATTTTTGTGGCGATAATTTATCACCGCTTCGGATGACCTTATAATCACCTTTGCTCTTCCAAAAACGAAAACACACTTTTGGTTGTCCATTTTCAGGAAATGCAATGAGAGCGTTCCCGTATTTTCATGAATTTCCCCCACCACATGATTCAGGAAAATTCAGTGACTGAAAGTACGGGAACATACCTTATATATTATTTAATGTTTTCCCGTCACCTACACCAGTACTAAACACTACCAAGAAGTGAGCCAGTGTAAACGCATCTAATTTTTTAAGCCACTTTCTTATAAATTACTTTTGTTTCATGTTTGAATTAATATTTAATTAGTACATTATACAACTTTCACAGTTCGCATCCATTTGTTTTCTGTTTTCATTTTCTATCCTGGAAAAACAATTAATCTACAACAAAACAACGAATAATCCAGCCTGCTGTAGCTTATTTTTACTCCCTGTTTCGAGAATTCGTGCCGTTATAATATGAAAGCTATAAACTATTAAATAAGTAAATAAATAACAATCATTCACTTACGATGTTCAAAACTAAAATATTTGAAATTATTATATATAAGTCTTTGAGTATAAAAATATTAAGAGTCGCAATAAAGCCAGCTGACTGTCTTCATTTTCCCAAGATTTTACCCATACTATAAAAATTTACGAGCATTCGAACAAATTGTTCGGGGCGTAAATGAATGGCTCGTTTTGGGTGAAGGGGCTTGGCACGCAAATTTGAATATATATAAATGTTGTGTGTAAATCTGATATGAATATTTTGCCGAATATTTTGCCGAAACTAAGTAGTTGATATACGAAGTGAAACGTGAAATAAATAATTAACTATTATATATACATATATCTTTGTAAACATATATATATATATATATATATATATATATATATATATATATATATATATATATATATATATATATATATATATATACATATATATATATATATATATATATATATATATATATATATATATATATATATATATATATATATATATAAATGCATAAAATAAATGTATATATAAATAAAATCTATGATTAAAATAGAACAATACAAATTATAAGTATTTATTCAAAGAGATGCAGACGACCGAGTCGACTGACTACTTGCCCAACAATGAACTCCTTAATTCTATCTTCCTAATTTATAACAGTTTAAATGTGCTTGGTTAACAAAAATGATGAGACTCTATAATTTTGAATGTTCCCATGGGTTTGAAAGGTGCATGATTAGGAATGTGCAAGTGTGTTTAGAATATGTGGCAGAGGTGTATGATTGCAAGTGGGTCTAGGAATGTGCAAGTGTGTTTAGAATATGTGGCTGAGGTGTATGATTACAAGTGTGTCTAGGAGTATGTTAAGAATATGTGGCTGAAGTGTATGATATCTATGAATGTGCAAATATATTTAGAATGTGTGGCTGAGGTGTATGGTTCTAGGAATGTGCTGATTTAAAAATATAGTGATTGTGGGAATTTTACAATGCTTAGACTAATTGTGGTACATGTATTTATGTTTTAAATACTAATATCGACATCCTCCCCCTCCTTGAACGATCCTAGTTCAAAGGTAAAAGGCTCCTTGGTGATGTTTGTCCTTGGTGCTGGGGTTGGTTTGTCTGTGACCTCCCTTTGACGTCGGCGAATGACATACCTCCGGACAGCCCATAGAATTGCAATAGCAATTATGCAGGTGGTGAGGCTGTACCCGAGAAAATAATGATGAAAATGATGGTTATTTAGCTGATCGGATGGTAGTTCTCGGTGCTGTAAGGTTGATATCTGTTGAAGTATATCTTCCCAATTTGTGTTCACCTTTCGATGCTGGACATCGGAAGGCAACATGTTTGTGAGCAGACTCAGGGATATATTAAAGTTGCTGAAGCTGGTTGTTGGAAAGAAAGATTGATTTCTTTGCATGTTGAATTGTGATGTGCTTCTCATTGTCATGGTGTCATGTCGCATTTCACACCCGGGCTGAAGCTGGAGCAGTCCACTACCATTTAATTTAGAAGTAAAAACATCATTTTTACAGATGAAATCGAAAATCCGCTCTTGATCCAATGAGTACAACCATGTATTCGGCTTGAACGTTTGCACCCAAAGGTCACTGTTGTTTATAGGTATTCCAACACATTCCCCTAGTGATGGTTTTTTATGGTCCAGAAGAGTCATCTCACATCGGTTGTTCTGAGACATTCTGTTGAAGAGTGGATGATGCTGAATGCACAGAAATGTGACTTCCTCGGTTTCTTTGCATTTGTCGAATTCATGTTGTGTTAAAGGATAGTAGTTATTTCGTTTTAGATCTGTAAGTAGATACCTGGTGGATGTTTGTATGGTAATTGAATAATTTCCCATTCGAATAGGGATGGCTATCAGATGGAACATTTGAAAGTGATTGGAATAAGTTATAGGCAGCTTGATAACAAAAATTATGAATGATTTCATCACTCGAGCCTGTATCGTCATTAGCTTATATAGGGATATGTCGCCATTTCTTTCGCTAGACGGAATGTTAAGTGTAGACGGAAGAGTTCTCCGGATAATTGTAAGCTGCTCTTGCAGTTGTTTAGGCGTAAGCAATAACGGATTGATTGTTCCTTGCTGCAGGTCTAATACCACATTCCACATCATACCCTGGGTTACTTCGTAATTACGTAATGCCATCATTAGACGGATGCATAATGTCGATAATATCTGTTGTTGGACAGAGCTGCTGATGTTATACGAGAGTTGTTTTAAGTATCCTGATATAGCTTGAAACTGTCCGTTAATGTGCTCAGTCTCCCTTTTATAAATATTCACTGTTGTTTCAACTATTGAGGTTTGATTTTTAATAAGTTACTGTAAATAATGATCATTTACTCTTGATTTTTTAATTTCGTCTTTAAGGTAGTCAGCATACTCCGAGTCTAGGAGCCCAAAAAGCTTGTTTGCTATGTTCCCGGTAATGTTGAGAGGAGCTCTTTTTTCTCTCGTGGGATTTTTCGGTCCGCCACCACTTTCGTGTAGAAACTCATTTGTTTGTTCGATATGAGTCATTTGCATTTTGAACTGTCGAAAGATTTGCCAACATACTTCCCCTTGGGTAGTCAAGGCATTGCAGCAGATTTTCAATTCTGCTATGCCCTTTTGTATTTCAAGTAGCTCATGCCAATACTGCTGAAGGTCATAATATGTTATGATGTGCCATTCACTGCTAGCTAGTTTAGTCTTTCCAATAGGCTCAAAATAAATTCCAGGGTTGTGCGTAAATGGCTCACTGTTTATTGGAGAAACAGGTTCACTTAAAGCTGGCAAAATTAAGCAAGTTATCAAGGCAATCGAAAGTATAGATGAGTGACGTATACGCTTCTTTGGAATATCTTCATTTGCTGGCAGTTGGTTCCAGTTGGAGTTGATGGGCAGGAATCTGGCTTTATAGTGGTGACGCCTTGTAGGAGGCTTTGCCTTGTGTTTGTTTGAGTTATTAGTTGTTGGTAGAGCTACTGCTGATTTGTCTTCGTCTTCTTTCAATAGAGGACATAGTTTGTGAATAGCGCGTCGGAAAGTGCCTGCTGTTGTCTTTACGTCAGCAACTCTGACGCGGCCGTCGTTTCCAGAGATGATTTGCTCTACTCGGCCTAGCTGCCACTTAAGTGGAGGCAGATTGTCTTCTTTGATAACAACAAGCATGCCTGGTACAATATTTTTGGAACCAGTTTTCCATTTAGATCTTTGTTGTAGCTCGCAAAGATATTCGAGAGACCATCGACGCCAGAACTCACTTCGAATGTATTGAATGCGCTTCCATCTATCAAGAAGTTTTGGGGCTGGTTGATCTGTTTGACTGTGGAGAAAGTGGCCTGGCGTCAATGCTGTTAAGTCGTTTGGATCGTCCGACATGGGTGTTATTGGACGTGAATTGAGAATCGCTTCAATTTCAGATGTAATAGTGCAGAGCTCCTCATAGGTCAAAGCGGCCGACATTATGGATTTTTGTAGTAGGTGTTTTGCCGACTTGACAGCGGCTTCCCAAATTCCTCCAAAGTGAGGACTTCTTTGAGGAATAAAATGAAACGGAATGCTCCGTTGGGTAGTTATCCGATCTATTTCTCCCTGCGTTTGTTTATCATTCAACATTGTTTGGAGTTCTGCTAGCTGATTACACGCACCGACAAAATTTGTGGCATTGTCACAATAGATGTTTTGGCAACACCCTCGCCGTGCGATAAATCTCTTGAGGGCAGCAATGAAGCCATCGGAGGATAAGTCAGATACAACCTCTAAATGGCAAGCCTTCGTTGTGAAGCAGCAAAATACACATATGTACGCCTTTGTTGGTTTTTTCCCTCTCAATTTATAGTGCGTGTAAATTGGCCCACAGAAGTCAACGCCAACATTAATAAAGGGCCTTGCTGGTTGCACGCGAGAATTCGGTAAATTACCCATCCTTTGTTGGAATGTTTTTGGGTTGAACCTTCTACAACGGACACACTCATGAACAACTGTCGATGCTAATCGTTTACCTTGAATAATCCAGAATCTTTGACGTGTGATCGCCTGAAGAGCTTGAGGGCCAACATGCAGATTCTTCTGATGGAGCTGGATTAGCAGCAGTTTCGTGAACTCGTGTGAGACTGGAAGTAATATAGGATGCTTGGCATCGAAAGATATGTCTGCCTCCTGAAGTCGTCCACCAACTCTTATTAGCGAGTTATCATCCAGAAATGGTGAGAAATTGATCAATTTACTTTTTGGGTTGACTGATTTACCATGCCTTAATTGGGTGATCTCAGATTTGAATTCTTCCGCCTGCATTTGTCTTGTGATTATGATGTTTGCTTTTTCCAATTCGGTTGTTGTTAAGAAGTGACCTGTGAGCTCAGAGCCTTCCCCTTTAAATTTATTAACAGCGCGTAGAACATAAGCGATGATTTGCTGCAAACGGCTAAACGAATTTCTATGGTTAATTGAGTACATGAAATGTTTTCTTGATTCTGTGGCTATTAAAACTCTCCGAGGGCGTTTTTTTCTGGTAGCGTTGTTGGTTGAGCAATGTTCGCGCAAGGCCATTGTTCTTCAGGTAGTGACAGAAACCCTGGCCCCTTAAACCATGTAACCGAATTGAGTATCTCACTAGGTCGAGAGCCTCTTGACACTATATCGACTAAATTTGCCTTGGTGTTTATGTGTCGCCACTCTGCTGGGTTAGTTATATCCTGTATTGAAGAAATCCTATTCGCTACGAAAGTGTGATATGAAGATGGTGTTCATTGAATCCAGCCCAGGACTATTTGAGAGTAATGTGTTTCGTTGATCTTAATTTCCAACAATTTTTTTACTCGGGGTACCATCTTGGCCATGAGGTGGGCAGCACATAGCTCTAATCTAGACAAGGTCACAGTGAGAACTGGTGCCACTCGTGATTTTGAGCAGAGAAGATTCACTGTGATATCTCCGTTGTTACTTAGGCTGCGTAAGTAAATAGCTGCCCCGTAAGCCCTTTCGCTAGCGTCTGAGAACGCATGTAAACTTATAATAGCCCTTTGTGTTTGCAAAAATCTAGGGATTCGAATTCTTTGAAGCTCATTTAACTCGTTACGAAATTTAAGCCAGCGTGTGTGGAGTTCTGGTGGTAGAGGCTCATCCCATTCGAGTTTGAGAGACCAAAGCTCTTGCAAAAATATTTTTGCCGTTACCACAACTGGGTTTATTAATCCAAGCGGGTCAAATAAATGTGAGATATCGCTCAAAACTGTGCGTTTTGTTATAGTTTGTGTGTTTGCCCAAGATGCACTAACCGCAAATTGGTCCGATTTAGGGTACCATGTTAGCCCCAGAGTCTTGATACTGCTGTCTGCAGTACTATCAATGTTTATTTGAAGTTCTATATCCTCTTTAGGTATGTTCGTCAAGAATCGCTCGTGATTCGCGCACCATTTTCTAAGTTTGAATCCAGCTGACTCAAGAAGATCTCTTAGTTCCGCTTGCATTTTGAGAGCATCTTTCAAGCAGTTGCTTCCAGTCATCACATCGTCTACGTAAAAATCCTTGAGTGCACGTGATGCTCGCTGATGGGATACCTTGGCTGAGGTGGCCAATTTCGAAAGACATCTTGTCGCCAGATATGGGGCTGCAGTCGTTCCATAGGTAACTGTACATAGCCTATAATATTTTAAGGGCTGACCTTCATTGTTTCTCCATACAATGAGCTGTAAGTTGCGGTCTTCTGGGTCGATAAGTACCTGACGGTAAATTTTTCGATGTCTGCGGAGAAAACATATCGGTATGTTCTAAAGCGCAGAAGTATCGAGAAGATATCGTCTTGTATATTTGGCCCCTTCAGCATGATATCATTCAACGAGATGTTTGTCGAAGTTTTTGCAGACGCATCGAAAACCACCCGAAGTTCGGTGCTGCTGCTAGATGGTTTGAGAAAACAATGGTGTGGAATGAAGTAGTTTACCTTTGGTACATCATCTGGATGTATTTCTTCCATATGTCCCAGCCTCAAATATTCATTCAGAAAATCCACATATTGTTTTTTAATGCTTGGCTGTCGACTAAGCCTTCGCTCAAGTGTTAGAAATCGGTTGATTGCCAAGTCCCTAGACTGTCCCAATACTGATGGGTTTTGGCATAATGGAAGTTTAACTTCGAAGTGACCTTGCTGATTGCGTCGCAGGTTAATAGGCAGGTCCTCTTGCTGAGGAGCTGAAGATATTGGCATCTCTTCAAGTGCCCAAAAACTTTCAAGTCGACGATCTAAATTGATGTTGCTTATGCCACAAAACAATCTGGCTGATTTATTAACGCCCGCCCTAGGATTACCCATCCAAAGACAGTGTTTTGAAGTGTTGGTAGGTTTTCGCCAAGTTTCAATTTGCCCGCTGTCGTTAGGTCACAGTAATGCTCTGCTCCTAACAACAAATCAATGCGCCTTGGCTTGTTGAACGTTGAATCAGCCAACTTGATGTTTTGTGGAATCGGCCAATTGGATGTCTCTATAAATATTTGTGGCTGAACTGAGGAGATATCGGGTATTACATAAGCCTCTATTCTTGCTGTAAAGTCTGAGTTTTTGGACTTAATAGTTATACTCACTCTTCTCGTTGTGTGAGTTTTTATGGAACCTATGCCCGCAATGTCGAGGTTGGTGTAGATTCCAGAGATTCCCAGTTTCTTACACATGCGCTCAGTTATGAAATTGAGCTGCGATCCTGAGTCCAATATAGTTCTGCAATCTTGAACTGCTTCATGGTTCGTTTTTATTGCTAGTACAGCAGTGCCCAGTAGAATGTAGCCATTCTGTAACTCGTTTGAAGTATGCGCTGCAAGAGCTGTGTCGCCTGTGTTGGTGCTTGTACGTTGGTCAACTCTCTCTGTCACAGGCTTGTATCCACTAGAGATGTCTAGATGCAAAAGAAACACTTCACTTCAGTATCATAGTTGTTGTCGGAGAGGTGCAGGTGCCTTATGAGCCGCTCGGCCTCGCCTGCCAAGTTGTTTTTGAGGTACCACATTTTTTGTGTATTCCCCAAGGGCTGTTCGTGTACCATTTGGTGGAAGAGATCATGAAATTGCTGCCATTTCATGTAATCTCCTTCAAATTTAGGCAAGGTTACCTTTGGAAGGCTCAATGTAGCTCGAGCGACTGGTGATGGACCTTCGCATCTCTCCAAACATTGTGTTAGGCGAATTGTCGCATCTTGAAGAGAATCTTCGATGTCGAGGTAGCTCCTTGGGTCGTAACCAAATACGCTGACGTCATCACCAGCTCCGCAAACTTCTAGATGAGTTTGCCGAAGCTCAACCCAATACTGCTTCAGCGTTGATAGTTTTGCTGCAAAAACTTGTCTTGGTTGTGTTGACTCCAAGTCATTCAAGCCCTCAATGATGTGAACCACTGCTTCCGCAACTGCGGATGAGTTGCCGGATGAGTTTCTTTATGTGAGCGGTGACTGGTGTATCACCTAGCGTTGATTCTCCTATGTTTGATGCTGGCTGCTCCACTGTTGAAGGCCTCTCCAGCAGTTGAAGCATGTTGGCCCTGGTTTGCTCGTACCCAATCTTCAGAGTCGCAAAGTATCCCTTTGAAAAAAACGGATGATCAGAGTAGTTATCTGCATGTGGCTGGAGCTCTGAATTTGTTTTCTCGAAGGTAGCCCAAAGCTGGTCCAACTGTTCCAACTTCCCCTGAAGATATGAAGTTGTCTTCCGGGTGATTGAGTCTTTCCTGTAGTTGGTGATCAATCTTTCCAGTTGACTACCAACTTGGTTTTGCTGCTCAGCTAACTCCTGGACGAATTTTTGTAGATGCTCCATCACGTCGGGGTCACCAGAAAATCTATGATTAAAATAGAACAATACAAATTATAAGTATTTATTCAAAGAGATGCAGACGACCGAGTCGACTGACTACTTGCCCAACAATGAACTCCTTAATTCTATCTTCCTAATTTATAACAGTTTAAATGTGCTTGGTTAACAAAAATGATGAGATTCTATAATTTTGAATGTTCCCATGGGTTTGAAAGGTGCATGATTAGGAATGTGCAAGTGTGTTTAGAATATGTGGCTGAGGTGTATGATTGCAAGTGGGTCTAGGAATGTGCAAGTGTGTTTAGAATATGTGGCTGAGGTGTATGATTACAAGTGTGTCTAGGAGTATGTTAAGAATATGTGGCTGAAGTGTATCATATCTATGAATGTGCAAATATATTTAGAATATGTGGCTGAGGTGTATGGTTCTAGGAATGTGCTGATTTAAAAATATAGTGATTGTGGGAATTTTACAATGCTTAGACTAATTGTGGTACATGTATTTATGTTTTAAATACTAATATCGACATCCTCCCCCTCCTTGAACGATCCTAGTTCAAAGGTAAAAGGCTCCTTGGTGATGTTTGTCCTTGGTGCTGGGGTTGGTTTGTCTGTGACCTCCCTTTGACGTCGGCGAATGACATACCTCCGGACAGCCCATAGAATTGCAATAGCAATTATGCAGGTGGTGAGGCTGTACCCGAGAAAATAATGATGAATATGATGGTTATTTAGCTGATCGGATGGTAGTTCTCGGTGCTGTAAGGTTGATATCTGTTGAAGTATATCTTCCCAATTTGTGTTCACCTTTCGATGCTGGACATCGGAAGGCAACATGTTTGTGAGCAGACTCAGGGATATATTTAAGTTGCTGAAGCTGGTGGTTGGAAAGAAAGATTGATTTCTTTGCATGTTGAATTGTGATGTGCTTCTCATTGTCATGGTTTCATGTAGCATTTCACACCCGGGCTGAAGCTGGAGCAGTCCACTACCATTTAATTTAGAAGTAAAAACATCATTTTTACAGTTGACATCGAAAATCCGCTCTTGATCCAATGAGTACAACCATGTATTCGGCTTGAACGTTTGCACCCAAAGGTCACTGTTGTTTATAGGTATTCCAACACATTCCCCTAGTGATGGTTTTTTATGGTCCAGAAGAGTCATCTCACATCGGTTGTTCTGAGACATTCTGTTGAAGAGTGGATGATGCTGAATGCACAGAAATGTGACTTCCTCGGTTTCTTTGCATTTGTCGAATTCATGTTGTGTTAAAGGATAGTAGTTATTTCGTTTTAGATCTGTAAGTAGATACCTGGTGGATGTTTGTATGGTAATTGAATAATTTCCCATTCGAATAGGGATGGCTATCAGATGGAGCATTTGAAAGTGATTGGAATAAGTTATAGGCAGCTTGATAACAAAAATTATGAATGATTTCATCACTCGAGCCTGTATCGTCATGAGCTTATATAGGGATATGTCGCCATTTCTTTCGCTAGACGGAATGTTAAGTGTAGACGGAAGAGTTCTCCGGATAATTGTAAGCTGCTCTTGCAGTTGTTTAGGCGTAAGCAATAACGGATTGATTGTTCCTTGCTGCAGGTCTAATACCACATTCCACATCATACCCTGGGTTACTTCGTAATTACGTAATGCCATCATTAGACGGATGCATAATGTCGATAATATCTGTTGTTGGACAGAGCTGCTGATGTTATACGAGAGTTGTTTTAAGTATCCTGATATAGCTTGAAACTGTCCGTTAATGTGCTCAGTCTCCCTTTTATAAATATTCACTGTTGTTTCAACTATTGAGGCTTGATTTTTAATAAGTTACTGTAAATAATGATCATTTACTCTTGATTTTTTAATTTCGTCTTTAAGGTAGTCAGCATACTCCGAGTCTAGGAGCCCAAAAAGCTTGTTTGCTATGTTCCCGGTAATGTTGAGAGGAGCTCTTTTTTCTCTCGTGGGATTTTTCGGTCCGCCACCACTTTCGTGTAGAAACTCATTTGTTTGTTCGATATGAGTCATTTGCATTTTGAACTGTCGAAAGATTTGCCAACATACTTCCCCTTGGGTAGTCAAGGCATTGCAGCAGATTTTCAATTCTGCTATGCCCTTTTGTATTTCAAGTAGCTCATGCCAATACTGCTGAAGGTCATAATATGTTATGATGTGCCATTCACTGCTAGCTAGTTTAGTCTTTCCAATAGGCTCAAAATAAATTCCAGGGTTGTGCGTAAATGGCTCACTGTTTATTGGAGAAACAGGTTCACTTAAAGCTGGCAAAATTAAGCAAGTTATCAAGGCAATCGAAAGTATAGATGAGTGACGTATACGCTTCTTTGGAATATCTTCATTTGCTGGCAGTTGGTTCCAGTTGGAGTTGATGGGCAGGAATCTGGCTTTATAGTGGTGACGCCTTGTAGGAGGCTTTGCCTTGTGTTTGTTTGAGTTATTAGTTGTTGGTAGAGCTACTGCTGATTTGTCTTCGTCTTCTTTCAATAGAGGACATAGTTTGTGAATAGCGCGTCGGAAAGTGCCTGCTGTTGTCTTTACGTCAGCAACTCTGACGCGGCCGTCGTTTCCAGAGATGATTTGCTCTACTCGGCCTAGCTGCCACTTAAGTGGAGGCAGATTGTCTTCTTTGATAACAACAAGCATGCCTGGTACAATATTTTTGGAACCAGTTTTCCATTTAGATCTTTGTTGTAGCTCGCAAAGATATTCGAGAGACCATCGACGCCAGAACTCACTTCGAATGTATTGAATGCGCTTCCATCTATCAAGAAGTTTTGGGGCTGGTTGATCTGTTTGACTGTGGAGAAAGTGGCCTGGCGTCAATGCTGTTAAGTCGTTTGGATCGTCCGACATGGGTGTTATTGGACGTGAATTGAGAATCGCTTCAATTTCAGATGTAATAGTGCAGAGCTCCTCATAGGTCAAAGCGGCCGACATTATGGATTTTTGTAGTAGGTGTTTTGCCGACTTGACAGCGGCTTCCCAAATTCCTCCAAAGTGAGGACTTCTTTGAGGAATAAAATGAAACGGAATGCTCCGTTGGGTAGTTATCCGATCTATTTCTCCCTGCGTTTGTTTATCATTCAACATTGTTTGGAGTTCTGCTAGCTGATTACACGCACCGACAAAATTTGTGGCATTGTCACAATAGATGTTTTGGCAATACCCTCGCCGTGCGATAAATCTCTTGAGGGCAGCAATGAAGCCATCGGAGGATAAGTCAGATACAACCTCTAAATGGCAAGCCTTCGTTGTGAAGCAGCAAAATACACATATGTACGCCTTTGTTGGTTTTTTCCCTCTCAATTTATAGTGCGTGTAAATTGGCCCACAGAAGTCAACGCCAACATTAATAAAGGGCCTTGCTGGTTGCACGCGAGAATTCGGTAAATTACCCATCCTTTGTTGGAATGTTTTTGGGTTGAACCTTCTACAACGGACACACTCATGAACAACTGTCGATGCTAATCGTTTACCTTGAATAATCCAGAATCTTTGACGTGCGATCGCCTAAAGAGCTTGAGGGCCAACATGCAGATTCTTCTGATGGAGCTGGATTAGCAGCAGTTTCGTGAACTCGTGTGAGACTGGAAGTAATATAGGATGCTTGGCATCGAAAGATATGTCTGCCTCCTGAAGTCGTCCACCAACTCTTATTAGCGAGTTATCATCCAGAAATGGTGAGAAATTGATCAATTTACTTTTTGGGTTGACTGATTTACCATGCCTTAATTGGGTGATCTCAGATTTGAATTCTTCCGCCTGCATTTGTCTTGTGATTATGATGTTTGCTTTTTCCAATTCGGTTGTTGTTAAGAAGTGACCTGTGAGCTCAGAGCCTTCCCCTTTAAATTTATTAACAGCGCGTAGAACATAAGCGATGATTTGCTGCAAACGGCTAAACGAATTTCTATGGTTAATTGAGTACATGAAATGTTTTCTTGATTCTGTGGCTATTAAAACTCTCCGAGGGGGTTTTTTTCTGGTAGCGTTGTTGGTTGAGCAATGTTCGCGCAAGGCCATTGTTCTTCAGGTAGTGACAGAAACCCTGGCCCCTTAAACCATGTAACCGAATTGAGTATCTCACTAGGTCGAGAGCCTCTTGACACTATATCGACTAAATTTGCCTTGGTGTTTATGTGTCGCCACTCTGCTGGGTTAGTTATATCCTGTATTGAAGAAATCCTATTCGCTACGAAAGTGTGATATGAAGATGGTGTTCATTGAATCCAGCCCAGGACTATTTGAGAGTAATGTGTTTCGTTGATCTTAATTTCCAACAATTTTTTTACTCGGGGTACCATCTTGGCCATGAGGTGGGCAGCACATAGCTCTAATCTAGACAAGGTCACAGTGAGAACTGGTGCCACTCGTGATTTTGAGCAGAGAAGATTCACTGTGATATCTCCGTTGTTACTTAGGCTGCGTAAGTAAATAGCTGCCCCGTAAGCCCTTTCGCTAGCGTCTGAGAACGCATGTAAACTTATAATAGCCCTTTGTGTTTGCAAAAATCTAGGGATTCGAATTCTTTGAAGCTCATTTAACTCGTTACGAAATTTAAGCCAGCGTGTGTGGAGTTCTGGTGGTAGAGGCTCATCCCATTCGAGTTTGAGAGACCAAAGCTCTTGCAAAAATATTTTTGCCGTTACCACAACTGGGTTTATTAATCCAAGCGGGTCAAATAAATGTGAGATATCGCTCAAAACTGTGCGTTTTGTTATAGTTTGTGTGTTTGCCCAAGATGCACTAACCGCAAATTGGTCCGATTTAGGGTACCATGTTAGCCCCAGAGTCTTGATACTGCTGTCTGCAGTACTATCAATGTTTATTTGAAGTTCTATATCCTCTTTAGGTATGTTCGTCAAGAATCGCTCGTGATTCGCGCACCATTTTCTAAGTTTGAATCCAGCTGACTCAAGAAGATCTCTTAGTTCCGCTTGCATTTTGAGAGCATCTTTCATGCAGTTGCTTCCAGTCATCACATCGTCTACGTAAAAATCCTTGAGTGCACGTGATGCTCGCTGATGGGATACCTTGGCTGAGGTGGCCAATTTCGAAAGACATCTTGTCGCCAGATATGGGGCTGCAGTCGTTCCATAGGTAACTGTACATAGCCTATAATATTTTAAGGGCTGACCTTCATTGTTTCTCCATACAATGAGCTGTAAGTTGCGGTCTTCTGGGTCGATAAGTACCTGACGGTAAATTTTTCGATGTCTGCGGAGAAAACATATCGGTATGTTCTAAAGCGCAGAAGTATCGAGAAGATATCGTCTTGTATATTTGGCCCCTTCAGCATGATATCATTCAACGAGATGTTTGTCGAAGTTTTTGCAGACGCATCGAAAACCACCCGAAGTTCGGTGCTGCTGCTAGATGGTTTGAGAAAACAATGGTGTGGAATGAAGTAGTTTACCTTTGGTACATCATCTGGATGTATTTCTTCCATATGTCCCAGCCTCAAATATTCATTCAGAAAATCCACATATTGTTTTTTAATGCTTGGCTGTCGACTAAGCCTTCGCTCAAGTGTTAGAAATCGGTTGATTGCCAAGTCCCTAGACTGTCCCAATACTGATGGGTTTTGGCATAATGGAAGTTTAACTTCGAAGTGACCTTGCTGATTGCGTCGCAGGTTAATAGGCAGGTCCTCTTGCTGAGGAGCTGAAGATATTGGCATCTCTTCAAGTGCCCAAAAACTTTCAAGTCGACGATCTAAATTGATGTTGCTTATGCCACAAAACAATCTGGCTGATTTATTAACGCCCGCCCTAGGATTACCCATCCAAAGACAGTGTTTTGAAGTGTTGGTAGGTTTTCGCCAAGTTTCAATTTGCCCGCTGTCGTTAGGTCACAGTAATGCTCTGCTCCTAACAACAAATCAATGCGCCTTGGCTTGTTGAACGTTGAATCAGCCAACTTGATGTTTTGTGGAATCGGCCAATTGGATGTCTCTATAAATATTTGTGGCTGAACTGAGGAGATATCGGGTATTACATAAGCCTCTATTCTTGCTGTAAAGTCTGAGTTTTTGGACTTAATAGTTATACTCACTCTTCTCGTTGTGTGAGTTTTTATGGAACCTATGCCCGCAATGTCGAGGTTGGTGTAGATTCCAGAGATTCCCAGTTTCTTACACATGCGCTCAGTTATGAAATTGAGCTGCGATCCTGAGTCCAATATAGTTCTGCAATCTTGAACTGCTTCATGGTTCGTTTTTATTGCTAGTACAGCAGTGCCCAGTAGAATGTAGCCATTCTGTAACTCGTTTGAAGTATGCGCTGCAAGAGCTGTGTCGCCTGTGTTGGTGCTTGTACGTTGGTCAACTCTCTCTGTCACAGGCTTGTATCCACTAGAGATGTCTAGATGCAAAAGAAACACTTCACTTCAGTATCATAGTTGTTGTCGGAGAGGTGCAGGTGCCTTATGAGCCGCTCGGCCTCGCCTGCCAAGTTGTTTTTGAGGTACCACATTTTTTGTGTATTCCCCAAGGGCTGTTCGTGTACCATTTGGTGGAAGAGATCATGAAATTGCTGCCATTTCATGTAATCTCCTTCAAATTTAGGCAAGGTTACCTTTGGAAGGCTCAATGTAGCTCGAGCGACTGGTGATGGACCTTCGCATCTCTCCAAACATTGTGTTAGGCGAATTGTCGCATCTTGAAGAGAATCTTCGATGTCGAGGTAGCTCCTTGGGTCGTAACCAAATACGCTGACGTCATCACCAGCTCCGCAAACTTCTAGATGAGTTTGCCGAAGCTCAACCCAATACTGCTTCAGCGTTGATAGTTTTGCTGCAAAAACTTGTCTTGGTTGTGTTGACTCCAAGTCATTCAAGCCCTCAATGATGTGAACCACTGCTTCCGCAACTGCGGATGAGTTGCCGGATGAGTTTCTTTATGTGAGCGGTGACTGGTGTATCACCTAGCGTTGATTCTCCTATGTTTGATGCTGGCTGCTCCACTGTTGAAGGCCTCTCCAGCAGTTGAAGCATGTTGGCCCTGGTTTGCTCGTACCCAATCTTCAGAGTCGCAAAGTATCCCTTTGAAAAAAACGGATGATCAGAGTAGTTATCTGCATGTGGCTGGAGCTCTGAATTTGTTTTCTCGAAGGTAGCCCAAAGCTGGTCCAACTGTTCCAACTTCCCCTGAAGATATGAAGTTGTCTTCCGGGTGATTGAGTCTTTCCTGTAGTTGGTGATCAATCTTTCCAGTTGACTACCAACTTGGTTTTGCTGCTCAGCTAACTCCTGGACGAATTTTTGTAGATGCTCCATCACGTCGGGGTCACCAGAAAATCTATGATTAAAATAGAACAATACAAATTATAAGTATTTATTCAAAGAGATGCAGACGACCGAGTCGACTGACTACTTGCCCAACAATGAACTCCTTAATTCTATCTTCCTAATTTATAACAGTTTAAATGTGCTTGGTTAACAAAAATGATGAGATTCTATAATTTTGAATGTTCCCATGGGTTTGAAAGGTGCATGATTAGGAATGTGCAAGTGTGTTTAGAATATGTGGCTGAGGTGTATGATTGCAAGTGGGTCTAGGAATGTGCAAGTGTGTTTAGAATATGTGGCTGAGGTGTATGATTACAAGTGTGTCTAGGAGTATGTTAAGAATATGTGGCTGAAGTGTATCATATCTATGAATGTGCAAATATATTTAGAATATGTGGCTGAGGTGTATGGTTCTAGGAATGTGCTGATTTAAAAATATAGTGATTGTGGGAATTTTACAATGCTTAGACTAATTGTGGTACATGTATTTATGTTTTAAATACTAATATCGACATCCTCCCCCTCCTTGAACGATCCTAGTTCAAAGGTAAAAGGCTCCTTGGTGATGTTTGTCCTTGGTGCTGGGGTTGGTTTGTCTGTGACCTCCCTTTGACGTCGGCGAATGACATACCTCCGGACAGCCCATAGAATTGCAATAGCAATTATGCAGGTGGTGAGGCTGTACCCGAGAAAATAATGATGAATATGATGGTTATTTAGCTGATCGGATGGTAGTTCTCGGTGCTGTAAGGTTGATATCTGTTGAAGTATATCTTCCCAATTTGTGTTCACCTTTCGATGCTGGACATCGGAAGGCAACATGTTTGTGAGCAGACTCAGGGATATATTTAAGTTGCTGAAGCTGGTGGTTGGAAAGAAAGATTGATTTCTTTGCATGTTGAATTGTGATGTGCTTCTCATTGTCATGGTGTCATGTAGCATTTCACACCCGGGCTGAAGCTGGAGCAGTCCACTACCATTTAATTTAGAAGTAAAAACATCATTTTTACAGTTGACATCGAAAATCCGCTCTTGATCCAATGAGTACAACCATGTATTCGGCTTGAACGTTTGCACCCAAAGGTCACTGTTGTTTATAGGTATTCCAACACATTCCCCTAGTGATGGTTTTTTATGGTCCAGAAGAGTCATCTCACATCGGTTGTTCTGAGACATTCTGTTGAAGAGTGGATGATGCTGAATGCACAGAAATGTGACTTCCTCGGTTTCTTTGCATTTGTCGAATTCATGTTGTGTTAAAGGATAGTAGTTATTTCGTTTTAGATCTGTAAGTAGATACCTGGTGGATGTTTGTATGGTAATTGAATAATTTCCCATTCGAATAGGGATGGCTATCAGATGGAGCATTTGAAAGTGATTGGAATAAGTTATAGGCAGCTTGATAACAAAAATTATGAATGATTTCATCACTCGAGCCTGTATCGTCATGAGCTTATATAGGGATATGTCGCCATTTCTTTCGCTAGACGGAATGTTAAGTGTAGACGGAAGAGTTCTCCGGATAATTGTAAGCTGCTCTTGCAGTTGTTTAGGCGTAAGCAATAACGGATTGATTGTTCCTTGCTGCAGGTCTAATACCACATTCCACATCATACCCTGGGTTACTTCGTAATTACGTAATGCCATCATTAGACGGATGCATAATGTCGATAATATCTGTTGTTGGACAGAGCTGCTGATGTTATACGAGAGTTGTTTTAAGTATCCTGATATAGCTTGAAACTGTCCGTTAATGTGCTCAGTCTCCCTTTTATAAATATTCACTGTTGTTTCAACTATTGAGGTTTGATTTTTAATAAGTTACTGTAAATAATGATCATTTACTCTTGATTTTTTAATTTCGTCTTCAAGGTAGTCAGCATACTCCGAGTCTAGGAGCCCAAAAAGCTTGTTTGCTATGTTCCCGGTAATGTTGAGAGGAGCTCTTTTTTCTCTCGTGGGATTTTTCGGTCCGCCACCACTTTCGTGTAGAAACTCATTTGTTTGTTCGATATGAGTCATTTGCATTTTGAACTGTCGAAAGATTTGCCAACATACTTCCCCTTGGGTAGTCAAGGCATTGCAGCAGATTTTCAATTCTGCTATGCCCTTTTGTATTTCAAGTAGCTCATGCCAATACTGCTGAAGGTCATAATATGTTATGATGTGCCATTCACTGCTAGCTAGTTTAGTCTTTCCAATAGGCTCAAAATAAATTCCAGGGTTGTGCGTAAATGGCTCACTGTTTATTGGAGAAACAGGTTCACTTAAAGCTGGCAAAATTAAGCAAGTTATCAAGGCAATCGAAAGTATAGATGAGTGACGTATACGCTTCTTTGGAATATCTTCATTTGCTGGCAGTTGGTTCCAGTTGGAGTTGATGGGCAGGAATCTGGCTTTATAGTGGTGACGCCTTGTAGGAGGCTTTGCCTTGTGTTTGTTTGAGTTATTAGTTGTTGGTAGAGCTACTGCTGATTTGTCTTCGTCTTCTTTCAATAGAGGACATAGTTTGTGAATAGCGCGTCGGAAAGTGCCTGCTGTTGTCTTTACGTCAGCAACTCTGACGCGGCCGTCGTTTCCAGAGATGATTTGCTCTACTCGGCCTAGCTGCCACTTAAGTGGAGGCAGATTGTCTTCTTTGATAACAACAAGCATGCCTGGTACAATATTTTTGGAACCAGTTTTCCATTTAGATCTTTGTTGTAGCTCGCAAAGATATTCGAGAGACCATCGACGCCAGAACTCACTTCGAATGTATTGAATGCGCTTCCATCTATCAAGAAGTTTTGGGGCTGGTTGATCTGTTTGACTGTGGAGAAAGTGGCCTGGCGTCAATGCTGTTAAGTCGTTTGGATCGTCCGACATGGGTGTTATTGGACGTGAATTGAGAATCGCTTCAATTTCAGATGTAATAGTGCAGAGCTCCTCATAGGTCAAAGCGGCCGACATTATGGATTTTTGTAGTAGGTGTTTTGCCGACTTGATAGCGGCTTCCCAAATTCCTCCAAAGTGAGGACTTCTTTGAGGAATAAAATGAAACGGAATGCTCCGTTGGGTAGTTATCCGATCTATTTCTCCCTGCGTTTGTTTATCATTCAACATTGTTTGGAGTTCTGCTAGCTGATTACACGCACCGACAAAATTTGTGGCATTGTCACAATAGATGTTTTGGCAACACCCTCGCCGTGCGATAAATCTCTTGAGGGCAGCAATGAAGCCATCGGAGGATAAGTCAGATACAACCTCTAAATGGCAAGCCTTCGTTGTGAAGCAGCAAAATACACATATGTACGCCTTTGTTGGTTTTTTCCCTCTCAATTTATAGTGCGTGTAAATTGGCCCACAGAAGTCAACGCCAACATTAATAAAGGGCCTTGCTGGTTGCACGCGAGAATTCGGTAAATTACCCATCCTTTGTTGGAATGTTTTTGGGTTGAACCTTCTACAACGGACACACTCATGAACAACTGTCGATGCTAATCGTTTACCTTGAATAATCCAGAATCTTTGACGTGCGATCGCCTGAAGAGCTTGAGGGCCAACATGCAGATTCTTCTGATGGAGCTGGATTAGCAGCAGTTTCGTGAACTCGTGTGAGACTGGAAGTAATATAGGATGCTTGGCATCGAAAGATATGTCTGCCTCCTGAAGTCGTCCACCAACTCTTATTAGCGAGTTATCATCCAGAAATGGTGAGAAATTGATCAATTTACTTTTTGGGTTGACTGATTTACCATGCCTTAATTGGGTGATCTCAGATTTGAATTCTTCCGCCTGCATTTGTCTTGTGATTATGATGTTTGCTTTTTCCAATTCGGTTGTTGTTAAGAAGTGACCTGTGAGCTCAGAGCCTTCCCCTTTAAATTTATTAACAGCGCGTAGAACATAAGCGATGATTTGCTGCAAACGGCTAAACGAATTTCTATGGTTAATTGAGTACATGAAATGTTTTCTTGATTTTGTGGCTATTAAAACTCTCCGAGGGGGTTTTTTTCTGGTAGCGTTGTTGGTTGAGCAATGTTCGCGCAAGGCCATTGTTCTTCAGGTAGTGACAGAAACCCTGGCCCCTTAAACCATGTAACCGAATTGAGTATCTCACTAGGTCGAGAGCCTCTTGACACTATATCGACTAAATTTGCCTTGGTGTTTATGTGTCGCCACTCTGCTGGGTTAGTTATATCCTGTATTGAAGAAATCCTATTCGCTACGAAAGTGTGATATGAAGATGGTGTTCATTGAATCCAGCCCAGGACTATTTGAGAGTAATGTGTTTCGTTGATCTTAATTTCCAACAATTTTTTTACTCGGGGTACCATCTTGGCCATGAGGTGGGCAGCACATAGCTCTAATCTAGACAAGGTCACAGTGAGAACTGGTGCCACTCGTGATTTTGAGCAGAGAAAATTCACTGTGATATCTCCGTTGTTACTTAGGCTGCGTAAGTAAATAGCTGCCCCGTAAGCCCTTTCGCTAGCGTCTGAGAACGCATGTAAACTTATAATAGCCCTTTGTGTTTGCAAAAATCTAGGGATTCGAATTCTTTGAAGCTCATTTAACTCGTTACGAAATTTAAGCCAGCGTGTGTGGAGTTCTGGTGGTAGAGGCTCATCCCATTCGAGTTTGAGAGACCAAAGCTCTTGCAAAAATATTTTTGCCGTTACCACAACTGGGTTTATTAATCCAAGCGGGTCAAATAAATGTGAGATATCGCTCAAAACTGTGCGTTTTGTTATAGTTTGTGTGTTTGCCCAAGATGCACTAACCGCAAATTGGTCCGATTTAGGGTACCATGTTAGCCCCAGAGTCTTGATACTGCTGTCTGCAGTACTATCAATGTTTATTTGAAGTTCTATATCCTCTTTAGGTATGTTCGTCAAGAATCGCTCGTGATTCGCGCACCATTTTCTAAGTTTGAATCCAGCTGACTCAAGAAGATCTCTTAGTTCCGCTTGCATTTTGAGAGCATCTTTCAAGCAGTTGCTTCCAGTCATCACATCGTCTACGTAAAAATCCTTGAGTGCACGTGATGCTCGCTGATGGGATACCTTGGCTGAGGTGGCCAATTTCGAAAGACATCTTGTCGCCAGATATGGGGCTGCAGTCGTTCCATAGGTAACTGTACATAGCCTATAATATTTTAAGGGCTGACCTTCATTGTTTCTCCATACAATGAGCTGTAAGTTGCGGTCTTCTGGGTCGATAAGTACCTGACGGTAAATTTTTCGATGTCTGCGGAGAAAACATATCGGTATGTTCTAAAGCGCAGAAGTATCGAGAAGATATCGTCTTGTATATTTGGCCCCTTCAGCATGATATCATTCAACGAGATGTTTGTCGAAGTTTTTGCAGACGCATCGAAAACCACCCGAAGTTCGGTGCTGCTGCTAGATGGTTTGAGAAAACAATGGTGTGGAATGAAGTAGTTTACCTTTGGTACATCATCTGGATGTATTTCTTCCATATGTCCCAGCCTCAAATATTCATTCAGAAAATCCACATATTGTTATTTAATGCTTGGCTGTCGACTAAGCCTTCGCTCAAGTGTTAGAAATCGGTTGATTGCCAAGTCCCTAGACTGTCCCAATACTGATGGGTTTTGGCATAATGGAAGTTTAACTTCGAAGTGACCTTGCTGATTGCGTCGCAGGTTAATAGGCAGGTCCTCTTGCTGAGGAGCTGAAGATATTGGCATCTCTTCAAGTGCCCAAAAACTTTCAAGTCGACGATCTAAATTGATGTTGCTTATGCCACAAAACAATCTGGCTGATTTATTAACGCCCGCCCTAGGATTACCCATCCAAAGACAGTGTTTTGAAGTGTTGGTAGGTTTTCGCCAAGTTTCAATTTGCCCGCTGTCGTTAGGTCACAGTAATGCTCTGCTCCTAACAACAAATCAATGCGCCTTGGCTTGTTGAACGTTGAATCAGCCAACTTGATGTTTTGTGGAATCGGCCAATTGGATGTCTCTATAAATATTTGTGGCTGAACTGAGGAGATATCGGGTATTACATAAGCCTCTATTCTTGCTGTAAAGTCTGAGTTTTTGGACTTAATAGTTATACTCACTCTTCTCGTTGTGTGAGTTTTTATGGAACCTATGCCCGCAATGTCGAGGTTGGTGTAGATTCCAGAGATTCCCAGTTTCTTACACATGCGCTCAGTTATGAAATTGAGCTGCGATCCTGAGTCCAATATAGTTCTGCAATCTTGAACTGCTTCATGGTTCGTTTTTATTGCTAGTACAGCAGTGCCCAGTAGAATGTAGCCATTCTGTAACTCGTTTGAAGTATGCGCTGCAAGAGCTGTGTCGCCTGTGTTGGTGCTTGTACGTTGGTCAACTCTCTCTGTCACAGGCTTGTATCCACTAGAGATGTCTAGATGCAAAAGAAACACTTCACTTCAGTATCATAGTTGTTGTCGGAGAGGTGCAGGTGCCTTATGAGCCGCTCGGCCTCGCCTGCCAAGTTGTTTTTGAGGTACCACATTTTTTGTGTATTCCCCAAGGGCTGTTCGTGTACCATTTGGTGGAAGAGATCATGAAATTGCTGCCATTTCATGTAATCTCCTTCAAATTTAGGCAAGGTTACCTTTGGAAGGCTCAATGTAGCTCGAGCGACTGGTGATGGACCTTCGCATCTCTCCAAACATTGTGTTAGGCGAATTGTCGCATCTTGAAGAGAATCTTCGATGTCGAGGTAGCTCCTTGGGTCGTAACCAAATACGCTGACGTCATCACCAGCTCCGCAAACTTCTAGATGAGTTTGCCGAAGCTCAACCCAATACTGCTTCAGCGTTGATAGTTTTGCTGCAAAAACTTGTCTTGGTTGTGTTGACTCCAAGTCATTCAAGCCCTCAATGATGTGAACCACTGCTTCCGCAACTGCGGATGAGTTGCCGGATGAGTTTCTTTATGTGAGCGGTGACTGGTGTATCACCTAGCGTTGATTCTCCTATGTTTGATGCTGGCTGCTCCACTGTTGAAGGCCTCTCCAGCAGTTGAAGCATGTTGGCCCTGGTTTGCTCGTACCCAATCTTCAGAGTCGCAAAGTATCCCTTTGAAAAAAACGGATGATCAGAGTAGTTATCTGCATGTGGCTGGAGCTCTGAATTTGTTTTCTCGAAGGTAGCCCAAAGCTGGTCCAACTGTTCCAACTTCCCCTGAAGATATGAAGTTGTCTTCCGGGTGATTGAGTCTTTCCTGTAGTTGGTGATCAATCTTTCCAGTTGACTACCAACTTGGTTTTGCTGCTCAGCTAACTCCTGGACGAATTTTTGTAGATGCTCCATCACGTCGGGGTCACCAGAAAATCTATGATTAAAATAGAACAATACAAATTATAAGTATTTATTCAAAGAGATGCAGACGACCGAGTCGACTGACTACTTGCCCAACAATGAACTCCTTAATTCTATCTTCCTAATTTATAACAGTTTAAATGTGCTTGGTTAACAAAAATGATGAGATTCTATAATTTTGAATGTTCCCATGGGTTTGAAAGGTGCATGATTAGGAATGTGCAAGTGTGTTTAGAATATGTGGCTGAGGTGTATGATTGCAAGTGGGTCTAGGAATGTGCAAGTGTGTTTAGAATATGTGGCTGAGGTGTATGATTACAAGTGTGTCTAGGAGTATGTTAAGAATATGTGGCTGAAGTGTATCATATCTATGAATGTGCAAATATATTTAGAATATGTGGCTGAGGTGTATGGTTCTAGGAATGTGCTGATTTAAAAATATAGTGATTGTGGGAATTTTACAATGCTTAGACTAATTGTGGTACATGTATTTATGTTTTAAATACTAATATCGACATCCTCCCCCTCCTTGAACGATCCTAGTTCAAAGGTAAAAGGCTCCTTGGTGATGTTTGTCCTTGGTGCTGGGGTTGGTTTGTCTGTGACCTCCCTTTGACGTCGGCGAATGACATACCTCCGGACAGCCCATAGAATTGCAATAGCAATTATGCAGGTGGTGAGGCTGTACCCGAGAAAATAATGATGAATATGATGGTTATTTAGCTGATCGGATGGTAGTTCTCGGTGCTGTAAGGTTGATATCTGTTGAAGTATATCTTCCCAATTTGTGTTCACCTTTCGATGCTGGACATCGGAAGGCAACATGTTTGTGAGCAGACTCAGGGATATATTTAAGTTGCTGAAGCTGGTGGTTGGAAAGAAAGATTGATTTCTTTGCATGTTGAATTGTGATGTGCTTCTCATTGTCATGGTGTCATGTAGCATTTCACACCCGGGCTGAAGCTGGAGCAGTCCACTACCATTTAATTTAGAAGTAAAAACATCATTTTTACAGTTGACATCGAAAATCCGCTCTTGATCCAATGAGTACAACCATGTATTCGGCTTGAACGTTTGCACCCAAAGGTCACTGTTGTTTATAGGTATTCCAACACATTCCCCTAGTGATGGTTTTTTATGGTCCAGAAGAGTCATCTCACATCGGTTGTTCTGAGACATTCTGTTGAAGAGTGGATGATGCTGAATGCACAGAAATGTGACTTCCTCGGTTTCTTTGCATTTGTCGAATTCATGTTGTGTTAAAGGATAGTAGTTATTTCGTTTTAGATCTGTAAGTAGATACCTGGTGGATGTTTGTATGGTAATTGAATAATTTCCCATTCGAATAGGGATGGCTATCAGATGGAGCATTTGAAAGTGATTGGAATAAGTTATAGGCAGCTTGATAACAAAAATTATGAATGATTTCATCACTCGAGCCTGTATCGTCATGAGCTTATATAGGGATATGTCGCCATTTCTTTCGCTAGACGGAATGTTAAGTGTAGACGGAAGAGTTCTCCGGATAATTGTAAGCTGCTCTTGCAGTTGTTTAGGCGTAAGCAATAACGGATTGATTGTTCCTTGCTGCAGGTCTAATACCACATTCCACATCATACCCTGGGTTACTTCGTAATTACGTAATGCCATCATTAGACGGATGCATAATGTCGATAATATCTGTTGTTGGACAGAGCTGCTGATGTTATACGAGAGTTGTTTTAAGTATCCTGATATAGCTTGAAACTGTCCGTTAATGTGCTCAGTCTCCCTTTTATAAATATTCACTGTTGTTTCAACTATTGAGGTTTGATTTTTAATAAGTTACTGTAAATAATGATCATTTACTCTTGATTTTTTAATTTCGTCTTCAAGGTAGTCAGCATACTCCGAGTCTAGGAGCCCAAAAAGCTTGTTTGCTATGTTCCCGGTAATGTTGAGAGGAGCTCTTTTTTCTCTCGTGGGATTTTTCGGTCCGCCACCACTTTCGTGTAGAAACTCATTTGTTTGTTCGATATGAGTCATTTGCATTTTGAACTGTCGAAAGATTTGCCAACATACTTCCCCTTGGGTAGTCAAGGCATTGCAGCAGATTTTCAATTCTGCTATGCCCTTTTGTATTTCAAGTAGCTCATGCCAATACTGCTGAAGGTCATAATATGTTATGATGTGCCATTCACTGCTAGCTAGTTTAGTCTTTCCAATAGGCTCAAAATAAATTCCAGGGTTGTGCGTAAATGGCTCACTGTTTATTGGAGAAACAGGTTCACTTAAAGCTGGCAAAATTAAGCAAGTTATCAAGGCAATCGAAAGTATAGATGAGTGACGTATACGCTTCTTTGGAATATCTTCATTTGCTGGCAGTTGGTTCCAGTTGGAGTTGATGGGCAGGAATCTGGCTTTATAGTGGTGACGCCTTGTAGGAGGCTTTGCCTTGTGTTTGTTTGAGTTATTAGTTGTTGGTAGAGCTACTGCTGATTTGTCTTCGTCTTCTTTCAATAGAGGACATAGTTTGTGAATAGCGCGTCGGAAAGTGCCTGCTGTTGTCTTTACGTCAGCAACTCTGACGCGGCCGTCGTTTCCAGAGATGATTTGCTCTACTCGGCCTAGCTGCCACTTAAGTGGAGGCAGATTGTCTTCTTTGATAACAACAAGCATGCCTGGTACAATATTTTTGGAACCAGTTTTCCATTTAGATCTTTGTTGTAGCTCGCAAAGATATTCGAGAGACCATCGACGCCAGAACTCACTTCGAATGTATTGAATGCGCTTCCATCTATCAAGAAGTTTTGGGGCTGGTTGATCTGTTTGACTGTGGAGAAAGTGGCCTGGCGTCAATGCTGTTAAGTCGTTTGGATCGTCCGACATGGGTGTTATTGGACGTGAATTGAGAATCGCTTCAATTTCAGATGTAATAGTGCAGAGCTCCTCATAGGTCAAAGCGGCCGACATTATGGATTTTTGTAGTAGGTGTTTTGCCGACTTGATAGCGGCTTCCCAAATTCCTCCAAAGTGAGGACTTCTTTGAGGAATAAAATGAAACGGAATGCTCCGTTGGGTAGTTATCCGATCTATTTCTCCCTGCGTTTGTTTATCATTCAACATTGTTTGGAGTTCTGCTAGCTGATTACACGCACCGACAAAATTTGTGGCATTGTCACAATAGATGTTTTGGCAACACCCTCGCCGTGCGATAAATCTCTTGAGGGCAGCAATGAAGCCATCGGAGGATAAGTCAGATACAACCTCTAAATGGCAAGCCTTCGTTGTGAAGCAGCAAAATACACATATGTACGCCTTTGTTTGTTTTTTCCCTCTCAATTTATAGTGCGTGTAAATTGGCCCACAGAAGTCAACGCCAACATTAATAAAGGGCCTTGCTGGTTGCACGCGAGAATTCGGTAAATTACCCATCCTTTGTTGGAATGTTTTTGGGTTGAACCTTCTACAACGGACACACTCATGAACAACTGTCGATGCTAATCGTTTACCTTGAATAATCCAGAATCTTTGACGTGCGATCGCCTGAAGAGCTTGAGGGCCAACATGCAGATTCTTCTGATGGAGCTGGATTAGCAGCAGTTTCGTGAACTCGTGTGAGACTGGAAGTAATATAGGATGCTTGGCATCGAAAGATATGTCTGCCTCCTGAAGTCGTCCACCAACTCTTATTAGCGAGTTATCATCCAGAAATGGTGAGAAATTGATCAATTTACTTTTTGGGTTGACTGATTTACCATGCCTTAATTGGGTGATCTCAGATTTGAATTCTTCCGCCTGCATTTGTCTTGTGATTATGATGTTTGCTTTTTCCAATTCGGTTGTTGTTAAGAAGTGACCTGTGAGCTCAGAGCCTTCCCCTTTAAATTTATTAACAGCGCGTAGAACATAAGCGATGATTTGCTGCAAACGGCTAAACGAATTTCTATGGTTAATTGAGTACATGAAATGTTTTCTTGATTCTGTGGCTATTAAAACTCTCCGAGGGGGTTTTTTTCTGGTAGCGTTGTTGGTTGAGCAATGTTCGCGCAAGGCCATTGTTCTTCAGGTAGTGACAGAAACCCTGGCCCCTTAAACCATGTAACCGAATTGAGTATCTCACTAGGTCGAGAGCCTCTTGACACTATATCGACTAAATTTGCCTTGGTGTTTATGTGTCGCCACTCTGCTGGGTTAGTTATATCCTGTATTGAAGAAATCCTATTCGCTACGAAAGTGTGATATGAAGATGGTGTTCATTGAATCCAGCCCAGGACTATTTGAGAGTAATGTGTTTCGTTGATCTTAATTTCCAACAATTTTTTTACTCGGGGTACCATCTTGGCCATGAGGTGGGCAGCACATAGCTCTAATCTAGACAAGGTCACAGTGAGAACTGGTGCCACTCGTGATTTTGAGCAGAGAAGATTCACTGTGATATCTCCGTTGTTACTTAGGCTGCGTAAGTAAATAGCTGCCCCGTAAGCCCTTTCGCTAGCGTCTGAGAACGCATGTAAACTTATAATAGCCCTTTGTGTTTGCAAAAATCTAGGGATTCGAATTCTTTGAAGCTCATTTAACTCGTTACGAAATTTAAGCCAGCGTGTGTGGAGTTCTGGTGGTAGAGGCTCATCCCATTCGAGTTTGAGAGACCAAAGCTCTTGCAAAAATATTTTTGCCGTTACCACAACTGGGTTTATTAATCCAAGCGGGTCAAATAAATGTGAGATATCGCTCAAAACTGTGCGTTTTGTTATAGTTTGTGTGTTTGCCCAAGATGCACTAACCGCAAATTGGTCCGATTTAGGGTACCATGTTAGCCCCAGAGTCTTGATACTGCTGTCTGCAGTACTATCAATGTTTATTTGAAGTTCTATATCCTCTTTAGGTATGTTCGTCAAGAATCGCTCGTGATTCGCGCACCATTTTCTAAGTTTGAATCCAGCTGACTCAAGAAGATCTCTTAGTTCCGCTTGCATTTTGAGAGCATCTTTCATGCAGTTGCTTCCAGTCATCACATCGTCTACGTAAAAATCCTTGAGTGCACGTGATGCTCGCTGATGGGATACCTTGGCTGAGGTGGCCAATTTCGAAAGACATCTTGTCGCCAGATATGGGGCTGCAGTCGTTCCATAGGTAACTGTACATAGCCTATAATATTTTAAGGGCTGACCTTCATTGTTTCTCCATACAATGAGCTGTAAGTTGCGGTCTTCTGGGTCGATAAGTACCTGACGGTAAATTTTTCGATGTCTGCGGAGAAAACATATCGGTATGTTCTAAAGCGCAGAAGTATCGAGAAGATATCGTCTTGTATATTTGGCCCCTTCAGCATGATATCATTCAACGAGATGTTTGTCGAAGTTTTTGCAGACGCATCGAAAACCACCCGAAGTTCGGTGCTGCTGCTAGATGGTTTGAGAAAACAATGGTGTGGAATGAAGTAGTTTACCTTTGGTACATCATCTGGATGTATTTCTTCCATATGTCCCAGCCTCAAATATTCATTCAGAAAATCCACATATTGTTTTTTAATGCTTGGCTGTCGACTAAGCCTTCGCTCAAGTGTTAGAAATCGGTTGATTGCCAAGTCCCTAGACTGTCCCAATACTGATGGGTTTTGGCATAATGGAAGTTTAACTTCGAAGTGACCTTGCTGATTGCGTCGCAGGTTAATAGGCAGGTCCTCTTGCTGAGGAGCTGAAGATATTGGCATCTCTTCAAGTGCCCAAAAACTTTCAAGTCGACGATCTAAATTGATGTTGCTTATGCCACAAAACAATCTGGCTGATTTATTAACGCCCGCCCTAGGATTACCCATCCAAAGACAGTGTTTTGAAGTGTTGGTAGGTTTTCGCCAAGTTTCAATTTGCCCGCTGTCGTTAGGTCACAGTAATGCTCTGCTCCTAACAACAAATCAATGCGCCTTGGCTTGTTGAACGTTGAATCAGCCAACTTGATGTTTTGTGGAATCGGCCAATTGGATGTCTCTATAAATATTTGTGGCTGAACTGAGGAGATATCGGGTATTACATAAGCCTCTATTCTTGCTGTAAAGTCTGAGTTTTTGGACTTAATAGTTATACTCACTCTTCTCGTTGTGTGAGTTTTTATGGAACCTATGCCCGCAATGTCGAGGTTGGTGTAGATTCCAGAGATTCCCAGTTTCTTACACATGCGCTCAGTTATGAAATTGAGCTGCGATCCTGAGTCCAATATAGTTCTGCAATCTTGAACTGCTTCATGGTTCGTTTTTATTGCTAGTACAGCAGTGCCCAGTAGAATGTAGCCATTCTGTAACTCGTTTGAAGTATGCGCTGCAAGAGCTGTGTCGCCTGTGTTGGTGCTTGTACGTTGGTCAACTCTCTCTGTCACAGGCTTGTATCCACTAGAGATGTCTAGATGCAAAAGAAACACTTCACTTCAGTATCATAGTTGTTGTCGGAGAGGTGCAGGTGCCTTATGAGCCGCTCGGCCTCGCCTGCCAAGTTGTTTTTGAGGTACCACATTTTTTGTGTATTCCCCAAGGGCTGTTCGTGTACCATTTGGTGGAAGAGATCATGAAATTGCTGCCATTTCATGTAATCTCCTTCAAATTTAGGCAAGGTTACCTTTGGAAGGCTCAATGTAGCTCGAGCGACTGGTGATGGACCTTCGCATCTCTCCAAACATTGTGTTAGGCGAATTGTCGCATCTTGAAGAGAATCTTCGATGTCGAGGTAGCTCCTTGGGTCGTAACCAAATACGCTGACGTCATCACCAGCTCCGCAAACTTCTAGATGAGTTTGCCGAAGCTCAACCCAATACTGCTTCAGCGTTGATAGTTTTGCTGCAAAAACTTGTCTTGGTTGTGTTGACTCCAAGTCATTCAAGCCCTCAATGATGTGAACCACTGCTTCCGCAACTGCGGATGAGTTGCCGGATGAGTTTCTTTATGTGAGCGGTGACTGGTGTATCACCTAGCGTTGATTCTCCTATGTTTGATGCTGGCTGCTCCACTGTTGAAGGCCTCTCCAGCAGTTGAAGCATGTTGGCCCTGGTTTGCTCGTACCCAATCTTCAGAGTCGCAAAGTATCCCTTTGAAAAAAACGGATGATCAGAGTAGTTATCTGCATGTGGCTGGAGCTCTGAATTTGTTTTCTCGAAGGTAGCCCAAAGCTGGTCCAACTGTTCCAACTTCCCCTGAAGATATGAAGTTGTCTTCCGGGTGATTGAGTCTTTCCTGTAGTTGGTGATCAATCTTTCCAGTTGACTACCAACTTGGTTTTGCTGCTCAGCTAACTCCTGGACGAATTTTTGTAGATGCTCCATCACGTCGGGGTCACCAGAAAATCTATGATTAAAATAGAACAATACAAATTATAAGTATTTATTCAAAGAGATGCAGACGACCGAGTCGACTGACTACTTGCCCAACAATGAACTCCTTAATTCTATCTTCCTAATTTATAACAGTTTAAATGTGCTTGGTTAACAAAAATGATGAGATTCTATAATTTTGAATGTTCCCATGGGTTTGAAAGGTGCATGATTAGGAATGTGCAAGTGTGTTTAGAATATGTGGCTGAGGTGTATGATTGCAAGTGGGTCTAGGAATGTGCAAGTGTGTTTAGAATATGTGGCTGAGGTGTATGATTACAAGTGTGTCTAGGAGTATGTTAAGAATATGTGGCTGAAGTGTATCATATCTATGAATGTGCAAATATATTTAGAATATGTGGCTGAGGTGTATGGTTCTAGGAATGTGCTGATTTAAAAATATAGTGATTGTGGGAATTTTACAATGCTTAGACTAATTGTGGTACATGTATTTATGTTTTAAATACTAATATCGACATCCTCCCCCTCCTTGAACGATCCTAGTTCAAAGGTAAAAGGCTCCTTGGTGATGTTTGTCCTTGGTGCTGGGGTTGGTTTGTCTGTGACCTCCCTTTGACGTCGGCGAATGACATACCTCCGGACAGCCCATAGAATTGCAATAGCAATTATGCAGGTGGTGAGGCTGTACCCGAGAAAATAATGATGAATATGATGGTTATTTAGCTGATCGGATGGTAGTTCTCGGTGCTGTAAGGTTGATATCTGTTGAAGTATATCTTCCCAATTTGTGTTCACCTTTCGATGCTGGACATCGGAAGGCAACATGTTTGTGAGCAGACTCAGGGATATATTTAAGTTGCTGAAGCTGGTGGTTGGAAAGAAAGATTGATTTCTTTGCATGTTGAATTGTGATGTGCTTCTCATTGTCATGGTGTCATGTAGCATTTCACACCCGGGCTGAAGCTGGAGCAGTCCACTACCATTTAATTTAGAAGTAAAAACATCATTTTTACAGTTGACATCGAAAATCCGCTCTTGATCCAATGAGTACAACCATGTATTCGGCTTGAACGTTTGCACCCAAAGGTCACTGTTGTTTATAGGTATTCCAACACATTCCCCTAGTGATGGTTTTTTATGGTCCAGAAGAGTCATCTCACATCGGTTGTTCTGAGACATTCTGTTGAAGAGTGGATGATGCTGAATGCACAGAAATGTGACTTCCTCGGTTTCTTTGCATTTGTCGAATTCATGTTGTGTTAAAGGATAGTAGTTATTTCGTTTTAGATCTGTAAGTAGATACCTGGTGGATGTTTGTATGGTAATTGAATAATTTCCCATTCGAATAGGGATGGCTATCAGATGGAGCATTTGAAAGTGATTGGAATAAGTTATAGGCAGCTTGATAACAAAAATTATGAATGATTTCATCACTCGAGCCTGTATCGTCATGAGCTTATATAGGGATATGTCGCCATTTCTTTCGCTAGACGGAATGTTAAGTGTAGACGGAAGAGTTCTCCGGATAATTGTAAGCTGCTCTTGCAGTTGTTTAGGCGTAAGCAATAACGGATTGATTGTTCCTTGCTGCAGGTCTAATACCACATTCCACATCATACCCTGGGTTACTTCGTAATTACGTAATGCCATCATTAGACGGATGCATAATGTCGATAATATCTGTTGTTGGACAGAGCTGCTGATGTTATACGAGAGTTGTTTTAAGTATCCTGATATAGCTTGAAACTGTCCGTTAATGTGCTCAGTCTCCCTTTTATAAATATTCACTGTTGTTTCAACTATTGAGGTTTGATTTTTAATAAGTTACTGTAAATAATGATCATTTACTCTTGATTTTTTAATTTCGTCTTCAAGGTAGTCAGCATACTCCGAGTCTAGGAGCCCAAAAAGCTTGTTTGCTATGTTCCCGGTAATGTTGAGAGGAGCTCTTTTTTCTCTCGTGGGATTTTTCGGTCCGCCACCACTTTCGTGTAGAAACTCATTTGTTTGTTCGATATGAGTCATTTGCATTTTGAACTGTCGAAAGATTTGCCAACATACTTCCCCTTGGGTAGTCAAGGCATTGCAGCAGATTTTCAATTCTGCTATGCCCTTTTGTATTTCAAGTAGCTCATGCCAATACTGCTGAAGGTCATAATATGTTATGATGTGCCATTCACTGCTAGCTAGTTTAGTCTTTCCAATAGGCTCAAAATAAATTCCAGGGTTGTGCGTAAATGGCTCACTGTTTATTGGAGAAACAGGTTCACTTAAAGCTGGCAAAATTAAGCAAGTTATCAAGGCAATCGAAAGTATAGATGAGTGACGTATACGCTTCTTTGGAATATCTTCATTTGCTGGCAGTTGGTTCCAGTTGGAGTTGATGGGCAGGAATCTGGCTTTATAGTGGTGACGCCTTGTAGGAGGCTTTGCCTTGTGTTTGTTTGAGTTATTAGTTGTTGGTAGAGCTACTGCTGATTTGTCTTCGTCTTCTTTCAATAGAGGACATAGTTTGTGAATAGCGCGTCGGAAAGTGCCTGCTGTTGTCTTTACGTCAGCAACTCTGACGCGGCCGTCGTTTCCAGAGATGATTTGCTCTACTCGGCCTAGCTGCCACTTAAGTGGAGGCAGATTGTCTTCTTTGATAACAACAAGCATGCCTGGTACAATATTTTTGGAACCAGTTTTCCATTTAGATCTTTGTTGTAGCTCGCAAAGATATTCGAGAGACCATCGACGCCAGAACTCACTTCGAATGTATTGAATGCGCTTCCATCTATCAAGAAGTTTTGGGGCTGGTTGATCTGTTTGACTGTGGAGAAAGTGGCCTGGCGTCAATGCTGTTAAGTCGTTTGGATCGTCCGACATGGGTGTTATTGGACGTGAATTGAGAATCGCTTCAATTTCAGATGTAATAGTGCAGAGCTCCTCATAGGTCAAAGCGGCCGACATTATGGATTTTTGTAGTAGGTGTTTTGCCGACTTGATAGCGGCTTCCCAAATTCCTCCAAAGTGAGGACTTCTTTGAGGAATAAAATGAAACGGAATGCTCCGTTGGGTAGTTATCCGATCTATTTCTCCCTGCGTTTGTTTATCATTCAACATTGTTTGGAGTTCTGCTAGCTGATTACACGCACCGACAAAATTTGTGGCATTGTCACAATAGATGTTTTGGCAACACCCTCGCCGTGCGATAAATCTCTTGAGGGCAGCAATGAAGCCATCGGAGGATAAGTCAGATACAACCTCTAAATGGCAAGCCTTCGTTGTGAAGCAGCAAAATACACATATGTACGCCTTTGTTGGTTTTTTCCCTCTCAATTTATAGTGCGTGTAAATTGGCCCACAGAAGTCAACGCCAACATTAATAAAGGGCCTTGCTGGTTGCACGCGAGAATTCGGTAAATTACCCATCCTTTGTTGGAATGTTTTTGGGTTGAACCTTCTACAACGGACACACTCATGAACAACTGTCGATGCTAATCGTTTACCTTGAATAATCCAGAATCTTTGACGTGCGATCGCCTGAAGAGCTTGAGGGCCAACATGCAGATTCTTCTGATGGAGCTGGATTAGCAGCAGTTTCGTGAACTCGTGTGAGACTGGAAGTAATATAGGATGCTTGGCATCGAAAGATATGTCTGCCTCTTGAAGTCGTCCACCAACTCTTATTAGCGAGTTATCATCCAGAAATGGTGAGAAATTGATCAATTTACTTTTTGGGTTGACTGATTTACCATGCCTTAATTGGGTGATCTCAGATTTGAATTCTTCCGCCTGCATTTGTCTTGTGATTATGATGTTTGCTTTTTCCAATTCGGTTGTTGTTAAGAAGTGACCTGTGAGCTCAGAGCCTTCCCCTTTAAATTTATTAACAGCGCGTAGAACATAAGCGATGATTTGCTGCAAACGGCTAAACGAATTTCTATGGTTAATTGAGTACATGAAATGTTTTCTTGATTCTGTGGCTATTAAAACTCTCCGAGGGGGTTTTTTTCTGGTAGCGTTGTTGGTTGAGCAATGTTCGCGCAAGGCCATTGTTCTTCAGGTAGTGACAGAAACCCTGGCCCCTTAAACCATGTAACCGAATTGAGTATCTCACTAGGTCGAGAGCCTCTTGACACTATATCGACTAAATTTGCCTTGGTGTTTATGTGTCGCCACTCTGCTGGGTTAGTTATATCCTGTATTGAAGAAATCCTATTCGCTACGAAAGTGTGATATGAAGATGGTGTTCATTGAATCCAGCCCAGGACTATTTGAGAGTAATGTGTTTCGTTGATCTTAATTTCCAACAATTTTTTTACTCGGGGTACCATCTTGGCCATGAGGTGGGCAGCACATAGCTCTAATCTAGACAAGGTCACAGTGAGAACTGGTGCCACTCGTGATTTTGAGCAGAGAAGATTCACTGTGATATCTCCGTTGTTACTTAGGCTGCGTAAGTAAATAGCTGCCCCGTAAGCCCTTTCGCTAGCGTCTGAGAACGCATGTAAACTTATAATAGCCCTTTGTGTTTGCAAAAATCTAGGGATTCGAATTCTTTGAAGCTCATTTAACTCGTTACGAAATTTAAGCCAGCGTGTGTGGAGTTCTGGTGGTAGAGGCTCATCCCATTCGAGTTTGAGAGACCAAAGCTCTTGCAAAAATATTTTTGCCGTTACCACAACTGGGTTTATTAATCCAAGCGGGTCAAATAAATGTGAGATATCGCTCAAAACTGTGCGTTTTGTTATAGTTTGTGTGTTTGCCCAAGATGCACTAACCGCAAATTGGTCCGATTTAGGGTACCATGTTAGCCCCAGAGTCTTGATACTGCTGTCTGCAGTACTATCAATGTTTATTTGAAGTTCTATATCCTCTTTAGGTATGTTCGTCAAGAATCGCTCGTGATTCGCGCACCATTTTCTAAGTTTGAATCCAGCTGACTCAAGAAGATCTCTTAGTTCCGCTTGCATTTTGAGAGCATCTTTCATGCAGTTGCTTCCAGTCATCACATCGTCTACGTAAAAATCCTTGAGTGCACGTGATGCTCGCTGATGGGATACCTTGGCTGAGGTGGCCAATTTCGAAAGACATCTTGTCGCCAGATATGGGGCTGCAGTCGTTCCATAGGTAACTGTACATAGCCTATAATATTTTAAGGGCTGACCTTCATTGTTTCTCCATACAATGAGCTGTAAGTTGCGGTCTTCTGGGTCGATAAGTACCTGACGGTAAATTTTTCGATGTCTGCGGAGAAAACATATCGGTATGTTCTAAAGCGCAGAAGTATCGAGAAGATATCGTCTTGTATATTTGGCCCCTTCAGCATGATATCATTCAACGAGATGTTTGTCGAAGTTTTTGCAGACGCATCGAAAACCACCCGAAGTTCGGTGCTGCTGCTAGATGGTTTGAGAAAACAATGGTGTGGAATGAAGTAGTTTACCTTTGGTACATCATCTGGATGTATTTCTTCCATATGTCCCAGCCTCAAATATTCATTCAGAAAATCCACATATTGTTTTTTAATGCTTGGCTGTCGACTAAGCCTTCGCTCAAGTGTTAGAAATCGGTTGATTGCCAAGTCCCTAGACTGTCCCAATACTGATGGGTTTTGGCATAATGGAAGTTTAACTTCGAAGTGACCTTGCTGATTGCGTCGCAGGTTAATAGGCAGGTCCTCTTGCTGAGGAGCTGAAGATATTGGCATCTCTTCAAGTGCCCAAAAACTTTCAAGTCGACGATCTAAATTGATGTTGCTTATGCCACAAAACAATCTGGCTGATTTATTAACGCCCGCCCTAGGATTACCCATCCAAAGACAGTGTTTTGAAGTGTTGGTAGGTTTTCGCCAAGTTTCAATTTGCCCGCTGTCGTTAGGTCACAGTAATGCTCTGCTCCTAACAACAAATCAATGCGCCTTGGCTTGTTGAACGTTGAATCAGCCAACTTGATGTTTTGTGGAATCGGCCAATTGGATGTCTCTATAAATATTTGTGGCTGAACTGAGGAGATATCGGGTATTACATAAGCCTCTATTCTTGCTGTAAAGTCTGAGTTTTTGGACTTAATAGTTATACTCACTCTTCTCGTTGTGTGAGTTTTTATGGAACCTATGCCCGCAATGTCGAGGTTGGTGTAGATTCCAGAGATTCCCAGTTTCTTACACATGCGCTCAGTTATGAAATTGAGCTGCGATCCTGAGTCCAATATAGTTCTGCAATCTTGAACTGCTTCGTGGTTCGTTTTTATTGCTAGTACAGCAGTGCCCAGTAGAATGTAGCCATTCTGTAACTCGTTTGAAGTATGCGCTGCAAGAGCTGTGTCGCCTGTGTTGGTGCTTGTACGTTGGTCAACTCTCTCTGTCACAGGCTTGTATCCACTAGAGATGTCTAGATGCAAAAGAAACACTTCACTTCAGTATCATAGTTGTTGTCGGAGAGGTGCAGGTGCCTTATGAGCCGCTCGGCCTCGCCTGCCAAGTTGTTTTTGAGGTACCACATTTTTTGTGTATTCCCCAAGGGCTGTTCGTGTACCATTTGGTGGAAGAGATCATGAAATTGTTGCCATTTCATGTAATCTCCTTCAAATTTAGGCAAGGTTACCTTTGGAAGGCTCAATGTAGCTCGAGCGACTGGTGATGGACCTTCGCATCTCTCCAAACATTGTGTTAGGCGAATTGTCGCATCTTGAAGAGAATCTTCGATGTCGAGGTAGCTCCTTGGGTCGTAACCAAATACGCTGACGTCATCACCAGCTCCGCAAACTTCTAGATGAGTTTGCCGAAGCTCAACCCAATACTACTTCAGCGTTGATAGTTTTGCTGCAAAAACTTGTCTTGGTTGTGTTGACTCCAAGTCATTCAAGCCCTCAATGATGTGAACCACTGCTTCCGCAACTGCGGATGAGTTGCCGGATGAGTTTCTTTATGTGAGCGGTGACTGGTGTATCACCTAGCGTTGATTCTCCTATGTTTGATGCTGGCTGCTCCACTGTTGAAGGCCTCTCCAGCAGTTGAAGCATGTTGGCCCTGGTTTGCTCGTACCCAATCTTCAGAGTCGCAAAGTATCCCTTTGAAAAAAACGGATGATCAGAGTAGTTATCTGCATGTGGCTGGAGCTCTGAATTTGTTTTCTCGAAGGTAGCCCAAAGCTGGTCCAACTGTTCCAACTTCCCCTGAAGATATGAAGTTGTCTTCCGGGTGATTGAGTCTTTCCTGTAGTTGGTGATCAATCTTTCCAGTTGACTACCAACTTGGTTTTGCTGCTCAGCTAACTCCTGGACGAATTTTTGTAGATGCTCCATCACGTCGGGGTCACCAGAAAATCTATGATTAAAATAGAACAATACAAATTATAAGTATTTATTCAAAGAGATGCAGACGACCGAGTCGACTGACTACTTGCCCAACAATGAACTCCTTAATTCTATCTTCCTAATTTATAACAGTTTAAATGTGCTTGGTTAACAAAAATGATGAGATTCTATAATTTTGAATGTTCCCATGGGTTTGAAAGGTGCATGATTAGGAATGTGCAAGTGTGTTTAGAATATGTGGCTGAGGTGTATGATTGCAAGTGGGTCTAGGAATGTGCAAGTGTGTTTAGAATATGTGGCTGAGGTGTATGATTACAAGTGTGTCTAGGAGTATGTTAAGAATATGTGGCTGAAGTGTATCATATCTATGAATGTGCAAATATATTTAGAATATGTGGCTGAGGTGTATGGTTCTAGGAATGTGCTGATTTAAAAATATAGTGATTGTGGGAATTTTACAATGCTTAGACTAATTGTGGTACATGTATTTATGTTTTAAATACTAATATCGACATCCTCCCCCTCCTTGAACGATCCTAGTTCAAAGGTAAAAGGCTCCTTGGTGATGTTTGTCCTTGGTGCTGGGGTTGGTTTGTCTGTGACCTCCCTTTGACGTCGGCGAATGACATACCTCCGGACAGCCCATAGAATTGCAATAGCAATTATGCAGGTGGTGAGGCTGTACCCGAGAAAATAATGATGAATATGATGGTTATTTAGCTGATCGGATGGTAGTTCTCGGTGCTGTAAGGTTGATATCTGTTGAAGTATATCTTCCCAATTTGTGTTCACCTTTCGATGCTGGACATCGGAAGGCAACATGTTTGTGAGCAGACTCAGGGATATATTTAAGTTGCTGAAGCTGGTGGTTGGAAAGAAAGATTGATTTCTTTGCATGTTGAATTGTGATGTGCTTCTCATTGTCATGGTGTCATGTAGCATTTCACACCCGGGCTGAAGCTGGAGCAGTCCACTACCATTTAATTTAGAAGTAAAAACATCATTTTTACAGTTGACATCGAAAATCCGCTCTTGATCCAATGAGTACAACCATGTATTCGGCTTGAACGTTTGCACCCAAAGGTCACTGTTGTTTATAGGTATTCCAACACATTCCCCTAGTGATGGTTTTTTATGGTCCAGAAGAGTCATCTCACATCGGTTGTTCTGAGACATTCTGTTGAAGAGTGGATGATGCTGAATGCACAGAAATGTGACTTCCTCGGTTTCTTTGCATTTGTCGAATTCATGTTGTGTTAAAGGATAGTAGTTATTTCGTTTTAGATCTGTAAGTAGATACCTGGTGGATGTTTGTATGGTAATTGAATAATTTCCCATTCGAATAGGGATGGCTATCAGATGGAGCATTTGAAAGTGATTGGAATAAGTTATAGGCAGCTTGATAACAAAAATTATGAATGATTTCATCACTCGAGCCTGTATCGTCATGAGCTTATATAGGGATATGTCGCCATTTCTTTCGCTAGACGGAATGTTAAGTGTAGACGGAAGAGTTCTCCGGATAATTGTAAGCTGCTCTTGCAGTTGTTTAGGCGTAAGCAATAACGGATTGATTGTTCCATGCTGCAGGTCTAATACCACATTCCACATCATACCCTGGGTTACTTCGTAATTACGTAATGCCATCATTAGACGGATGCATAATGTCGATAATATCTGTTGTTGGACAGAGCTGCTGATGTTATACGAGAGTTGTTTTAAGTATCCTGATATAGCTTGAAACTGTCCGTTAATGTGCTCAGTCTCCCTTTTATAAATATTCACTGTTGTTTCAACTATTGAGGTTTGATTTTTAATAAGTTACTGTAAATAATGATCATTTACTCTTGATTTTTTAATTTCGTCTTCAAGGTAGTCAGCATACTCCGAGTCTAGGAGCCCAAAAAGCTTGTTTGCTATGTTCCCGGTAATGTTGAGAGGAGCTCTTTTTTCTCTCGTGGGATTTTTCGGTCCGCCACCACTTTCGTGTAGAAACTCATTTGTTTGTTCGATATGAGTCATTTGCATTTTGAACTGTCGAAAGATTTGCCAACATACTTCCCCTTGGGTAGTCAAGGCATTGCAGCAGATTTTCAATTCTGCTATGCCCTTTTGTATTTCAAGTAGCTCATGCCAATACTGCTGAAGGTCATAATATGTTATGATGTGCCATTCACTGCTAGCTAGTTTAGTCTTTCCAATAGGCTCAAAATAAATTCCAGGGTTGTGCGTAAATGGCTCACTGTTTATTGGAGAAACAGGTTCACTTAAAGCTGGCAAAATTAAGCAAGTTATCAAGGCAATCGAAAGTATAGATGAGTGACGTATACGCTTCTTTGGAATATCTTCATTTGCTGGCAGTTGGTTCCAGTTGGAGTTGATGGGCAGGAATCTGGCTTTATAGTGGTGACGCCTTGTAGGAGGCTTTGCCTTGTGTTTGTTTGAGTTATTAGTTGTTGGTAGAGCTACTGCTGATTTGTCTTCGTCTTCTTTCAATAGAGGACATAGTTTGTGAATAGCGCGTCGGAAAGTGCCTGCTGTTGTCTTTACGTCAGCAACTCTGACGCGGCCGTCGTTTCCAGAGATGATTTGCTCTACTCGGCCTAGCTGCCACTTAAGTGGAGGCAGATTGTCTTCTTTGATAACAACAAGCATGCCTGGTACAATATTTTTGGAACCAGTTTTCCATTTAGATCTTTGTTGTAGCTCGCAAAGATATTCGAGAGACCATCGACGCCAGAACTCACTTCGAATGTATTGAATGCGCTTCCATCTATCAAGAAGTTTTGGGGCTGGTTGATCTGTTTGACTGTGGAGAAAGTGGCCTGGCGTCAATGCTGTTAAGTCGTTTGGATCGTCCGACATGGGTGTTATTGGACGTGAATTGAGAATCGCTTCAATTTCAGATGTAATAGTGCAGAGCTCCTCATAGGTCAAAGCGGCCGACATTATGGATTTTTGTAGTAGGTGTTTTGCCGACTTGACAGCGGCTTCCCAAATTCCTCCAAAGTGAGGACTTCTTTGAGGAATAAAATGAAACGGAATGCTCCGTTGGGTAGTTATCCGATCTATTTCTCCCTGCGTTTGTTTATCATTCAACATTGTTTGGAGTTCTGCTAGCTGATTACACGCACCGACAAAATTTGTGGCATTGTCACAATAGATGTTTTGGCAACACCCTCGCCGTGCGATAAATCTCTTGAGGGCAGCAATGAAGCCATCGGAGGATAAGTCAGATACAACCTCTAAATGGCAAGCCTTCGTTGTGAAGCAGCAAAATACACATATGTACGCCTTTGTTGGTTTTTTCCCTCTCAATTTATAGTGCGTGTAAATTGGCCCACAGAAGTCAACGCCAACATTAATAAAGGGCCTTGCTGGTTGCACGCGAGAATTCGGTAAATTACCCATCCTTTGTTGGAATGTTTTTGGGTTGAACCTTCTACAACGGACACACTCATGAACAACTGTCGATGCTAATCGTTTACCTTGAATAATCCAGAATCTTTGACGTGCGATCGCCTGAAGAGCTTGAGGGCCAACATGCAGATTCTTCTGATGGAGCTGGATTAGCAGCAGTTTCGTGAACTCGTGTGAGACTGGAAGTAATATAGGATGCTTGGCATCGAAAGATATGTCTGCCTCCTGAAGTCGTCCACCAACTCTTATTAGCGAGTTATCATCCAGAAATGGTGAGAAATTGATCAATTTACTTTTTGGGTTGACTGATTTACCATGCCTTAATTGGGTGATCTCAGATTTGAATTCTTCCGCCTGCATTTGTCTTGTGATTATGATGTTTGCTTTTTCCAATTCGGTTGTTGTTAAGAAGTGACCTGTGAGCTCAGAGCCTTCCCCTTTAAATTTATTAACAGCGCGTAGAACATAAGCGATGATTTGCTGCAAACGGCTAAACGAATTTCTATGGTTAATTGAGTACATGAAATGTTTTCTTGATTCTGTGGCTATTAAAACTCTCCGAGGGGGTTTTTTTCTGGTAGCGTTGTTGGTTGAGCAATGTTCGCGCAAGGCCATTGTTCTTCAGGTAGTGACAGAAACCCTGGCCCCTTAAACCATGTAACCGAATTGAGTATCTCACTAGGTCGAGAGCCTCTTGACACTATATCGACTAAATTTGCCTTGGTGTTTATGTGTCGCCACTCTGCTGGGTTAGTTATATCCTGTATTGAAGAAATCCTATTCGCTACGAAAGTGTGATATGAAGATGGTGTTCATTGAATCCAGCCCAGGACTATTTGAGAGTAATGTGTTTCGTTGATCTTAATTTCCAACAATTTTTTTACTCGGGGTACCATCTTGGCCATGAGGTGGGCAGCACATAGCTCTAATCTAGACAAGGTCACAGTGAGAACTGGTGCCACTCGTGATTTTGAGCAGAGAAGATTCACTGTGATATCTCCGTTGTTACTTAGGCTGCGTAAGTAAATAGCTGCCCCGTAAGCCCTTTCGCTAGCGTCGGAGAACGCATGTAAACTTATAATAGCCCTTTGTGTTTGCAAAAATCTAGGGATTCGAATTCTTTGAAGCTCATTTAACTCGTTACGAAATTTAAGCCAGCGTGTGTGGAGTTCTGGTGGTAGAGGCTCATCCCATTCGAGTTTGAGAGACCAAAGCTCTTGCAAAAATATTTTTGCCGTTACCACAACTGGGTTTATTAATCCAAGCGGGTCAAATAAATGTGAGATATCGCTCAAAACTGTGCGTTTTGTTATAGTTTGTGTGTTTGCCCAAGATGCACTAACCGCAAATTGGTCCGATTTAGGGTACCATGTTAGCCCCAGAGTCTTGATACTGCTGTCTGCAGTACTATCAATGTTTATTTGAAGTTCTATATCCTCTTTAGGTATGTTCGTCAAGAATCGCTCGTGATTCGCGCACCATTTTCTAAGTTTGAATCCAGCTGACTCAAGAAGATCTCTTAGTTCCGCTTGCATTTTGAGAGCATCTTTCAAGCAGTTGCTTCCAGTCATCACATCGTCTACGTAAAAATCCTTGAGTGCACGTGATGCTCGCTGATGGGATACCTTGGCTGAGGTGGCCAATTTCGAAAGACATCTTGTCGCCAGATATGGGGCTGCAGTCGTTCCATAGGTAACTGTACATAGCCTATAATATTTTAAGGGCTGACCTTCATTGTTTCTCCATACAATGAGCTGTAAGTTGCGGTCTTCTGGGTCGATAAGTACCTGACGGTAAATTTTTCGATGTCTGCGGAGAAAACATATCGGTATGTTCTAAAGCGCAGAAGTATCGAGAAGATATCGTCTTGTATATTTGGCCCCTTCAGCATGATATCATTCAACGAGATGTTTGTCGAAGTTTTTGCAGACGCATCGAAAACCACCCGAAGTTCGGTGCTGCTGCTAGATGGTTTGAGAAAACAATGGTGTGGAATGAAGTAGTTTACCTTTGGTACATCATCTGGATGTATTTCTTCCATATGTCCCAGCCTCAAATATTCATTCAGAAAATCCACATATTGTTTTTTAATGCTTGGCTGTCGACTAAGCCTTCGCTCAAGTGTTAGAAATCGGTTGATTGCCAAGTCCCTAGACTGTCCCAATACTGATGGGTTTTGGCATAATGGAAGTTTAACTTCGAAGTGACCTTGCTGATTGCGTCGCAGGTTAATAGGCAGGTCCTCTTGCTGAGGAGCTGAAGATATTGGCATCTCTTCAAGTGCCCAAAAACTTTCAAGTCGACGATCTAAATTGATGTTGCTTATGCCACAAAACAATCTGGCTGATTTATTAACGCCCGCCCTAGGATTACCCATCCAAAGACAGTGTTTTGAAGTGTTGGTAGGTTTTCGCCAAATTTCAATTTGCCCGCTGTCGTTAGGTCACAGTAATGCTCTGCTCCTAACAACAAATCAATGCGCCTTGGCTTGTTGAACGTTGAATCAGCCAACTTGATGTTTTGTGGAATCGGCCAATTGGATGTCTCTATAAATATTTGTGGCTGAACTGAGGAGATATCGGGTATTACATAAGCCTCTATTCTTGCTGTAAAGTCTGAGTTTTTGGACTTAATAGTTATACTCACTCTTCTCGTTGTGTGAGTTTTTATGGAACCTATGCCCGCAATGTCGAGGTTGGTGTAGATTCCAGAGATTCCCAGTTTCTTACACATGCGCTCAGTTATGAAATTGAGCTGCGATCCTGAGTCCAATATAGTTCTGCAATCTTGAACTGCTTCGTGGTTCGTTTTTATTGCTAGTACAGCAGTGCCCAGTAGAATGTAGCCATTCTGTAACTCGTTTGAAGTATGCGCTGCAAGAGCTGTGTCGCCTGTGTTGGTGCTTGTACGTTGGTCAACTCTCTCTGTCACAGGCTTGTATCCACTAGAGATGTCTAGATGCAAAAGAAACACTTCACTTCAGTATCATAGTTGTTGTCGGAGAGGTGCAGGTGCCTTATGAGCCGCTCGGCCTCGCCTGCCAAGTTGTTTTTGAGGTACCACATTTTTTGTGTATTCCCCAAGGGCTGTTCGTGTACCATTTGGTGGAAGAGATCATGAAATTGCTGCCATTTCATGTAATCTCCTTCAAATTTAGGCAAGGTTACCTTTGGAAGGCTCAATGTAGCTCGAGCGACTGGTGATGGACCTTCGCATCTCTCCAAACATTGTGTTAGGCGAATTGTCGCATCTTGAAGAGAATCTTCGATGTCGAGGTAGCTCCTTGGGTCGTAACCAAATACGCTGACGTCATCACCAGCTCCGCAAACTTCTAGATGAGTTTGCCGAAGCTCAACCCAATACTGCTTCAGCGTTGATAGTTTTGCTGCAAAAACTTGTCTTGGTTGTGTTGACTCCAAGTCATTCAAGCCCTCAATGATGTGAACCACTGCTTCCGCAACTGCGGATGAGTTGCCGGATGAGTTTCTTTATGTGAGCGGTGACTGGTGTATCACCTAGCGTTGATTCTCCTATGTTTGATGCTGGCTGCTCCACTGTTGAAGGCCTCTCCAGCAGTTGAAGCATGTTGGCCCTGGTTTGCTCGTACCCAATCTTCAGAGTCGCAAAGTATCCCTTTGAAAAAAACGGATGATCAGAGTAGTTATCTGCATGTGGCTGGAGCTCTGAATTTGTTTTCTCGAAGGTAGCCCAAAGCTGGTCCAACTGTTCCAACTTCCCCTGAAGATATGAAGTTGTCTTCCGGGTGATTGAGTCTTTCCTGTAGTTGGTGATCAATCTTTCCAGTTGACTACCAACTTGGTTTTGCTGCTCAGCTAACTCCTGGACGAATTTTTGTAGATGCTCCATCACGTCGGGGTCACCAGAAAATCTATGATTAAAATAGAACAATACAAATTATAAGTATTTATTCAAAGAGATGCAGACGACCGAGTCGACTGACTACTTGCCCAACAATGAACTCCTTAATTCTATCTTCCTAATTTATAACAGTTTAAATGTGCTTGGTTAACAAAAATGATGAGATTCTATAATTTTGAATGTTCCCATGGGTTTGAAAGGTGCATGATTAGGAATGTGCAAGTGTGTTTAGAATATGTGGCTGAGGTGTATGATTGCAAGTGGGTCTAGGAATGTGCAAGTGTGTTTAGAATATGTGGCTGAGGTGTATGATTACAAGTGTGTCTAGGAGTATGTTAAGAATATGTGGCTGAAGTGTATCATATCTATGAATGTGCAAATATATTTAGAATATGTGGCTGAGGTGTATGGTTCTAGGAATGTGCTGATTTAAAAATATAGTGATTGTGGGAATTTTACAATGCTTAGACTAATTGTGGTACATGTATTTATGTTTTAAATACTAATATCGACATCCTCCCCCTCCTTGAACGATCCTAGTTCAAAGGTAAAAGGCTCCTTGGTGATGTTTGTCCTTGGTGCTGGGGTTGGTTTGTCTGTGACCTCCCTTTGACGTCGGCGAATGACATACCTCCGGACAGCCCATAGAATTGCAATAGCAATTATGCAGGTGGTGAGGCTGTACCCGAGAAAATAATGATGAATATGATGGTTATTTAGCTGATCGGATGGTAGTTCTCGGTGCTGTAAGGTTGATATCTGTTGAAGTATATCTTCCCAATTTGTGTTCACCTTTCGATGCTGGACATCGGAAGGCAACATGTTTGTGAGCAGACTCAGGGATATATTTAAGTTGCTGAAGCTGGTGGTTGGAAAGAAAGATTGATTTCTTTGCATGTTGAATTGTGATGTGCTTCTCATTGTCATGGTGTCATGTAGCATTTCACACCCGGGCTGAAGCTGGAGCAGTCCACTACCATTTAATTTAGAAGTAAAAACATCATTTTTACAGTTGACATCGAAAATCCGCTCTTGATCCAATGAGTACAACCATGTATTCGGCTTGAACGTTTGCACCCAAAGGTCACTGTTGTTTATAGGTATTCCAACACATTCCCCTAGTGATGGTTTTTTATGGTCCAGAAGAGTCATCTCACATCGGTTGTTCTGAGACATTCTGTTGAAGAGTGGATGATGCTGAATGCACAGAAATGTGACTTCCTCGGTTTCTTTGCATTTGTCGAATTCATGTTGTGTTAAAGGATAGTAGTTATTTCGTTTTAGATCTGTAAGTAGATACCTGGTGGATGTTTGTATGGTAATTGAATAATTTCCCATTCGAATAGGGATGGCTATCAGATGGAGCATTTGAAAGTGATTGGAATAAGTTATATGCAGCTTGATAACAAAAATTATGAATGATTTCATCACTCGAGCCTGTATCGTCATGAGCTTATATAGGGATATGTCGCCATTTCTTTCGCTAGACGGAATGTTAAGTGTAGACGGAAGAGTTCTCCGGATAATTGTAAGCTGCTCTTGCAGTTGTTTAGGCGTAAGCAATAACGGATTGATTGTTCCTTGCTGCAGGTCTAATACCACATTCCACATCATACCCTGGGTTACTTCGTAATTACGTAATGCCATCATTAGACGGATGCATAATGTCGATAATATCTGTTGTTGGACAGAGCTGCTGATGTTATACGAGAGTTGTTTTAAGTATCCTGATATAGCTTGAAACTGTCCGTTAATGTGCTCAGTCTCCCTTTTATAAATATTCACTGTTGTTTCAACTATTGAGGTTTGATTTTTAATAAGTTACTGTAAATAATGATCATTTACTCTTGATTTTTTAATTTCGTCTTCAAGGTAGTCAGCATACTCCGAGTCTAGGAGCCCAAAAAGCTTGTTTGCTATGTTCCCGGTAATGTTGAGAGGAGCTCTTTTTTCTCTCGTGGGATTTTTCGGTCCGCCACCACTTTCGTGTAGAAACTCATTTGTTTGTTCGATATGAGTCATTTGCATTTTGAACTGTCGAAAGATTTGCCAACATACTTCCCCTTGGGTAGTCAAGGCATTGCAGCAGATTTTCAATTCTGCTATGCCCTTTTGTATTTCAAGTAGCTCATGCCAATACTGCTGAAGGTCATAATATGTTATGATGTGCCATTCACTGCTAGCTAGTTTAGTCTTTCCAATAGGCTCAAAATAAATTCCAGGGTTGTGCGTAAATGGCTCACTGTTTATTGGAGAAACAGGTTCACTTAAAGCTGGCAAAATTAAGCAAGTTATCAAGGCAATCGAAAGTATAGATGAGTGACGTATACGCTTCTTTGGAATATCTTCATTTGCTGGCAGTTGGTTCCAGTTGGAGTTGATGGGCAGGAATCTGGCTTTATAGTGGTGACGCCTTGTAGGAGGCTTTGCCTTGTGTTTGTTTGAGTTATTAGTTGTTGGTAGAGCTACTGCTGATTTGTCTTCGTCTTCTTTCAATAGAGGACATAGTTTGTGAATAGCGCGTCGGAAAGTGCCTGCTGTTGTCTTTACGTCAGCAACTCTGACGCGGCCGTCGTTTCCAGAGATGATTTGCTCTACTCGGCCTAGCTGCCACTTAAGTGGAGGCAGATTGTCTTCTTTGATAACAACAAGCATGCCTGGTACAATATTTTTGGAACCAGTTTTCCATTTAGATCTTTGTTGTAGCTCGCAAAGATATTCGAGAGACCATCGACGCCAGAACTCACTTCGAATGTATTGAATGCGCTTCCATCTATCAAGAAGTTTTGGGGCTGGTTGATCTGTTTGACTGTGGAGAAAGTGGCCTGGCGTCAATGCTGTTAAGTCGTTTGGATCGTCCGACATGGGTGTTATTGGACGTGAATTGAGAATCGCTTCAATTTCAGATGTAATAGTGCAGAGCTCCTCATAGGTCAAAGCGGCCGACATTATGGATTTTTGTAGTAGGTGTTTTGCCGACTTGATAGCGGCTTCCCAAATTCCTCCAAAGTGAGGACTTCTTTGAGGAATAAAATGAAACGGAATGCTCCGTTGGGTAGTTATCCGATCTATTTCTCCCTGCGTTTGTTTATCATTCAACATTGTTTGGAGTTCTGCTAGCTGATTACACGCACCGACAAAATTTGTGGCATTGTCACAATAGATGTTTTGGCAACACCCTCGCCGTGCGATAAATCTCTTGAGGGCAGCAATGAAGCCATCGGAGGATAAGTCAGATACAACCTCTAAATGGCAAGCCTTCGTTGTGAAGCAGCAAAATACACATATGTACGCCTTTGTTGGTTTTTTCCCTCTCAATTTATAGTGCGTGTAAATTGGCCCACAGAAGTCAACGCCAACATTAATAAAGGGCCTTGCTGGTTGCACGCGAGAATTCGGTAAATTACCCATCCTTTGTTGGAATGTTTTTGGGTTGAACCTTCTACAACGGACACACTCATGAACAACTGTCGATGCTAATCGTTTACCTTGAATAATCCAGAATCTTTGACGTGCGATCGCCTGAAGTACTTGAGGGCCAACATGCAGATTCTTCTGATGGAGCTGGATTAGCAGCAGTTTCGTGAACTCGTGTGAGACTGGAAGTAATATAGGATGCTTGGCATCGAAAGATATGTCTGCCTCCTGAAGTCGTCCACCAACTCTTATTAGCGAGTTATCATCCAGAAATGGTGAGAAATTGATCAATTTACTTTTTGGGTTGACTGATTTACCATGCCTTAATTGGGTGATCTCAGATTTGAATTCTTCCGCCTGCATTTGTCTTGTGATTATGATGTTTGCTTTTTCCAATTCGGTTGTTGTTAAGAAGTGACCTGTGAGCTCAGAGCCTTCCCCTTTAAATTTATTAACAGCGCGTAGAACATAAGCGATGATTTGCTGCAAACGGCTAAACGAATTTCTATGGTTAATTGAGTACATGAAATGTTTTCTTGATTCTGTGGCTATTAAAACTCTCCGAGGGGGTTTTTTTCTGGTAGCGTTGTTGGTTGAGCAATGTTCGCGCAAGGCCATTGTTCTTCAGGTAGTGACAGAAACCCTGGCCCCTTAAACCATGTAACCGAATTGAGTATCTCACTAGGTCGAGAGCCTCTTGACACTATATCGACTAAATTTGCCTTGGTGTTTATGTGTCGCCACTCTGCTGGGTTAGTTATATCCTGTATTGAAGAAATTCTATTCGCTACGAAAGTGTGATATGAAGATGGTGTTCATTGAATCCAGCCCAGGACTATTTGAGAGTAATGTGTTTCGTTGATCTTAATTTCCAACAATTTTTTTACTCGGGGTACCATCTTGGCCATGAGGTGGGCAGCACATAGCTCTAATCTAGACAAGGTCACAGTGAGAACTGGTGCCACTCGTGATTTTGAGCAGAGAAGATTCACTGTGATATCTCCGTTGTTACTTAGGCTGCGTAAGTAAATAGCTGCCCCGTAAGCCCTTTCGCTAGCGTCTGAGAACGCATGTAAACTTATAATAGCCCTTTGTGTTTGCAAAAATCTAGGGATTCGAATTCTTTGAAGCTCATTTAACTCGTTACGAAATTTAAGCCAGCGTGTGTGGAGTTCTGGTGGTAGAGGCTCATCCCATTCGAGTTTGAGAGACCAAAGCTCTTGCAAAAATATTTTTGCCGTTACCACAACTGGGTTTATTAATCCAAGCGGGTCAAATAAATGTGAGATATCGCTCAAAACTGTGCGTTTTGTTATAGTTTGTGTGTTTGCCCAAGATGCACTAACCGCAAATTGGTCCGATTTAGGGTACCATGTTAGCCCCAGAGTCTTGATACTGCTGCCTGCAGTACTATCAATGTTTATTTGAAGTTCTATATCCTCTTTAGGTATGTTCGTCAAGAATCGCTCGTGATTCGCGCACCATTTTCTAAGTTTGAATCCAGCTGACTCAAGAAGATCTCTTAGTTCCGCTTGCATTTTGAGAGCATCTTTCCAGCAGTTGCTTTCAGTCATCACATCGTCTACGTAAAAATCCTTGAGTGCACGTGATGCTCGCTGATGGGATACCTTGGCTGAGGTGGCCAATTTCGAAAGACATCTTGTCGCCAGATATGGGGCTGCAGTCGTTCCATAGGTAACTGTACATAGCCTATAATATTTTAAGGGCTGACCTTCATTGTTTCTCCATACAATGAGCTGTAAGTTGCGGTCTTCTGGGTCGATAAGAACCTGACGGTACATTTTTTCGATGTCTGCGGAGAAAACATATCGGTATGTTCTAAAGCGCAGAAGTATCGAGAAGATATCGTCTTGTATATTTGGCCCCTTCAGCATGATATCATTCAACGAGATGTTTGTCGAAGTTTTTGCAGATGCATCAAAACCACCCGAAGTTCGGTGCTGATGCTAGATGGTTTGAGAAAACAATGGTGTGGAATGAAGTAGTTTACCTTTGGTACGTCATCTGGATGTATTTCTTCCATATGTCCCAGCCTCAAATATTCATTCAGAAAATCCACATATTGTTTTTTAATGCTTGGCTGTCGACTAAGCCTTCGCTCAAGTGTTAGAAATCGGTTGATTGCCAAGTCCCTAGACTGTCCCAATACTGATGGGTTTTGGCATAATGGAAGTTTAACTTCGAAGTGACCTTGCTGATTGCGTCGCAGGTTAATAGGCAGGTCCTCTTGCTGAGAAGCTGAAGATATTGGCATCTCTTCAAGTGCCCAAAAACTTTCAAGTCGACGATCTAAATTGATGTTGCTTATGCCACAAAACAATCTGGCTGATTTATTAACGCCCGCCCTAGGATTACCCATCCAAAGACAGTGTTTTGAAGTGTTGGTAGGTTTTCGCCAAGTTTCAATTTGCCCGCTGTCGTTAGGTCACAGTAATGCTCTGCTCCTAACAACAAATCAATGCGCCTTGGCTTGTTGAACGTTGAATCAGCCAACTTGATGTTTTGTGGAATCGGCCAATTGGATGTCTCTATAAATATTTGTGGCTGAACTGAGGAGATATCGGGTATTACATAAGCCTCTATTCTTGCTGTAAAGTCTGAGTTTTTGAACTTAATAGTTATACTCACTCTTCTCGTTGTGTGAGTTTTTATGGAACCTATGCCCGCAATGTCGAGGTTGGTGTAGATTCCAGAGATTCCCAGTTTCTTACACATGCGCTCAGTTATGAAATTGAGCTGCGATCCTGAGTCCAATATAGTTCTGCAATCTTGAACTGCTTCATGGTTCGTTTTTATTGCTAGTACAGCAGTGCCCAGTAGAATGTAGCCATTCTGTAACTCGTTTGAAGTATGCGCTGCAAGAGCTGTGTCGCCTGTGTTGGTGCTTGTACGTTGGTCACAGGCTTGTATCCACTAGAGACGTCTAGATGCAAAAGAAACACTTCACTTCAGTATCATAGTTGTTGTCGGAGAGGTGCAGGTGCCTTATGAGCCGCTCGGCCTCGCCTGCCAAGTTTTTTTTGAGGTACCACATTTTTTGTGTATTCCCCAAGGGCTGTTCGTGTACCATTTGGTGGAAGAGATCATGAAATTGCTGCCATTTCATGTAGTCTCCTTCAAATTTAGGCAAGGTTACCTTTGGAAGGCTCAATGTAGCTCGAGCGACTGGTGATGGACCTTCGCATCTCTCCAAACACTGTGTGAGGCGAATTGTCGCATCTTGAATAGAATCTTCGATGTCGAGGTAGCTCCTTGGGTCGTAACCAAATACGCTGACGTCATCACCAGCTCCGCAAACTTCTAGATGAGTTTGCCGAAGCTCAACCCAATACTGCTTCAGCGTTGATAGTTTTGCTGCAAAAACTTGTCTTGGTTGTGTTGACTCCAAGTCATTCAAGCCCTCAATGATGTGAACCACTGCTTCCGCAACTGCGGATGAGTTGCCGGATGAGTTTCTTTATGTGAGCGGTGACTGGTGTATCACCTAGCGTTGATTCTCCTATGTTTGATGCTGGCTGCTCCACTGTTGAAGGCCTCTCCAGCAGTTGAAGCATGTTGGCCCTGGTTTGCTCGTACCCAATCTTCAGAGTCGCAAAGTATCCCTTTGAAAAAAACGGATGATCAGAGTAGTTATCTGCATGTGGCTGGAGCTCTGAATTTGTTTTCTCGAAGGTAGCCCAAAGCTGGTCCAACTGTTCCAACTTCTCCTGAAGATATGAAGTTGTCTTCCGGGTGATTGAGTCTTTCCTGTAGTTGGTGATCAATCTTTCCAGTTGACTACCAACTTGGTTTTGCTGCTCAGCTAACTCCTGGACGAATTTTTGTAGATGCTCCATCACGTCGGGGTCACCAGAAAATCTATGATTAAAATAGAACAATACAAATTATAAGTATTTATTCAAAGAGATGCAGACGACCGAGTCGACTGACTACTTGCCCAACAATGAACTCCTTAATTCTATCTTCCTAATTTATAACAGTTTAAATGTGCTTGGTTAACAAAAATGATGAGACTCTATAATTTTGAATGTTCCCATGGGTTTGAAAGGTGCATGATTAGGAATGTGCAAGTGTGTTTAGAATATGTGGCTGAGGTGTATGATTGCAAGTGGGTCTAGGAATGTGCAAGTGTGTTTAGAATA